>JARK01001360.1:1782787-1819094 GCA_000688135.1 Ancylostoma ceylanicum | reverse complement strand
GGGGGGGGGGGGGGGGGAACGACTATTTCTCCAGAAATCCCTTCACTGAAAGTTTCAGTCAAGTTCAGTTTTAAATAAGGGATATGTCGAATCATCCCATAGTCCAAATTCCTTCGAAAGAATACAAATCGAGAAATTGGAAATGTAGTGAACAGTTTTAATCATGTCCTTGTTATTAGAGCAGAATTTTCCCTTCCACAAAAAAATTAGGCTTCACCCCATGGAAGAGGGGTTATAGTTATCTGAAAAGCGTGCCTTGGCCTTTCCCTGCTGTCACGTATGCTGCGAACCTCTTCTCAGAAGCGAAACACTTCCAGAACTGCACAATTCCATGCACCAGAATTCATCCTACGTTCTTTCGTAGTTTGAGGATGGTTTCCTGACCATCCGTGCCTTGAATGCGTCAATATTGATGTGACAACACCAGGCTTCATTCTTCTTGGAAAACTACCATAACACTACATTTACTGGTGCAAATGCAGGAATGCACTCTGGAGGATGCTATCATACTGTACTCTGGGTGGAGGTTCTGCACTTCTTGTCCCACTCTTGCTTCAATTTGATTTTCATTTCCTGTTAGTGAGGTTCTCTTGAATGGGTAGCACGGAGTGGAAAGGAAATAAATGCAATCGCTCCTTCTGTAGATAAACAGTAGTGCTCACGTTAATTTTATCCGAATTTCCTGATACTATTATTTTTGGGGTGGCTGATGCATTCTTTTTATACTTCCCATCTAATTGGGAACATAGTAGAAAATCAGCTTGCGCCAGCTGTGCCAGTTAGCGATCACTGCCATTCAAAAGACTCAGACACTGCCGGAAGGACCGCAGCAGAAAGAGATCTCGACCACGTGTCAAGGTGCGAGAGACGTAGAGATAAAAAGATTTGGGAGGACCGCAGCAGAAAACCGGAAGAACCATAAATCACCTGTTGGTTCCGTCGATTTTCTCCTGCGGTCCTTCCGGAAATTTTTCTGAAAAGGTCGCGAAAAATGAAAGCAAGCTGGTAATCCCGGTACTATGCTTCTTTGACCTACCGTCAAATGCTACTGTACACCATCAGTCAGTTATACACCCACAACATGGTGCCTTCCGTACTTCTTCCACTCCTCAGCAACTTTTCGCCCTTCCAGAATGCACGATTTCTCGAACATCTCAAACCCCAATAGACTTCCAGGAATTTGCAAGCTGCTTCTGGACGTTCCTCCAGAAGCAGCTTGCAAATTCCTGGAAGCGCTGGTTTCAAGTCCTTCTGAGATGAGAGAAACCTGGGACATTTTGCATCGTTCAAAATGTTACCTTATTCTTTGGACAACCTAATAATGTACCTCACCATTCTTCGGAAGCATGTGGTTCTTTTTACCACCACGCTTAGGAAATATCACGGAAATTTCACTATTAACTTTTAACAGATTACTTTTCAGTGACGTACATACAAGGTAATAGAATGCACCTTTTCTTGCATGATAATTTGGATTGAGGGCTCAGGTAATAGAGTGAGTGAGGTTGTATTTGCTCTCTCCCCTTTTCTAGCAGCATTTTTATTAAAAAAAAAAACTTTTTTTCACCATTTCGTACGATGTAAACTTCCGTATGAAGTAGTTTCGCCTGAAGTTGGTCTAAGAAATCATATACTGTAAGCGTCGATGGCGGTACTTTCTTTGCGGGCTCAAGAAGCACGCGACGCTACCGCGCCGCTCACACTGTAATCCTTGCCGCGACAGCAAAGTATAGGATTTTCTCGACTAGTCAGCTAGTTTTTTCATGTTGAGCATCGAATTCGTCGAAGAAGCATCAAGAAAACAGGAAGGTACAAGCATGAGTCAAAAAAGTGGGGAACGTTGAGGTTCCTTGCAGCGATTTTGTACTCTCCATGAGATTCACTTGCGACCACACCAGGAGCAGAGGACATTCATTGCAGATACATTTTTATTTGCAAAGACTACAATAGAAATGTAATAAGAGAGTGAACTTCCGTGCTCGAAACTTATGCAGAATTTTTCCTGACAAATTTTCTATTCGCTAGAGGTGGGCGGATTTGCTGCTAACGCTGCAATTGTTCCTGGACTTGCAGGAACACTAAACGAATGAAGCCATCGGAGATGGGTCTTACACAAGGATTAGAACGTGAACAATTGCCTGCAAATTTCGTAGATTACTGCCAAAAAGTTACATCAACGGCACTGTTCCACTTCAGTAGGCCCTTACTATAATACTTTGACATACATGATCCCTCATGGGATTGCAGGAAAAATCTGTTTTTTAGGCATTTCTTTTGCGAAGAATTTAGGACACCAACCGCCAAAAAGAGGCGTTCTATCCATAGATGTCACCTATTGCACAGCCCAAGAAGGCTCAAAAACCGTCTTGTTTGCACTTTAGCATTTCATTCGAGATCATGGATACCTTTGCGACCAGCGTCACCTGAAGAATTTTCCTTAGGAAAATCTCAAAAACTATCCTTGAGTTGAGGTACTACTTGAATGCAGCGTCCTACCTCACAATCATTGTTGAGGCTTTATATGAAAATCACAATGGTGCACGTGACCAGGTCTAAAAATGCCGTAAAACCGTTTTCGAGTCCCAATTCCTGAGGAGCATGTGGGCGGGGCCTCAGGCCGTAGCGAAGGCGGTATCATGGAGCTTCTCTAAAATGCACCCCTTGCAGCGCACATCTTGAGAAAACTCCCCGTAACAATTCCTCATCCAAACTTCCCGTGTGTAGGGACTGCATCGTACGGAAACCACTAGTCCTTGGCTCCGACTGAGCGCTCGCCAAAAGTTATGGCTCAGAGACGGTTTTTCTTGTAATTTTGCATGGAATCTCTTATGTACATCATTGTGATCAGGAGCCAGTGGACATTCCTTCCATATGGAAAAATAAAAAGTGGTTCTAAGGTGTGGCGGTACCTCCAAGATCATCTTGAAAGCTGTAGATGTGATTCTGGGTATATTGTAAACAGCGCTTCTTTGCTCGCAGCTTAATTGGAGGAACGCATTAGCAGGATGGCGACCCATTTTTAGCGGGCGCTACCCTTCGGAATTTTCTTACTTCTACCTCATGCCATCCTTGGCGGCAAAGGGTAAATGTTCTCTATTATATTTCTTCGTTCTTTGGAGTACATGAGGGGCTGAAGTTCACTGATCTGCGATTCCACTGACAATTTGTTTAAAGTAAGCTTGAGACAGAAGACAAATGTCATTACAAAATTCCCTTAATGCGATTCACTGAATGCCTAGTATGTATTGTACTTTTATATTGTTGTCCTTGACTATTCGCGAACTGCTTGTGATCACTTTGTTTCCTGCCACTTCATGAATTAATTACTGACAAAACTTGTCGTTATAAAGGATATACATATAATGTCTTTGGCTCGAAAATATCCCCTTCTTTCCCGTGATTCCATTCGCAAATGCGTCTGCACAACTTTCTCAAGCATGTACACTGTCGGAAAATCTGTCCTGGTTTGACATAATCGGGACAATGTATGTTTTCAGGTTATGGCCTCATTGGACCAATTTTTCTAAATTTCTATGAGTAGCATTGTGGAAAGGCCACAGTTGGTAAGTAAGCTGTTGACGAGCATGATGTCTATAGAGCTACGGTATTCAGTAGTGTGGAAAAGTATGTATCATAGTAATAAGTAGTAGTAAGTATTTGAAAAAAAATGTCATTTTACGAATTCGGGCATGACTGGAGCGGAAGTGCCACTGCTGGTATTGGATTCCCCTCGAGAAATAACGTAGGCAACTTACTTCAATGTCATGTAGGTCACATCCTCTCCCAATTGGACGTCCAATTACGAGGATTCTTGAAAATTTCCAGACAAGACTTTTCGACCAACCTAATTGATCGCCATTTTTCCTTGAATCTTGAAAATGTGAGATAGGGTGGTGGATATGGGGGGGGGGTTATAACGCGTTCTGTCCGCAGTTGTGACATTCGTTTTGAGCAGTGATTGACTTCTGCGGAGTTACAACGCGCATACAATATTACCCAGGCTGCAGACCAGTGCATAAAAGTGGCACATAAATACTGTTCATAAATAGTTTTCGTATAAATCTCATAGTACTATGATACTAGTCAAAGTGATGTCATATTCATCAGTGTGTGAAGAAACTTTTCAGACGCACCATTTGGTTTTTTTAGCCCAGTATATTATTAAAGTTGTTGTATTGTGAAAGGGACAAAATATCCACGAGAATTTTTTTTTACTCGCAACCATAGCTTGCCACTCACACAAATTTGCTGGTCACGAGGTTGTGGTGATCAATAATTGATCGGCGTTGGTGTGGGTCTACATGGCAGGTTTCTGAGATTTACGGGAACTGAGAGAAGCTTTTCATCTCACAATCAGATCTACTGGCGCTATACTTAGCGACTGATACTCATTATGTTTGATAACTGGGAATTTCACTATAGCCCTTTCGAGTTAAACCTTTTACGTATGTGAGCATACCAGCTACGTATTACGTATGTGAGCATACCAGCTACGTATTACGTATGTGAGCATACCAGCTACGTATGTCCTAACAATCGTTTTTCCCCAGGACCTGTTAACCAAATTACTTTGTTTACAAGCTTGTTTGTCATTTCGTTCTCTCCGTATTGTTTCCCAGGGAATCATTAATACAAGCCATCGTCAATGTCTGCGTCACTATCCATTAGTCCTTGAATCTTGCATTCACTTTTGTGTTCCCGCTTTTTCTATTGCGGGATTGAGTTTTTACTGGTTTCATTTCCCATCATTGTTGTCCTCATTAGCGCGATGTTTGGTTGGTGAACATTTCAATAATCTTCCTTCAACTGTTAATGAGTTACGTCCTTCTGTCATAGGTCGAGTTACTGTTAGTATCGCCGCACTTGTTCTACTATTACGTTGACGCGATAGTTTCCCGCCATTTTCAATTTTTTCAACTTTATTTATCTTCCTCAGTACTGCGAACAGCTCCGCTATATATGTGCCACCATTATTTATTTACAAGTACTTCTACAGTACCAGTGGTTTTCGGGATTTCAGCACTAGCCACTTTGTTAGGCAAACTTTCGCCGTCACAACGCCATTATCAAAAATACAATACAGACGAATTAAAAGGAGATTGACAGACTGTAGAAAAGAACGCATCACCCTGCGGCCGCCTGTAACCAAATGAGGAGTAGGAGGTGGACGGTGATTCCTCACGAGATTAACCTCACTGCTTTCACTCGGTCTTCTTTATGGTCAATCTCTGGTGTTCTGCTTCTTATCTTCACTGCTCCCATCAACTTTCTTCCCAATGGATTCATTGAGAAGCGATGGAGAACCTTGATGTCGAAGTGTGGTGGGCGGTTTTGTATATTGTATACTCTGTGGACATACAGGGCATTCGCCGTGGAGTGGAAGTTGCGTCGCATATACGCGCGCGAGCTGATCCATTCCAACCCTGCCAAAAACCAATCCCACGTAGCCTTTCAACCAATGAATGATAGAACAGTTGGAATGGATCAGCTCGCGCGCGTATATGCGACGCAACTTCTACTCCAGGGCGAATCCCCTGTACGTAACACATTGCGGTCCAAACATATTTTTGCGTGAGTGGCCAATTAATGTTTATGCTTCAGTTGGTTCAGTATGACCTGTTGTTTTCCGTGTTTGACAATGTAGCTCTGGAAAAGGCCCGTAAAGAAAAATAGCAATTTCCAACACAAACGCATCACAAGAAGCAGTTTGCCCATCAAATGGTCATACGAGGACGCGAGATCATGGTACACCATGTGCACCACGTGGTCCACAATGGGTGAATTTATATATGGGGCTTCCTAACGGAAGAGTATTACAGCACCAGTATGGTTTGATAGCAGCAGCTACATATGTTTGTATGTACAGTGGGCGTCAATGGCGGTGACCCGTCTGCGACATCGCAAAGTACGCGGCGCGACCGCGCCGCTCACGGTAGAATCGTCGCTGCGGAGGCGAATCTGGGTTTTCATGATAGTTGTTCATCACATTTGATGGTAACTAATAGGAAAACAAACTGACTGTCAAGAAAAACTCATGGTTTGATGTTCCGGAGAGAATTCCTACTCGAGCGGCGCGGTCGCGCCGCGCGCTTTGTAAGGCCGCAGACGGGTCCCCGCCATTGACGTCCACTGTACCTGTGAGTGGTTCTTTTGCAATTCCATCAAACATTGAGCATCGCCTTCAGAGGGGCATGTCTCGTTTTGGCGGTGGAAACCAAGGTTACCAGCATCCCAGCCACTCACATTTCCTCATATGATTTTTACATAAGGAACCCAGCCCCCGTCACTGGTAACTATGTTAGAGAAGCAAGCAAAAATCCTTCGAAAGCTGAAAGGTCAAGGCACACGCCCTACTTACTTAAAGCTGGTGGCGGCTCAGACCATTGTGAATACGCGCACCATCATCCCTTTATTCTTTATTCTTTATTAGACCTCTATATCGCAACGGAACGATTACCATCGATCTGCACTTGCGTAGAGTTCAGCAGTAGCCATGTTACCTTCAGTCGTCACCATCATCCCTTGCAGGCCTGAATCCTTAAGAATTAACTGCTAATCCCTCATGGTTAATTGTGGGCAGTTTCTGGTGAAAGTGTCAAGAATTTTCTAATAAAGCGAGCTCATATGAAACATAAAGCGAGCATAGGCAAAACAAACAAATTTCAAGAAACGTATCATTAACGAATGTTATTTCATAATGTTCGTTAGTTCAGGCATTGATTCAGTCCAATCTGCATCTTTGGCGGCACCCTTTTCTCTCCGAAGAGATTTATCTGAACAGCTATTGTATTGTGTTAACCTTTGGATTACTGTGTGTCCTACTGTGGGTATCCCACTTCTCCAATCAGATGTGGGAGGCGCTCGTCAACCACTATATCCTACCGGCCAGATCGTGGTTTGCCTCAAATCCACCCCTCCCCCCCCCTTCTTAGATTTGCGGTACCAAGTCTTTGCCGTATGCTAATAGAAAGAGGAGAGGTCTATCGTATGAAATACGTTTTTTTCTGAAGCACGCTTGTCTTGCTGTATTTCTTGAGGCCGCAAAAAATGAGCAGCCGAACATGCTTATAGTCAACCACAATTTTCTTCGGTCACAATAGCAGCGAACTGTTATTTCAAATTGAGTATAGACTGGGTATTGACTAAGATTCATGTTTTGGATAAAAAGTCTAGGAACAATGCCGGAAAAAGCTGGCATTACACGGAAGTTGCTGGCAGCAAATTTTTGCTAGAACTTACAAGGGTAAAATAACTGATTATTCACCTCCTGAGCAGCTCCGAATTCCGTTATACGTTAGAAATGGGAGTTTTCAAAACAAAACATGAAGGCGGGATTCAAACCCTCGAGCCTCTGCCTATGAGTCTGCGTCACTATTTACTCGGTCATCCAGCTGCACCGCTGTGCGTGAAGGCGGTGTATTTCAGTGCTGTAGGCAATCATCGACGTGAAATTTTGAGCTTGTATTAACCATTAAGCAAAATTCAAGTATAACCTGTAACATCGTTTGGGACAATCCTTCCTGCTATATATGTCCCGTTTCGAAATGACAGCTTAATTTAGTGCACTTCCCTTGTTAGTAAAGTAAAGAACGAATGACGTAACAGACACATATTCATACATATTCGCTTCGTACCACTTGAACAGTAGACATTCGAATGTTGAAAATGTTTTCAAGAGGGTAAAAGCCAGCTCTGAAAGAAGGGCGAGAAACAGGGCTGTACGGCTTCATTCTTTTCGGATATTCAAATGCTCGGAACCATTGGAATTATTTTGCCTGGGAGCAAAATAATCAATTTGTTTATGTTTGTGCAGTGTTGATTATGTGTGTTCTGCTTCGGTTTTTTTTTTTCACGAAATGAAATCTCTCTAGGCTTATCCACATGGGAAACTATGTACAATGAATCATTCCTTTTGCTGTATTTGAATGTAAACGGTTAGGAAACATCTGTCCCTCCCAAGGGGTACATATACATCTCTGCAAAACTCTAAACAAGGAAGTTGCTCATTATCCGCCTACCTGATTGTCTTTTTTCCTTTTTATACTCATTTCTATTCTCTTTTCCGTTTCTGCCATACCCGTTATTGCTAAGAGCTGCATCACTACTCACATGCGCATTACTACTCATAGGAAACTACAAATTTAAAAGCTTGATTCATTGTTATTCTGAAACTGTGTAACAACGTTTGTTATTCCTTGAAAACACATGCAAATACCATTTCCTGTAAACACCGTGTCTGCCTCCCTCACCAGTGAAAAGTGGCATGGGAGTCTGCCTCACGAAGGGGTGTTCGCGCTTTGAAGCTCAAGCTTCTTCTCTGAAGAAAGACAGACATGATCTGTATTGAAAATTAGAGAGTTTCCAAACCAGTAATTTCCTGACAATTTAGTGGAAAAAAGGAGAAAATTGCAGAGCAATCTCCGTATTTTTGTGGACTGTTTCTTTTCACAATTACATGTACATGTGATCAACTGTTTCAATCCCTCAATTGACCTTTCTGTCGATATTTTTGAAAGCTTCTTGAAGGAAATGTGCTTTCTGACAAGGGAAGTGCAAGAGGCCAGGCTGGCAGATCGGAATGAAACGTTTCTGGCGTGAATCCTTGCTTAACAAGGTCCTCCAGCATATATTCCATTTTTGCCCAGCGCGCTGAAAACAGACATGGCCGAGTGGTGAAGGTGCTGAACTGTCAGGCAGAGGGTCGAGGGCTCGGATCACGTCATGTGTATCTGTTTTGCACTTTTGTTTTCTATTCCTTCTTTGTTGTTGAAGTTAACTTTGAAAGATTTGATAATAAAACCTATCCTTATTGACAAGATTGAGTTCTAGAGGACAATCACGAATCAGAACCCAGCCGAACACACATCCACCTGCATTAGATCATGTTGGGAGTTTTCGTCACATTATCACTTCTCGAGGGTATAACTCAAACTTTTTCCCACTCGCATCATAATGCATCATCATGTTTCGTTTTGAATGGAGAATTTTCTATTTCATAGCGACTAGAGGAACAACTGTACGATCAGTAAACTACGTTTAATGTAATGTAGTCATTCATGGCTGGTACTTCAATAATGATAGGTTCCATGTTCTAATTTTTTAAATTTCATTTCAACAACATAGAAGGAATGAAAAACAAAAATGCAAAGAGGATACACATGATGGGATTCAACCCTCGACCCTCTGCCTGATGGTCCAGCATCCCCACCACTCGGCCACCCTGTCGCTGGCTGGCGGGTGCTGCAATATGTATAGCAGTGTGGTGGGACATCTGTTTTTAGCACCCTGGGCAAAAATGAAATATATGGTGGAGAACCTTGTGAAGCAAGGATTCAAGCCAGGTAGGTTCCATTCTGATCTGGCAGCCTGGCCTCTTGCACTTCCCTTGTGAGTTTTTCGAAAACGCGTAATTCAATGGAATCGGTAACATTGGAGACTAGTAGAGGTTGTAATATTCTTCCATTGTGTCATTTTGCCCGGAACACCTCTATGGAAGACCGTTTATTTTCGCCTAAATTTCTTATCAATATAATAAATAGTTTTATTGAAAAGTGATCGCATTGAGGTCAACGAGATCGAATCAATTGATACGCACATAAAGTAGTACTAAGTGCTGTAGCACTAAGGCGCAATTTATGGCTGCTGCACATAAGTAAATAAGTAAGAAAAATAAATGGCATCTAGTGGACAGACTCAGTGGTTTGACTCACAAACTTTTGATCTCCAGCTCCGCAAAAACTTTGCTATGTGTTTTTCGCGAACATTTATGCACACACGTTTATTGAATTCTATTTCCTTCCAATGTGACGGAGCAGCAGTACAATTGCCTATGATCACCTCTCTGGAAAAAGTAAATTGTCGCATGATCGAGTCACAATAGTCATAAGGTATCTCTGCGCCTGCACAAAAAGTGTGTGTGGGCGATGGAAAAACATGCAGACAAAGTAAAAGGAGGCTTCTTGTGCAGCTCCTAAAAGAGTTTTGTCTTCCTTGCTTACTTTTTGATCAGACTTCTGGGCTAGCACAGTTTGTGATAGGGCATTCCCAAAACCAAACGATGAAGCGTGAGATTGAATCGGAATACTGAACACATCTAAAAGCAAAACTCATTTTGGCACTATTTCCGCAAATTTTCGTAAGGAGTCCGAACCCTTTCGCACAACTAATACAAAATTCCAAAATTAGCTATTAGGCGTTTTGCCTCAGTACACTCATCGAAGGCGATTCATCGATGGTAATCTCACTCCTGCGGTGCTATCACAAGAGGAGCTCCGCTAGGTATCTTTCCTCATTTTGACAGTGGAAGGGCACCGAAAAATGCTTCTACTCAGGCGTCTGACCAACATGACCAGTGACTTGAAGCCTGAAATTATCAGGAGAAAGAGGGCTGCATGAGTCGCGCACAGCACAACTAAGCCCACTGTGTCTGAAATCAAGAACCAGAAACTGAGGGCTGAACTGTTCAACAGCACCGTCTTCCCGACTCTGTGTTATGGAAGCGAGACTTAGACGTTGACGAAAGCGGTGCCTGCTCAGCTAAGGACCCCTCGAACATCGAGTAAAAGACATCTAGTCGCTATATGCTGCATGAAGGAAGTCATGGAATGGTGCTTACAGGAGGAAAAGCGCCGATTTAGTAGACCGGTAGGTAGGTGTGGTGACTCCCTTGCGATTCGATATAATATCGTTGATGACAGAAACAGGTGCCTTGTTTACTGGCCCACAAGAGCTGAAACCAGAAACGACTGAAAAGGGTGCTACGATAAATTATAAAATCACAAAATTATACTTTTCTACTACGACGAATGTAAAACTTAGAAGGTTATAGAGTATGTACCTATGTTCGATACGTCAAGTATCGGTTTCGTGCATTACCCTCATAGGGATTCTAAACTAAGGAACATTATATTCTTTAACCTAAGGAATCTAAGCAAAACTAAATTCTAAAAGCTATAGAGCTGAGTTCGAAGCACGGATCAACCAAGTAACCAAGTAACTAACCAACGACATTTGTGAGACCGTATTCAGGCAATATCAAGATCTATGTATCATTTTGTTTGCGACGCATCATTCGATAATTAATTTGGCATAAACTGTCTACGTCTTTTGAGTGTTCGTTCATTTACTCATTTAGACATTAGTTGATTCCTATTCATTCATTCACTCATCCAATTAATTATTCATCTAATTATTTAAAAATCGAAACCTCACTAAATTGGGTGCTTTATGGAGGACTTACACCGATATTGTCGCACATTATTTCCCGATGGCATTTTATTGTGTGTTTTTATTCGCTCCACCTGCTCTATCCGATGAATTTACTGGATATTTGCAAATGTGTCGCATCAAATATGTAAGGTCGACGTTTAGGATATTAGATGGGATTCTCTGCGATCAGCATACATACATTTGCAGCAATGAACGGTTACCTCTAGAAGTGCAGATAGAATATTTAGCAAAGAATTTCTGCTGTAGCATCTAACTATTTGCCCATACACATCGGGGACACATATTTTCAACGAGCGGGAATGAAATTGCCAGTTAGCTGATGATTTTTGATAATCAGAAAACTCAAACTCTTCATGGAACGCGGCTGCCATGTCAGAGTTATCGTAATTGAATTCATGTTAAGTACAAGTGGGCTTTGATAATAACGTTGTTCATGTCCTATAAAGGGGAATTTCGAAAGTACTTGTTCAATCAAGACAGGAAGGCTGGTTCATCCTTCCTTTGGAGCTGGCTGTGTGACTAGGTAAAATGATATTATGGTCATTACACTTTGATGCAGGTGCGTAGTTCCTTGTGATTCATAAGCTACATTTATGCGATTTGTAGACGTGTGCACTAAAAGTATTTTATTCATTCGTGATGTTTGTCATGCTTAGCCACAGTTCTAAATATAATCTTCATCGGAGAAAAATGCACTTTCCCTCATATACTTCTGTAGATATTCAAAGATCACGGTGAAACTTAGAGTTTGCTCGGTAGATGTATCGTTGAAACTACCCAGGGTAAACATGCTAACACCCCACCCAAATTTGCTCATTATTTAATCTCAACCATGCATCTAAGCCCAGCGCACACCCACCAAATGCTGCATGCGTTTCTGATGCAGCTACTAATATAATGTTTATATAATGTTTTCTGTTAGTCTTTTGCTCTGGTAGTCCGTATGAAGACAATTTTGGTTTGATAAAAATCTCTTCGATCAGTTTCCATGTTCGCCTGTCCTTGACTCTTGGCATAGTGATTGTTGTTGTGGAATACGCAAGCATTCTTTCGAGCTATTAGCCAAGATAGTTATTGATCTTCATTGAGGCTAACGTTTCGGCGATGTCGCTTTCGTCAGAGCCTGGAAAGTCAAAGACATGAGTGATTTATCCCCTCGAACTCCTCATCCTTCTACAGGACATCTTTCATCCAGCCCGTACAATCAAAGTCAGTATCAGAAAACACAGACAATGAGCGCTCACCTTAGTTGCGGACACGATGACAGAATAGCGGACCACTAATACCAAACCCGTCCTCCTGGGGGTTTATAAGGTGCCCTAACAACAATTTATCTCATCACTTGTCAGGCGTGCGGGGACGAATACACGGGAGGGGAAACGGGACGGCCACTTTGCGTTAGGATGAAGTAACATCTGGATGGGCTTTCCAAATCAAAAACGGCCACTCCTTTGGGTACTCACCGCAGGTTATGCCATGAAAACTCTGAAACTCTGAAATCACTATCTTGTCGCGAGAGCCCGAAATTATAACGCGCAGGACTTAAGAAGTGTTTTGGATACGGCTAAAAGTCCAAAAATGAATAGCACATCGCCATCACGAAAGAGTTCGCCTTGTATCAGAATCTTCGCGGGTTTTGATCTACGGGGGCGGGTTGTTAAGGCACCTTATAAACCCCCAGGAGGACGGGTTTGGTACCAGTGGTCCGCTGTTCTGTCATCGTGTCCGCAACTAAGGTGAGCGCTCATCGTCTGTGTTTTCTGATACTGTTTTTGAGTGTATGGGCTGGATGAAAGATGTCCTGTAGAAGGATGAGGCGTTTGAGGGGATAAATCGCTCATGTCTTTGGCTTTCCAGGCTCTGGCGAAGGTGACATCGCCGAACCGTTACCCTGAATGAGGATCAATAACCATGTTGGTTAACAGCTCGAAGGAGTACTTGCGTATTCCACAAAAACAATTTCTTGGATCTTTCCACAGAATGCGGAATAACACGCAATTCTCCAGGATCTTTGTGTGACACGCTCAAATGCATTTACCTAAAGGGTAATGAAATTTATGAGTCAAGCGTAACTCTCTTCAGTGCTACTTAAGAAAAGAAAGAATCTATCACGTTTGTACTATGTGCACAGCGCATGACCTCAATAAAGCCCCTCAGCTTTACTTCAATCCATTAGAGTTGGTGGGATATAATTATTACGCAAGCATTTGCCCGCCTATTTACGGTCGTCTTCAGCGTTCATTCCAAATACAGTCGCGTCGGTAGAATGTGAAAATTTTCGCGGGATTCGCGGGATGTGCGGGATTTTTCCATAACTCATTTCAGAGTGAAAATATCCGAAAATACAAAAGACTATATGATGCAGAACAGCATTCTTCATCTTTTCACACCTTGGTCATGCCTCGGTTTCGCGGCTGTCACCAAATATTTCAAAAACTTCGTTAATTGCGTTGACCCCGCCCACTAATTAGGGTCAAATGCGGAAAATCGTGTAATTTTTTGCTCTCTGTGAAGACAGTTTACATTTTGGAGAATTTTAAACATCTCCAATGCATTCAATAGGTGATGGCGAACAATCTCATACGAAATTTATTCAGTGAGTTGACAATTTTTTAATCCTCAAAAATTGCATATTTTCAATGTTACCTATCAAATTTTCACCTGGTAGATCTAACGCAGAGCGTGCATTTCAACGTTGCTACATTTAGGGGAGGGATACAATAAGCTGCATAGGTCAGAGTTCAGCTCACTTCTAGCACTGATACAGGAGCGAGCTGCAAAGTAAGCACCACGTTGAAATTTCTTTCAAATTTTCACAGATGGAGCAGCAAAAATTTCCGTTTGTCAAACTCCTCATATGACGATTTTGCAGCGATCAGGAGAATACTCTGTCCTGTGTCAGATGCACATATTTCCTTCCTTGGAAGAGGTGTGCTTGCTGGATACAGAAGGCCTAAAAGTTGCCGAAAATTATATGCTTTCAGATTCAGTTGTCCAATTAGAGTGTTTTGTTCCTCCAGAGTCGATCTTTTCTCACTAGTCATAATCGTAGCCACAGACTCTATCGTACTATGGTGTTTCCAGGTTATCATAACGATTTTGACCTTTTCTCAATTCCGGGCGTCAAGGTTCCTTCGCGCCTGCCTCGCGGATGCTGCGGGGTGGCGGGCCATCTTCACACCTCAAACTACTGACCCTGGGACGTTTGACCTTCCAAATGGTATAAGTGAACTCTAATCTACACTAGCAGCCTAACTGATTCAATTTCCACTCGAAAAGCTCAAGAAACAAAATCACGAAAAATTGATTTTTTGGGATTTTGAAATCAATTTTCTCCCAGCAGAAATAATTTCTACTCTCCATCTTCTTCATTCACAATCGTGGGCCACTGCAGCATTCGAATTTTGTTTGAACACATGCTCATCTCCTTCTGAAGGTGAAATAAACAGCTGCAAACATGACTGAGTACACAATCTCCTGGGAATTTACGTCAAATTTAACAGCCATTTTCTTAGCTTCAAACAGAGATAAGGAAAAGTTATTGGCAATAATAGACACGGTTCCATGTAGACATTGAGCACCAAAGGAGTATGACGGAAACGACACTTTCCTTTTGGGAGAAAATTGATTTCAAAATCCCAAAAAATCAATTTTTCGTGATTTTGTTTCTTGAGCTTTTCGAGTGGAAATTGAATCAGTTAGGCTGCTAGTGTAGATTAGAGTTCACTTATACCATTTGGAAGGTCAAACGTCCCAGGATCAGTAGTTTGAGGTGTGAACATGGCCCGCCACCCCGCAGCATCCGCGAGGCAGGCGCGAAGGAACCTTGACGCCCGGAATTGAGAAAAGGTCAAAATCGTTATGATAACCTGGAAACACCATAGTACGATAGAGTCTGTGGCTACGATTATGACTAGCGAGAAAAGATCGACTCTGGAGGAACAAAACACTGTAATTGGACAACTGAATCTGAAATCATATAATTTTCGGCAATTTTTAGGCCTTCTGTATTCGGCAAGCACACCTCTTCCAAGGAAGGAAGTATGTGCATCTGCCACAGGACAGAGTGTTCTCCTGATAGCTGCAAAATCGTCATGTGAGGAGTCTGACAAACGGAAATTTTTGCTGGTCCATCTGTGAAAATTTGAAAGAAATTTCAACGTGGTGCTTACTTTGCAGCTGTACTGTGTATCAGTGCTAGAAGTGAGCTGAACTCTGACCTATGCAGCTTATTGTATCCCTCCCCTAAATGTAGCAAAGTTGAAACGAACGCTCTGCGTTAGTTCTATCAGGTGAAAATTTTATAGGTAACATTGAAAATATGCAATTTTTGAGGATTAAAAAATTGTCAACTCACTGAATAAATTTCATATGGGATTGTTCGCCATCACCTATTGAATGCATTGGAGATGTTTAAAATTCTCCAAAATGTAAACTGTCTTTACAGAGAGCAAAAAATTACACGGTTTTCCGCATTTGACCCTAATTAGTGGGCGGGGTCAACGCAATTAACGAAGTTTTTGAAATATTTGGTGACAGCCGCAAAACCGAGGACTGACCAAGGTGTGAAAAGATGCAGAATGCTGTTCTGCATCATATAGTCTTTTGTATTTTCGGATATTTTCACTCTGAAATGAGTTATGGAAAAATCCCGCACATCCCGCGAATCCCGCGAAAATTTTCACATTCTACCGACGCGACTGTAGATAGCAATTTTCGCACGATTGACAATCATTGCTGCTCTTTCAGAGAATATCTTACACATCTTGCTCGGTATCTTCAGGCTTCTAAGTCTGGTATTGTAGCCAACAAAACCTTGTGGAAATTGTGTTCACAACTGCAGAAGGCTTGGCTGTGAATCCTACGCGGATTTTCTTGGAACTCTTTCCGTACTTTGTGAGATACAATTCATGGAACGACAAAGCGGCGTTTTGCATCACTTTGTGAACACATTCTTGTAGGACAAATCTCGGTTTATATTGAGAGTGAATTGCTTCAATGGATTGCTAAATATGATACTTTTTGCATGTTGTAATAAATTGCTGCGTATTTTGTGCTAGGTTAGCGAGAAATTCCTATTCGTCTACATTCGCTTATTTTTATTTTCATCTCTCTAAAACGTACCTACCATGTAATTACACGCCTATCACATAATTAAATTTATGCACTTTCATTGGTCAGGCGCCACTAACAGGAAACCCTACCTCTTAATTATCCGGCGTTTCCAGAACAGTGGCTAAACAACCACTGATCACGTGCTATTGATACGTTTTTAAAGACAACATTCTCTTTACAGCATTTGTCCTCATAAGTATAACGTTATCTTGTTAGCTGTTAAAAACCAGCCTCGTGAGAATATATAGTGGACAATATTCCCATAACACCGTTGCGTTCACATGCATACTTTACCATTTCCCTCATTTATGCCTCGCAGGGCATAGTCCATGAACTTTAACTATCATCTTTCTTTCTGCAGTATTGTTGCTGCTTGGAAAGGGGAGCTAATTGCCGTCGCAGTCGTTCCATAAATATCATCCCTTGATTTTACTGTTTTTTCTTGCATGCCATCTGATTGAATAGAACGTATATCATTGTTCTTCGGGGCCGCTATTATTCTAGACGTTGTCGTTCGACATATCTACAATTTACATTCCATATATGTGCAATTTGTATGCATAGTGCTCGTTCCTTTCTATGTACATGTACTCGTCTAGTCATTACATACGTACGCTCATTTTCTTATCCGCTCTTCCTTTATCATGTTCTTGTGTACCGTATGGTCGCTGTATGGTACTCACTTATCACTTGTTACTTGAAGACCATATTCTTCCTCTTTAGATGTGGGGAAGTAGATCCTCCAGCTTCCTTCTAAATTCTCGCCGGTCATTGGCTTCACACTGCCATGATCTTCCCATTTTTTCTTCAATTTGCTTTCTCCAACGGTCCGGTGGTCTGCCTTGAGGTCTGGTATAGTTCCATGGACACCAAAATGCTACCTTCTGGGTCCATCTGTTGTCGCGTCGTCTTGCTACGTGACCTACCCATCTTAGCTTTCTTCCCGTCGCATCATTGTAGGCATCTTTGAACAAGGTACGTTTCCTGATTTCTTCGTTTCTGATTCTATCTCGCAATCGGATTTGAAGTAGTTTCAGAAAACTAAGATGGTAATGGTATGGTTGGTAATGGTATGGTAATGGTTTTATTACCCAGTTTTAAAGTATTCAGTAGTAATTTCATGAAGTCACTAACGATCAACCTTCCGAGACAGCTTTGCATCATCCACCGGACCTTCGTAGTCCATAATTTGCTCATTTTTTCATATCCATGACGGTTAATATCAAAGTTATTCTATAATACGATTCGTTTTCTCTAAATCTGCTCAAGCACAGTTATCTGTTCATATCACTAAATGTGGTCCGTTCAGCAGGTTTCTTCTGGGTCATTGCCCGGGGTTTGTATTTGGATCGAAGAAACCCTCGATATACAGAGCTCACCCCGGTATGTTAAATGCGGTGGCGTAGCCTGGATGTGACTATTCCAGTGACGCCATATTGTAGTGATAAAGCCTGGTCTGGGAAACTAGTGGAATTATGGTTTGAATAAAGGCAAAAAACTTTCTATTTCCTTGAACCCATACTCCTTGTGGCCTAAACACGGTCATTTCCACATTATATCAGTAATTATTTTTCGTGTTCAAAATTTTCTTCTGCCAGTGGTTGCATGTTTTCTCGTTATTTGTTATTATTTCTATGTCTTTCTACTGGAGCAACTCGTGTATGGACATTAGTCTAGTTCTTTCCCAAAAATCCCAATATCGTACATATTTCCCGGGCAAACGGATCCTACTTTGTTTATTTGATACACTGACCACAAATGGTATTCTCATTTCCTACCACAAACCTGTATTTGTAGAGCCACGATTGTATACGGTTGGAATAATGCCTTGAGAATCTTCTGAGACTTTGCACGAAGGGATTATTTCATATGCTGATCACGAGCGTCAAGTTTACTCCACAGCACATTATCGTTTTGTAGACGAACTTGGCATTTTCTTCCTCTCGTTTTTACCAACTCTGCCATTACTGTAAAGAAATGACTTGGATTTACAGTATTTTTATGATTATCACGATTAGCGCATCACATAACCTCCAAAAGCAAAGTTTGGACGAAGCTTTGGGTTAGACTTTGCCGAATAGTGTCCGAAGACCTATGCAGTCACTGCTCGTCCAGTTTTTGTTGTAGGACCTTGATAGCTATGTATTTGAGATGATCTAGAATGTTTGATCTACTATTGATTTTTTGTGTTCTACTCTGCAATGTTCTGGAACCTCACCTCTCGGGGTATATAAACCCCGCCGTTGTCACTGCATTCATTCATCTTATTCATACGACTTACTCGCCTGTGCTGTATTCTGGTACTTGTAATAAACTGCTCAACTACGACTACCGGACAACCAAAACAGTTCTTTTCCAATTTTTTTCTCAAATTCAGGGAAGGGGATAGAATATGCTTGATATTGTAGCCTTTGAAGTGTATTATACTTTTTGAATCTACTCCATGGTTTTGTTGGAGAAAAAGTCTTTTTTTTCTGAGGAATGGCTCCAGTTTAGAGTGGTGTTCCGTGCCACGAAGCACTACCTACTCTCTCAACTTTGAGTTAGTACAAAAGCAAATGGCGACATATTTCTGATCTGGTGTATTATTTCAGTAGCTACTGACTTGGCTCAATATGGCAAAAAGGTTTATGCCATTTTGCTGAATTCATCTGCTCTAGCGTTAATGTACATTATGTGCAAGAACTTATGGCGCACCCTTTACAATAATAGGGGTTAAGTTGATACGCCCGCTGTAGGTATGTTCAATCCGCTCAGTGTAGGTTCATCCTTTAACATATGCCCATTTTCTTCTTCATATTCTCACTTATTCATTAATTATGCTCACTATCTGTTTATATGGGCGCATGTGGCGCAGTGGTAAGAGGCTCGCCGCGCACGCACACGGTCGATGGTTCGATCGCTCGCCCACGGTTAACCAAGCCGTGCATCCCTCCGGGGTCGGTAAATTGGTACCAGAGGAGTCTGGGAGGATGAAGCACTGACTTGGTTCATCGGATGCCCCCCCGCAAGTCACTGCATAGGGCCCATACGCATTCAACGCCTCTACGATGATCAGATGAAGTCCAATGCGTGGCGCATCCCTCGTGACGGGATTGATCAACGCCGACCACATTATCCACTTTATCTGTTTATATTCCATCATGTTCTTGTTTCTGGTATGGTCCCAATGTGCTAACGGTTTAATTACCATACTTTGACACAAGGAATGAGGTGAAAACAGTTCTTCTAGTGCACTGGGTATAGATTGACCTGCTCTATGGCAGAGGACAATTTGCATCACTGCTCGCTTAGTTTTCTTAATGAAGAAAATTCTTTTTAGTGTTTGTCTCAAACTTAGGTAATCAAACCGTTAGCACACTAGGACTATGCATACAAGACACAAGAACATGGTGCAGTGTAAGTGGATAAGAAAATGGGCATAAATGATTTTTACAACCGCTGCTTTCTTACTTTTCTTTTTAGCCTTCTCTATATTCGCTCTCTGCACAAGCCGACTATGTAGGTATCAAAAAGCGAATTCTTATTTATGGCATAATAACCAATCAGACGGGGAAAATAAATCACTCAGACCTATTTTTCCTGGAACAGAAATGAAAGACTTCTATGTAGTCTACATAAGTAGAACCTCTGTAGATTAAAGGTATAAGTGTTCTTTATAGCCCATAAATTCCGTTAGTGGATATGCGAACTTAGCTGTGCGTGCGCGCAGCGGCAGCGAGTTAACTCGTCCATTATTCCGCTGTCTGAGGACGACGTCCTCCGAATTTCGGTTTGGGTGAATGTGTTTCATTAAGGTTTTTGATCATAATATTTATTTATTCAACCAATAGGTGTTATGCTAAATGTTTTTTTTCTTGTGTAGCAGCATTGCACCATTCGATTCTATTGATCTCACGCCCCGGATCGTTGGACGAGTCAAACCATAACCATTCATTCCCATCCGTGCTTCTTTCGATTGAATAATCATAAAATGATGAAAGGATAAACTTCAAGGACATAAAATAACAATAGAATAGACCTCAAGTCAAGTAAAATTTCTCAGTAATAAATAGAATCTGCTCTAGCATAATCTAGTCATAAAAAATGGAATGAATAATAAATAATAATAGAACAATAACATAATCTAATCCAATCATAATCTAATAATTTAATCTACAAAATAATTTGAATTTGTCTACTGTGCGTTTTGTACTGCTATAAATACACGATGAACCTTTTTACATACGATTTTTTTTGTAACTTCCTGTTTAACTTATTCCACCTATGCAAAAAAACAACACTTCAACTATTACGCCGGCAATTGTTGGTTTTAAGGGTCTCGCTAATTGGTCTGTACTTCATGTAAACATCAGCGTCGATTGTCTACTTCCGGGTCCTTTGATAATGTTTCTCTTTGTTACCCTACTTCTTCCATCTGTTCTTCAGAGGAGCAGTAGTATTTTCCACAGAATATAACAGAGAAGTACCTAGAACAACATTTGTGTTGACTTCTTCTTTTGCTTTGAATATTATACCTATTATACTTCTCTCGAGCCACCTGCATAATTGGAAACAAATAAAAGAAGTATCTTTTCTTTTTGAAATCATTTGACTTTTGAGCTAGACTTCCACCTGATTTCCATTCCCATTTCCACCCTTGTTCTCACATTCATAGTTAACTTTGGGAACGTGTTTCTTGAAAAACTGATTTTGAATACTCGCATGATTTCATTCTTCACAGCTTCTTAGTTGCATACCTTTATAACGTTGAACAATGCCATTTGGGCGAGGGAGGGACGGATGCCTTGGGTTCATGCCTTCAGGAGTAGCAGAACTTCTTGAATCCCTTGGCCACATACGTACGTACATAATTGAGATGACCCAGGGTAGATGGCTGACACCCCACAGACTTACCGATTTGGTGATTTATGTTATGCAATGTCAAAAGTTTGTGTAACGGATAGGTCAAATCTACGGATAACAACTAAGGGATAACCGGATACCGGGAATCCGCTTGTCCATGCTGTGTAGCGCATAGGAAATACCTCCCTGAAACTCGCAGGAAACGTTGCATTTGGTTGTGCAGCATGCAGAGAATGGCACTGGTACAAAAACTGTCTGCACGAAATGTCTTCCGTGACACAGAATTCTCTGTGGTGCAAATTGTGCAGGTCCTACGTCAAGCGTAGCAATTGCTCCTGATGTCAATTTTGTAAAAAAAAGGTCCATATCTATTTAAGTCCACGGATTACGCGCGTGGGTTTAAATATTGAAATAACACCTTGGAGCTGTACTACGTCTTCACTGTTCTTACGGCTTACGGTAGAGGACACTACCCTCTAAGACGACTCAAAAAATCCGAGAGAGAATTTTTTCGTTCTGGGCAACTGCAAATCAATAGAATTACTTTCGATTAGCACTATAATTATCTGTTATGTTGAAAGTTACTTCCTCATCAACCTAATGGAGCGGAAGTGATAAACATAAACACACTGCAAAGCGAGCACCTTTGTCAATTAATATTTGGGCTTAATTCGTGATTAAAAAACTGTTCGTTTTTTGTATTCAATAATGTAATTCTGAAAAAAAAAACGCCGTCTGAAAAAGTGCAGTCTTCAACACAAAAGGATTAAATAATGTACATTTATCACATAGAGTGAAGGGATCGTGAAGAAAAACAAATAATAATTCTTATACCAGTAGTAACAGAAACCGTAACAGAATTATGCAAATTTTCCACACCATAAACCTCTTCCATAAAGGTCCTGTACAGTACAATTCGCGTTTTCCAAACCGCTAAAGAAACAGGAAAAATGGAAAGAGAAACATTTACATTTAGTACCTGATCAAAATTTTACAATATGCGGCACCTCGATAGATCTTTTTTCATTCCCTTTTTCATTCATCCTTTTTTCCTTTTCCAGCGTTCTTTTTTCTTTATGACTCTCTCTGTTCATTGCCACTTATATGTTCCGAATAGTTTTTGAAAATTATCAGTCCACCGCGTTTTTGGTAACCCAACCGATCGCTTCGATGGTGGGCGTCATTCCGTGAGCTCCCAGGACCATTTCGAATCCACTGTGCTGGCCAGCTCTCATTTCACATGCCCGTTTTCTTTCAGCTGCGCTGGCTAACACGCCGTTGATTTTAGTGCTCAAACATTCGCCGAATTGATGCCTCATGTCATTGAGGCTCGGATTGCTAAAATAGGCGGGGTTACGGTGTCATTCCAGTTGCTGTTCGGCTGCTATTCGGTCGCTGTTGGACTGCTGTGAGACCCCAGTAGAAAAAGTGAATATCAAACCTATACCGACCGAATAGCAGCCGAACAGCAATTCTAATGACAACCCAACCCCGCCTATTTTAGCAATCCGAGCCTCAATGACATGAGGGTCCCATTCGGCGAATGTCTGGGTGATTTCTTGTGAAAATGGGTTTGTTTTCTTGCCCAGGTGTCGTACCACAAGCACGCGGCGTTCCATCCACCTTTGTGCCGAAGCAAGTTTATGTTCTGCGGCTTTTGTTAGTACCCATGTTTCGGTTCCGTACAACATTGCGGGCGAGTAGTGGCACTGGTTGGATAATTTGCTCTTCCATGTCTTCTCTTCCGTTCTAAAGGAAAGAAATTTCTCAAAGCGATGAATGCTGTTCCATCTCGCTCGGATTCAACGTATGATTTCTTAGCAGTGATTCCGGTCAAGTGAGATTTTCTGCCCTAGGTACATGAAGTATTCCACGTTCTCGAGTTTTGTGTTCCTGAGGGTGATATAGTCGCAGTCTTCGTGAATATCTTTGTTTTGAGACCGCTAATATTCAAGCCATAGCTAAATCAGTGTTTGTCGAGATCAGTTATTAGTTCTTGGGTTAATTTGACTATAAGAACGACGTCATCCGCAGAGCGTAGGTTTATTAGCTAATTCACTTTGACAGATACTCCATAATCACTCCGCGTCACATTCCGAAAAACGTGCTACGCAAGGCGAAACGTTGGCATTCACATATTTTGCGTGCTTTCGAAGAGGAGAACGAAAGCTGGAAATTGCAGGCTTTGCAAATTACTCAGATTAACGAAACGTTGTACCTATCTCGTGAGCATTCCACGAGCCGTATCCAATATATTTGAACGTGGAAGGGGAAACATAGCGGGTATATGTATGTATATCCATTCCCATTCGTTTTTATCCACTCTGCCCTCGAAAACTCTTCCTTATACGTGCTCATTTGTTGGCGCAAGTGCGGTGTCTCGGTGAGAGTGAACACAAAATGAAGAAGGAGTAGATCATGGATCGTTATCATGTGAAAATCGACCGGATAAAGATACCCAGCAGTGAAACGAGTGGATTTGCACGTCCAAGGATATGTTTTCATTGGATAGCATATGTATTCTCGAAACCGCTATAACATATCCGCTAGAGCGTGTTTATCCGACTGGATAAAGTATACTGGATATGGGCCCAGAAAAACTCCACATTTCTTGTACAGCCACGCATTTGGTATGAACAATTCGCCATTAAAGTTTCTGTGTGATTAGCCGGAACGACAGAATGGGTAAAATGGGCGTGTCTTCGAATGAAGGGTTGCACGAGAACTATCAATTTGCTAAATAACAGTTTTCTCTTCACTTTGTAATTTTCCATGGGATTAATTTTCCCCGACTGTCTGTGTCTTTTTTTTTCACATTGCTGCTCAGAATTTTGTTCAATGTGACTAAGTTCCGCCTAGTTTCCCTTGTTAATTAGCTGTAGATTATTATCTTCAAATTTTCCCCAGTGCGGAACTAATTACCTTTTGCCATTCATTTTTTCATCTCTCGCTTGTCAATGATTGGTACCTGCCGTTGTTCTTAGGTACCATTTCATTCGTGTTTTATTATCCTTATTCAAGAACATATCAAGACAAGTACCCCGGAATCAATCTCCGTTATGAGCTCGCGACTAAAGTTGATTAGCGGAATATGGTTACTGTCACACGACTATATATCCGCTTTCCATTTCAGCATGGCCGCCCCAAAGGCATTCGACGGTCTGTCTAAGGATTTATCCGACAGCGACAGATTAGAGCTCTGTAAAATGGTAAGCAGCTACAGTAATTCCGCTTCGTTTTATCCAAAAAACATGGATTTATTTTTCCCTCACAATTTTACCTATTCTCGCCGGCTTCGTGGGTAACACATAGCCCAATCATGGGTTGTGGGACACCCTTAGCCCTATATGTTTTCAGCGCACTGCCCTTATGACCATTCCCTGGGGCCGCATAAGTCACCGAGATTACCCAGTGTAAACTTTTTCACACTTCTTTTCACACCTTTACCCAGCGTTAACACTGGCGTCAATACATTTACCCTGGGTAATGTCAATGATGGGGCATGTCTCTGTGGACGATGCATAGCCCAAGACCAGGTCTGGCTGCGTAAACATAGGAAATCGTGCTGCCATTGTATAACGGTGATGTATGTATATACTAAAAACTTTCGAAATTTCATGGCATGCAAATAATGCCAGATAGGCTGCCTTGTAGTTAGGCCACGGCCCCATGATACTACTTTGTCGTGAGGAGCACTTTACTGTTCTGATGAGCATTTTAAGTAATTTAGAAGAGGAGCGCTACTATTTCCACCACTATCCACCAGTGAGACCTAAATTAACCCTGAGAATCATCCACGATCTTGGATTTGAATAGTGCAGGGAAATGTAGTCAAATCTCACGTCTTACCTCCAGTTCTTTCGCTCTGTACTGATTTTTCCTGGATTTCCCACGTTAGGATAATGGCTAATTCTGGGACTTTTAAAGGACACCACGAGCTTAATTTGCGTGAACGACAATTTCCCCATGTGGGAAAGATGTTCTTGATCACACACCAACGCGACGTTTTCACTAATTCTTCTCACCAGTGTGAAGCAAAAGAAATAAGAAATAAAAACTAAGCATGGAACTAATTTTTCATTCAACCTTTTTTCATCAGGGAATGACGTGGACGAGTCGCCTGGGAATTGGTATTACTATGAGGTCATTGCCTTACTAGTTCAACACCTTTTTGCCTACACATAGGCTCCATGGGAAAGTTTGACCCACTTGAAGGTGCCCAGAGCGTGGTCCAACAGCGTTTCCCCATGACGACAGAGCCATGAAAAACTTTTAAAAAAAATTATGTTCTGGAAGCATTTCTCAGGAACTTTCAGAGTTTGCTCGTCCAAAGTTCAACACACTGAAAAAAATCTCGTTTCAGTATGGAACCGACGTGGTAACGTTCATATGGTACCGAACAGTTCAAGTGATCTGGATTTTCATAGCCGGAATAGCAATATTCAATGTGTCACGGGTCTATTTCCGGTATATCAAATCGTCCAAGCTGCATACGAATATTCAGGTGACTTTTACAGGTATTGATTTTCAACCTGCTGATTCGAACAAGTTGGGTTTGAATATTGTATGGAGAAAAAAGTTGTATATTCACTTAATTATTGTCTACTAGTATTGTTTATTTATTTATTTACTAGCACATATGTTTATTGTTTACTGTGTTTCTTACCATTTTGTACATCAGCACTTTTGAGTTCAAAACAGCGAACTACATTCTCTAACAAGAAATGTAGGAAAAAATTTCTAGAAATAGTGCCTTTTCCTTGCAAAATGGAATTTTGTGATCGCATTTTATACTTTGAAGGAAGCTGTAGAAAACATAGTAAGATATTTGTTGCAAATCTTCATCATACTTTGTAAAAACATTACAACAATAGATCCAGCTATGTATGTTAAAAGAGCACGGTCCTTTTGTCCCGGAAATAGTGTCCCCCTGCGCGTCGACTCTGGGAGCATTGTCGATACGCAGTGCCGCGTCGAGTCCTTTGAAAAGCGGCCTATGGCCTAAATCCCAAACTTTTCGCGCTTCTTCCTGCTATTCATTTCAAAGCGCTTTTACCTGTGGTAACCTGGTTGATAACAGGAATTCCTGAATCCATAATTCCACGCATTTAAATCCAGAAGGAGCACGAGTCCCTACAGGCAGCTCAACTTTGAAAGGGAAAAGAAAAACTGAAAAGTTGCTGCTGGGTAGTATTTTGTGAGTTGTTCTTTTCGGAAATAAAATTACCAGATTTTCCTGCAATGGCTTTCTTTCTGGTCCAGTTTTACTTTATTTTTGCACCCGCCAATTTTCTACGGACCGTCTGCATAGAGTAGGTTTTATTAAAAGAAGCTATGCCGTCACGCTGCTATCAATAACCTCGATGAAGACCTATGCAGCACCTTCGCTTCATAAACAGTGATTATCCTAGATGTGAGCTAAAGAGTAACGGTCACCTTCGAATGCCGATAATCACATTCTACGCTGACTAATCTTCACGGAACTACATTTTCTGCAAGAGGCCTTTCATCCATGAGGAACTGGTCTCAAAGTCCCATCAAACCGTGTTTTCTCGAATTTACTACGGTTTAACTGACCGCAAGAAAACAAAAATAACCAAGTATTACTCCATTAAATACACCAAGAACAACATAATCAGGTTTCTTTGGCTGAGTGTTGAATCTTTGAACGGATGGTCGTTTGTTACCCGTGAAGAAATGACAAGAACGAAAATAGCTGGTACGACAGGTTTAAGGATCGTTCTGGAAGAGGGAGGGAGCCCAGAATCTGAATCTGAATCTGATAGATTGAAAGCAGAGGCTGACTCATTTTCCAGCATTTGGAACAGTGTGAAAACAGCGTGTTGGTTCATGCTTTAAGATACCTTACCTTAAGAGAGACATTAATTTTCAATTAATATTGGACAAAACACTGCTGCCGAGGTACAGACTGACGGAAATGAAAGCTCTTAGAAAAATGTTGGAGAACCAGAATACTGACTAATTTTTCACACAACGGTTTCAGGGTTTGAACTAGCCCGGAAGTGCGATTTCCTTGACGCTCCCAGGTCTAAAACCTTGTCTCAAGCAGTATACGGTAGCGCAATAACTCTCATTATGCTCTTGCTAATAGGATTTTTATGCTGTCTCTGCTAATGTGCCATAATCCGGTTACGTGTTTCATGTTTGTCACATAACTTGCTTCAAAGTTCTAGTGCAACTCAAACATTACCGCATGCAGTTCCGGGTTTAAATCCAGTGGTGCACAAGTACATTTCCTTGCGTCTGTAGTTGCGGAAACAATCCAGGCCCTTACCCAGACAGGATCTGCTACAACTGCAGTAGATTTGGCGCTTGAAAACAGCTTATGTACTCTGTGCTAGGAAGCGAATTAGAGGAAAACGAAGGGAACGGGAAATTTCCAGGAAAAAGCATCACAGGTTGTCATTGGTCCATGATGCCCTCTTGATGTTTTCTACTCAGATGAGTCATAGTTTCAAAATCAAGATATCCATTGCTGGGAAGATAAACTAATTTAAAAAAAATGGTAGATGAGCATGTAAGGGACAACAGACATAAGGAACTACAAATAAGAAAAAAAAATGGGAAATTTTTCTACAATCACATACTAGCCAAGCAATCTTCGAAGAACTCTTTAATCTTCCTTATTGATCCTAACTTACTTACTAATGCCTATTTTCAGATCCTATTGACGTTATTTATGTTCAGCGCCGTTCTCATCAACACCACTTTTATTGTAGCCCAGGTGAGCCTTCTTTTAACGCCTATCAGTTGGAATACTTTTATAAAACTGAAAATTTGTTGCCGTTAACGTAGAAAAATACGTCGTTCATGCAGCACTATATTTGTCCATAATGCTGGAACACTCTAATTTTGCAGAAATCGAATATTTTGTTCCTCGAATATTGATTATTTCGAATGAATGTAAATTTTGAGTATTCCAACGTTATAGATCAATATAGTATCGTATAAAAGACAAGCAAAACCTTCGGGCTTTCTAATTTTCGAATAACCAAGTATTGAAACTGCTTCTCAATTTTTTTTATTAAATTAACAAAATTAGTCGGTTTTTATATAGGTGCTGTATCTCAGTACACAGAATGATGTACATATAATAATTTTGACCAAATAATGCCGATAAAACAGGGGATTTCTATTCGGCAGCGTTGGTTCGCAAAACACTGCTCAAGACAGGAATCGAACCTGTGTCGCCACGGCCACAACGTGGAGTACTAACCACTATACTACTTGGGCCAATGGCGTCACCGCCCAAATCAGTTGAAATCGCGCCGTACAAAAAGCAGGACATGGAGGACCAGGAGCGATTTTAAGAAAAACAAAAGACCGAAACATGAGTTTTCTTAGTTTTCTGGATACCTTTCTTATCTAAGTGTTAGGTGCACTCGTGGTAAATGACCGGTAATCGTATAGGCGTACTATGATGTGTTATGGGATAATGAGCTTGTGGGGTAATAACTAACTGTGTAATAAACACTCTTATAAAAATAAGTAATACTCGATAATCTCACAATTATGTTGCCTTATCATCACAGCGATTTCTTGTCTAGACAAGAAAAGAAATTAATGCACTGGCACGAAGGACAGCTATTTCCTTGTTTAGGGGAGTATTAATATCTTGACTAACTGCTTATTACTCAAATTGCAAATAATATGCAGGTAGATTTGCATGACACATTTAGTCACTAATAATCCTAGACTAGACTTGCAATTTTACTGCAGACAATGAACCTCGTTAACTTACCCAAATCCTATTACATGTAAGATGTTGCACTGAGGTTTCACCCATGGTTGAAGCATACGCCTTTGCAGGTATGCATAGGTTAGTTACTCTAAGTGAGGGATGTTCATTGTAGGTTGCTTGATGTGGTAGAGCTGTAGACGAGGTCGTTAGATTCCTTAGTGGTAGCTGACCTTTCGGCAAGTTCGTCTTTGTCAGAACTCGAAAGACGGGAATTGAAAGCCGCCTATCCGGAATTTTCTCGTCAATTTTCTGGGAAAATTTCCCGTAAATCAGTAAGGAAGAGGTATAAATTGTGAAAAATCGCGCTTGGGCGGGAACGGTTTGGGTAACAAGCACCATACCTTGACAAGAGTCTTGGAAAACTTCGGAACCAGCTCAGTGACGAAATCTTGTATGTATTATCGAGATTACCCAGGGTAAACGTGAATATATTATACCACATGAATATATTCATCTTCAAGGCGGACGTGAGCGTGCTTACCCTGGGTAATCTCAATCATGCATCCAGGCGGGCCTAAAAATGTACTCGCTATACACATTATGATTACTTGCAAAGTATTGGGTTCCTTTTTTTCTCTATTTATATCACAAAAAATCAGTTAATAGAATAGTTAGTAGACAATCGCTATCCGTTAACCGTTAGCCGTTTCAGGCCTATCAATTCACCCTATCGTTCGTATTTGGTGAACCATGCGATGTGTTCCTTCCTCGAACATTCTACATCATTTTCAATATCTGCTACGGCTTTTTCACGGAGCTGTACCTGCTGTCTAAGGCCACTATGATCATTGAGCGGTCGTTGGCCACCATCTACTCCAGTTGTTACGAGCACATGAAGAGCTTGCCAGGATTCCTTGGAGCCATCATATCGGTAAGACTTTGTAGTCAATGCGTGTAGCTGTAGGAAAAGAAACAAATGGACAAATTAAATCTGGAAAACTGGCAATGAATTCAAAAATAAACAAAAATTAAGAAAAAAAAACTAAACGAAGGATTTTAAATAGTGCCCTCAAACAGTAATTCTTCAGCCTGGATATATTTGAGATTTGAGAAAAAATATATGTGGAGAATCCGAGAGAGACTTCCTAATCAGTTGCTCTATGAGATTTTATGTATTAACTCGAGTATTCATTTGGTATTTTTACGTATTTTTTAAATATGTCTACGTATTTTTATAGTATATTTATTTCGCTGTAGTTCATTAACTCTTTTCACGTAATACTCTGAGAACAACGGCAAAACCACCTATACGAAGGTTTTCACGCACAATTTTGTAGTCACAATGCAATGTGGAAAAACTCTTCACTATACGGTGAATTACTCAGCACCTCAGTTTTTGCTACCACTGAGAAGGTTTAATTTTTGCAATTGTAGCTCAGAATACTCTCATTTTTCCATGTGACAGAACAATAGCATCTTTTTCCATTGTCTTTTTGTTCAGCTCAAGTTTCTAGGCAATTGCACCCCTAATAAGGCGTTTTCCTTTGTTCACACTTTTTTTCGCCTTTTGTGCCTTCTTCTTCACTTTTCTTTACTCAGTACAGGGTGATTGCGTGCGCGTCAAAGGAAGTTCTGTAATCTGTCGAGGGGGATGGCTGGACTAGGAGGGGAGTGCTGGTGAAGTGGAATACTCCCAGGATTGGGATCCATGAAACCATAAATAAACAATCCAACTATGGTTAGCGTTATTGGTTGTGGTATAGACATCCTTGAGCTAGAAACGTACGTAGGACGGGAAATTTAGTTTGCTGGCCTTGTTTCGATTGATTATGCGTTCATGAATCTTATCCCGGAACAGTAGGAAGAATTTGTTGAACGGCATTACTGACAAATTTTTAGAGCGGCTAGGAACACAGGTCTACACACGGGCGAGAACTAGTCCCCATGACCATCTTTTTGTAAAAACGTGCGGCATTTGGCTTAATCGTCCGTTTATATTACTGCTTGAGTACCAGAGTGTCCCACAATCAAGAGCAATAGAGAACTTAGTATCGTCACTATTTTTTGAGCGATCCAGGATCTATACAAGTAATCGAGATTGAAACGAATGAGTAATTGAAAAATTCAAGCTACGACAATAGAAAATATTTCTGGGAATCCTCAAGAGAAGCGCTGGTTGAGAAAGTTCTAAATTAAAGGTTACATCATTCGTATTTGGAAAATACCCTGGATAACGCGTAAATATTACTCAGCTAGCGCTACAGCTTGAGTCTTTGCAGAAAAGTCTGTACCAACATAACATAACATAACATAAAATAACATAACGTAACATGACATGACATAACATAACCTGAAATTATATTGCTTTACATTACATTGCATTACATTACATTACATTACATTACATTACATTACATTACATTACATTACATTACATTACATTACATTATCCTACATACATTTCCAGATCTTGATGGCAACTGGAGTTGAAGTATACATATACTATGGAGCAACCTTTGATCAACAACACATCACAATCACCAGCACTTCGGCCGAAGTATCTGGCCGGATCAATAATGTCCTGATATTCAACGTGTCCTGTTGTGCTGTGACAATGATTATTATGACCATTCTGCTATTGGTTAACATGAAACGTAAGAAGAACGCGATTGGCTGCGTCTCGTATCGCTTCCAAGTCGAGGAGAATATCGCGACGACGAATTTTATCGCTAAAATCGCGTTCGTTCAACTGATCGCGTTTTCCATACAATCGCTCGGTGGCTTGCTGGTGCGGCTGTACAGCAAGTATCTGTTCGACGCTGACGATATTCCTGCGATGAAATCGCTGAAGCTATCTCTGCATGTGAGTCCTAATATGGATTCCTATTCCTTTTTTCTTTTTTTGTCTTTTTCCTCCTTGTCATCCAGTGATTTTAGGTGATGCCTCTGTTCACCATAATTATGAGCATAGTCATCGAATTGTCCATCCGAAGGACTGCACGTTATCGTCACACTCGGCTGTTGAACATGGTGAATATCAAGGACGGCGCCAAACTCAATTCCGACTTCCTGGCTATTCAATGGAACCAAAGTGATCCGAAATGGCCGCGATTTGAACGAAATAGTATATGTTAATAATTTTCTCTGTAAATTAGTATTATTATGCATTTAATCATGTGTAGATATAATCATATCTGTGATAGATATTTCCAGTTTCACCGGTGAGGCTGTGGGCGGGGCACACACCTATGCGCACGGCGCTTTCTTAATTCGCCCCCTAAAGTTTTTTTTTGAAAGCAAGGGTTGCTCTGAGGTTGTGCTTGGACGCTGTCCAAAAAGCGAGGAAGCTCCGCCCATATCCAGATTTTCGAAATGAGTTGTACGCGTATAAATGGTCAATAATTACCGTATTGTGCTCAATGAATATGACTTATATGAATCTGTGGTGAGTGTACCTTAGCATACATACTAAAACAGTTCAAGCAATCTCATTCTCCACCCGTTTTACAGCGGTTCCACGTATGTAACTATGTACGAGAACTGGTTCAAAGTCATGTTGTGGGATTTTAGGTGGCTCTAAGAATATGGTAGACTGTGGATCTATAACGCGCAGTGATCTCAACATACTCTTCCGAGCGTTAGCATGATCATTTCCCCTCGAAAGGTTGAGAATTTTTTCAGGAATCCCTCATGACATCAGTCATTTTCTGAAAAACATTGAAGTGGTTCGTCTATAGGTAGGTCAAAAATGAGGCAAAAATGAGTAAAAAATCCAAAGGGAAATGAAAAAAGAAAGAAGTGTGTAAGAATATTTGCCCCCGAGTGACAATCTATCCCTCACTCCCTAATTGCGTTGCTATTTATAATGGTAATTTCGATCTCTTGCTCTCCTCGACGCAAGCTGAGTTGATCAATATATCGAATATACCTCGGAGAAAGGACGTTGGTCTGTGACTGCCATTTAACACGCTCCTTCTGCATTTTTTCGCCTCACCTTGAGCTCGGTTACAACACTTCTCGACAGGATAGAGCGATCCCGTGGATGCAGAATCGCGGCAGGACCTGGATAGAGTTGCGGACTGAGCATGCTCCAACTGAGAGGGTCGAGTAGGTCCCTCCGCGATTCTGCAGCCGTAACACAATGAAACCGCAAGCGCAACCCGTCTGTCTTTTTGGACAAGAGGGAATCTCCCCATTTGTGAGAGTTTTGCGAAAATTTGTGGTTATTAGGTTGGCACAAAAGTCTTGTCACAAATCGTACACATTTTCAAACATACATAACAGTGTTGTTCATGGATGGAACCCGGTCTTCGAATTTTTATAGTTGAATAGGAGCGGAATTTTCTATCATATCCCATTGCCAAACAATTTCAATTCAAGACCAAGAAATTCTGGATCGGAAAATAAATGCTGGTACGTGACTTTTGGGCCAACCTCATATTTTTGGAAGAATAATTCAATGAGAGTAGTGGACAATTTCTCTCCAAATTTTTAAAACAATTTTTATTTAAAATAGTCACTGTTTTCTAATTCTCTTCGACATAATAAGGCTGAGCCATAATGAATACCACGAAGCATTACGAACGAATAAAAAAAACACGTACACAACAAAACAGACAATAACATTGAGATGAGGTATAAACGTTCTATGTGGTAAATATGCGAAGGTATCATTTACAAGAGTCTAGACTCGTCCTATCATCTCACAACGTCTTTCCTAAGTGACGCACGCACGCACGCACGCGCGCTCTACGTACGTTCGTGCCAGGAATCGTGCACATCAACAGCCAACAGTTACCCCTGATTCCGAATTGAGAACGTGTGAAAGCGGTAACTTCGTGAACGTTAAATGGCAGTTTTCAGGGACTATGATATTCTGGAGGAAGGAGGCGTGGCTTTGTTACAAGAAAAGTCGTAACACTGGTACGACAGCGATTGACGAGATAAACGACAGCATGGACGAGTCGTTGCAGAACTCGGTTCCTTTGCAGAAGTACGATTGTCCTGGAAAATTGGGTGTTCAACTCGTATCCTCATTCAAAGCTTTCGAACTGACCAATAGTTGATCCGGTCAATATATCGATTTTTGGGCGAAAATTCGGCTAGTTAAAGATGTCCAATGAGCTATTTAAGGGCTAAAAACTTTTCCACAATTGTTCGGAGGTTATGACGTCATAATGTCCTTAAATTTGAATCGTACTGTAGCAGTCGTAAACATGACAGCGTATGGAGCGCTATGCGTGGAAAGGAGCGGAGGGGCGGGGTTCACCTCTGCTATTAGTCGATTACTACAACTGACCAATCACAAAGCTCAGCCCCGCCTACCTTTGCGCGAAAAGATCGACTTATACCAACACTGATCCACAGTGGCCTGGATGCACCACTGACATCACAAATTACCCAGGGTAAGCTCAATTATACCCGTGAAACAGTGGCGGACGCAGGGGAAAGGGGCGGGGGCGTCCCTGCCTCAGAGAATGTGTCGCCAAATTTTCGAAATTACTTCACAAAGTCAATAAAAACTTTGTTTCAATATATTTATAATTGTTCATTCCTATTATTATTTAAAAAAAAAACTTTTATTAATTATTTAATAGTGTGATAATATTTTTACTGATTTTGTTCTCTTTCCGGTCCCCAAAACGGTGGAGATCCTAATATTTTTCCAACATCTCCACCCTCCTGCCCGCGTCCGCCACTGCCACGCAACGATGGATAAATATGAGGTATGCTAGCATAAAAAAGAAAAAAGGTACCCAAGCTTCGTTTCATTTCTTATGCTTACCATGGGTAGTTACCTAAGATTCGGTTCATTTCTTATGTTTACCCTGGGTAATGCCAAGGATGCATCCAGGCCCGCGCTGTCAATTACCCGCAAGTTTCAACTCACCTTTAACCTTCTCATTATTAACCCAGTACAGAGTCATGTCCAGTGTGCGCACTTTCATCGAAGCGTCCTCCTCGTCGTCACTCGTGCAGCCTTTCACGATCATGTCATGTTCTGCAAGCATTACGGTAACCTAACATACAGTAAGAAACGCGGAGTACAGTAAACTCACCCTCGTCAACCAGTTTGAAACAGGAACCACTGCAACACGTCAGGCCATGCATACAGTTCTCCATGTCACGACCCATACACGTGTAGCATGACAACGTCCGGCCGTCGGTGTTTGTGGAACAGTTCCTTTGGTGGAGCTCGCCAGAGACGGAGGCTAAATAGGAGGAATTCTTGTGATTCATATGGAAGGGTTGGGTAGGAAAATCAGGATGATTGCCAAAATCTGAATTTTCGATAGTTATACTAGAATTTCCTTAGATGTGCCGCTATGGAAACCGATTTCCTTGAACAAGAAAAAAGGATTTTCTGTAGATGTTTTTTACAAACTTCTTATGATTTGAAGATTTACGTAGAAATTTATATGGTAATTAATACTACATAGATGTAGAGATACGCATAGTACATACATAGTAGTAGTACTACATAGTAGATGCGTGCGTCCGACACGCATACGTCTACGTGATGGCCGAGTGCCAGTTCCTGATACAGCCCAGACGCAAGCGAGACACGCACATTTGGTACCACGCGGCTACTCACTGCTGAATGGCGGCGTTTCCATTCAAACCTCCATGTAAAGTCTTCTACAAGTCGATGCGTACGTCTGACGCGCGACTGACGCACGCATCTGGTGTAAATTGCCTATATGTATGCTAACTCATAAACATTCGCACCGGTTGAGGGATACATACTACGGAATGCGCTACGAAATATAAAAGAAAATGTACGTAAAGGACCAAAATGTTTGCTCGCATAAGGAGTTTCTAAATGAAACTGAACATTTTACTGGAATTTTGCATCTATAACATAATTTCCACCAATGTACCGTCAATTTCACTATGCCTTATCAAGCTGGAGCACCAGGAAAGTGGAGAAACTTTTGAAACTCCCTCTTATTCCTTTTCCCTCGATCTAACACATTTTTTGCGAAACACCCCGTTGAATGGGAGCGAAATTACGAACTAGCCTACCTCACAATCAGTGACCAAACATCGAGCAGCGCTACTTGGTCTTTGAGACTCGGTGCGCAGGAGATTGTACGAGAGGAATCACGTGCATCTGGACCCTGATAGGCATCATTGCTGGGACAAAATACCTCTCCCCCCCAACGTAAAAGGAAATTGAAAGTCTTTGGAAGTCTAATCATATATTAACCAAAGTGATCGACAAAAGGGCTCATAGGCTTTGCATGCACGAGAGTTTATCCCGTCCTTCAAAGCGAAGTTTTGTCTTCCAACTTGTTGAACATATTTACACGGTTGATTGTAGCAAAAAGCGTTAGCGTTAAATCTGGGCCAACTCAGGGGATTCCCTATGCATTTCCGAAACATTGCGGGAAACCCCTACCGCCCACCCCCCCC
>JARK01001360.1:1753136-1768720 GCA_000688135.1 Ancylostoma ceylanicum | reverse complement strand
CCCCCGCCCCCGCCCTTCTCCTTCTTTTAGATTCATCATATTGAAAGAGAACAGAGCAGTTTCCAGGCCTTTCGCGAGGTTAATCGCAGTATAAATTAGTTCGGAAGCTAAGGTGGAGGCCACTTCGTTACCTATTTATGAGTCACACATGCTATTATATTACTACTTCCTATTATATTGTATTGCCAATCTAGTTATAACTGTTGGTCTTATGCTATTTTTTCTTGGTTTTTCTGGTTCTAACCCATGTTCTTGCCGCTCTATTAGTTAGCACACCCTATGGTGTATTAAATAAATAAATAAATAAATAAATAAATAAATAAATCGCCACGTTGTTCACAGGGCTCTGCTTTTTTTAAATTTTTTAAAATTAAATGTTTCTTAGTTAACCTGAGACTCGTTAGGTATTATTTTGCTCTTTCTTGGGGTTCACGTAATTGGTCCCATCGACAAAACCAGTCTGAACGGTAGTTATTGTCCGCAGTGTATCGTAAAAATCTACCTCATTTTTCCATTAGGTATATCTCGTCAGGATTGGATTGATATAATCTTCCTCAAGAACTAGGTTTTACATGCGCAATGTGCAGATGAGTAACAGTGCCTTCACTATTGCTCACTGGCTGAAATATACAACTAGCCAACCGTGAGTCCCATATAACCCTTTTTGATCTCCAGAGCAGAATATCTCATCGAGTGTCCTAAATGTAGCACATACTGTAGAACCTTTCTCACCTGGTAAGTGGAATCAAATATGTGAATTTCCTTGACTAAGAGATCATATGTACCGGGATATCAGAGGTAGGTACAAAACCGCATTTTTCTTCAGAACTACTCTTGCTAGGGCACAAGCTTCGAGAAGATCAACAAACACGAAGAGGACGCAGACGATGAGAGTTACGCCTAACCCCGCCTGCTCTTAACTGCTCCTTAGACCGTGTGACACGTCGTAGAGCAGGAACTGCACACAAAGATTACCAAGGGTAGACCTGCTAACACCCACGAATTCAATCATGGCTAACATCGGCGTCAACACGTTTACCCTGGGTAATCTCAATGATGCGTCCAGGCTCAGAATTAATCACTACTTAATGCTTGCTGTTATAACTCACGTGTGTTTTGAATATTCTGGAAATGACCACACGAATCACATAATAGAATGATAAATTACCTAGTTGTAGGAAAGTGTCGCGATGACGTGAATCTCATAGCAAATCACAGGGCTTTGACGAAACTAAAGTGCAGCCTTAGGAGACCGAGGGCCAGGCTTCTGCTGATCTGATGGATATCCTCTCACGTCAGAGGGTGAATCAGTTAAAAAAAATGACGTCATGCGATTGTTTTTGCTTGGCAAATGCGTTGGACATTGTCTGGTAATAGTTTTCCGATTGACCCCATTTATCACACAAATGTTTAAATGTCTCGTTCTACAGCTTAGGACTAGAAGAAAAACAGAATTGAATAAAAAAAAATGAAACCAACAAAAAGCTCCTGGAATTCAAAAATTTCAAAAAATTTCAAAAAAAGATCCTAAAATTACAGTGGACTATGGAGCATTACGAAAAAAAAAACAAGCACATATGGCATGGTTCTTATGGAGAGGACTGGATAGGAGAGATAAATCTGTGCTGTTTCTTTCTTAACCCCTGAGTCAAAGTGTGAAACTGGACCTTTTACCCAGGTAAACACGCTCCGCTCAGAACAAGTGCAAGTTACAGTAGTTCGCTACTCATACAAAAGCTGTTCACCCCAATGTAAGCTCAACAGCCAACAATGTAGCCTCGAAGAACATGAGAAGAAGCCGTGAGAGACTGGTGTTACATATCGAGGGAGTTCGTTTGAGAGAGCCATGTATCGACAGCAGTGTACTTGGCATCGAAAGTGCACATCTGACAAGAGTTTCTCACGCCCGGCTCTCAATCTCAGGAATGACTGGATCCTGGAGAGGCACCGAACACTGAGCAGTCGTCCGGAAATGGTTCTGTCAGTTTTTGATTCATCGTTGCGTCATTGTATTCATTGTATATATACCGGGACGGTCTTTTTTTTCAGTGAGCTCCACCACGTGCTGCGTAAAGAGCTGGCTGATTTCGCTGAAGTACACAAAGCAATGGAGAGCACTGCGGCAGCACGTATACGCATGCGTCATGCCTCGGTGCACTTTTCAGATGGGAAACAGACGGAAATGAATCGGAAGACAGCTCACTAATGCATTTCACTCCGGGAACTGAGACAAACTTGGGGATCCCCATGGAAAAAAGCCTTGAAGACGACACCCGCAGAAATTTTCTTGTTTGGGACCCTGAGGTATTCCTGGCTTTGAGATGTACAAAACTAAGATAGCTCAGCCAGCTACGGAAACAGCATCAAAGGGAGTAAATGCAGTGCAGTGGCGAGATTCATGAACGTTTTCAGGATAAACTGTACGTTTTTCTAGTTGTATCTGCCAAAACTGCTAATTTTTTTTTAATTTTCCTCCGCGGCGATCGTTTTTGCGATGTCGGTTTCGTCAGCTTGGAAGATTAATGCCAAGATTTGAAGAGAGTCGAACCTGGGATCTGCTTCCGCGATGATTTTCCGCTCCTACTCATCCAGAAAGGACCAGTTATTCGAGTAGAAAGTGATATATCTGGCTATTCCTGCTAAATTGTCATCGCTCATTGAGGCTAGTTGTTGAGACGGACTATTCATTTTTTTCCCGGAAAACTCGTCCATTCCGTAAATAACAGGCTTCCTTGGAACATTCATGAATAGTGCCGCAGATCAATCGCTCTTACACCACGGAGTATCGCTCGTCTGGTCCGCCGCGCCGCACCATATACGCGATGCGGAAGACCAGCTGGGTGCTGCGTCTGTCGGGAGTTGCCGATATTGATGTTTTGCTTATGGTCTCATCCAGGTCTTTCGAGATGAAGGCAGAGGTACGAAAAATGTGATGTAAAACACAGCACGGCAATAGTACCTTCCAGCTGCTCTGCCGCGTCGCGTGGACGGTGCGGCGCGGCAGGCTAGATGCGCAGTATTCTGCAGTGCAAGAGTGATTGACCGCCAGTGCATGCAGGTAGACATAACGATAGAAATGATATAGCTCCAGTTAGTCGGAACACATTGGACCTTGGAATTAGGTCAACATGAAACCTAAAAATTATGCCAATAGCTTTTCCTTGTCCTACGCTCCAACTTAATGTGAGATTCGGAAAATCATATCCAGGAGTGATGATATGCAGATGATCATATTGCACCATAGCATTGTGTCAAGCATCTATTTAGGAAAAAGGCGACCTATGTTCCCAGACTGAGGACAAACTTCATCTCTCACAATCAGACAAAATTGCAGCAGTATTGCTAAGGCTAGTCCATCCAAACAGACCGCAGCGCGAAAAATTCTTCTTGAAATCAGTCGTCGACATTCTGCTGCGTTCCGTCTCCCTTCATTCCCAACCGGTAAACACTCTGCTGGTGTTTGGCCTCATCGCTTCTTAGGAAGATTTTCTAAGTTTGTCTCTTCAGAATTCCCCGATCCAGGGCGGCGTCATGTTTTGCCAAAATGCTGCTTGATCAGAAAAATGAACCTAGAGTGCTTTCTTGTTGTGTGTCTCTAATCCGGGATGATGAGCGCTCGTCGTCGCTCTCGATGAGTAAACACTGGGAGTGGAAATATGTAAGTATTTGAGTATCGGTGAGTATGCTGAACAAGAGCAAAGCGAAGGGTATTTGTATGTCATCAGTAGTGCCTAGTATACAGTACATAGTAATACTACGTACACGCATAGATACAGTGCCTCCCTCCCTCATGAGATCAAAACTTTGTAGTTCAGGAATAGGGGCCACTAAGAAAAAATACTTCAGTCATTCTGCAGTTACAGGAAAGATCTGAGAAATGTATTTAAATTTATTATGCATGTGGTATGAATCCCATTAGACCTCATACAATCTTGTAGCAATTTATCTTCGTATTCAAAAGCCGTTGCAAAAATCGATTTGGAGAATGGTCGCAGGTGAAATGCTCTGAGCACAAAAGATTTGTAGAGAGGAAGCACGTACGAGGGAAATTTTCTGCGACAGGAAATAAAGATAAAGAGCACGATCCATGGAGATTTTTCGGATAAACTTCCACAGCACCATTGCTTCTTACAGTTAAGTGGCCATTTCCTTGTGATTCATTCCAGATATTGCCTCTTCGAATATTTGAATGTATAACACTCCAGTAATTCAGATTCAATTGAACACGCCTCAGGATTTAATCGGGAATAAGAACGGTGACATTCAGGATTGTGCGGATACGCAGACATTGAAAGTGTCAAAGCGCGGATGCTGCGACGTGTGTGAACGGGTCCAGATCGTTGGATCATTGGAAGAAGCAGGAATACGCTAACTAACGATTTGAAGTCTTAGTTTGTATTGAGATCTCCAATATATCGGTAATGATACGTTTACAATTTCCGCGGATGTTTTTTTCTGTCACTTGGAAGTCACAAACCCTTTCCATCGCTGAATTTGCGACCTAGGTATGCATTTTTGTTGGAATGCACTTTCTTGAATTGATTCTCTTCGCATCTCAAAATAATAAATAAATAAATAAATGAGTCGTCATCGTAAGTAAGGTGCAAAAATAACGTAAAGAAAAACGAACAACAGTAAAAGCTTTAGCTGATAGGAACCAGGAAATATTGCCGATCAGAATAAAGGAATATCATAAATTTTCTTCTGATTTTTGTTAGAATCTGGGAATGTAGTTTTAAATCCAATGTTATTTCTGACTCAAGTGAACGGTGCTGTATTAAAGAATTCAAAAATTATATAGGAGGATATACTGAAGAATCTAAAAAGAAATTGGATTACCTACTGAAACGGTAGAAGAAATTGTGGCTAGGAATGGAGGGGAGAAAGTGAAGGAAAGAGCAAGCAAAGGTTATGGGAAAGGTATCTGGACCTGATAAGTCCTATCCTCGATGAATTTTGAGTCATTTCGATATATTTAAACCACAGCACCTCATTTGTGGACCTTGAACAACCGCTCCCATCTTTTCCGGCCCACCGATGACGACAGTGGGGTCATAACCATCAGTCAGGTGGCTCCTGTCTACGCAACCCAGTCTATTAATCCTGTACCACCATCCCGATGTGAAGCAATGACGTTATGCTGAGGATGACTCGTGTGGTTTATTTATAGACTCGCTCGGGCTATGCCTACGTTTACAATGCATGGTTTTGTTAATGAGGAGGGTCATTAAAAATGGGCAAGTACAATGGCAGATGTTCGAGGCCTCCTGGCCTCATAACTTCTCCACAATAGTTCGCGGCACATAAGTCTTTGATTGCTCCAGTATTGCTTACTCTTACTTCTTTCTTGTAAAAATATTTTTAGATGAGTTTTGTAGAAGTATTAGGTTGTTATAAAGTCGATGTCGAATTTCGAGCGCTTCTTCATTATCAGTTCATCATTAGGCTGGAGTCATCATGGTAAAAATGACCAGGATGAACAACAAAGGCGTTGAACCCATCCTATATCAACAAAATAACAATATAGTTGTGAAGTTCTCATTGATTTATGGCTTGTCAGAAGATGTAGATGAAATATTTTTGCTCTACCTCATATTTACATCCGAGACACCTGTATATACAACTTCAGCCCCTTGAGGAAGATGATCACGTGGTACGCAAATGGTTCACAAAATCCTTGAAAAATTTATCTCAATTTAGCCATAACTAGAAAACAGTTAGACCGAGGTTTTCACGGAAATACGAGACGTCTACCATAAACGTAGGTGTCAATGACCCATCTATGTAAATACGTACCTTATTCTTTTGAGACTCAACAGCGAACCGGAATGCAACAATTTCTTTCTCTTTTCCTGATATGATAGGTCTCATCTTTTTTTTTGTTCAATTTTATACTCTTCGTATTTGGTTCTTATTTGTAGTTATTTGGGCTCTTAGCGGATCTGTTTATTTTCGGCAAGCTTTCGGCAATTAATGCATTCCTCAGGTCTTAACAATAAGAAATATTACATAACCATCAATTGCTCCGTTATAATCAAAAGTAAGATCTACCGTGTGGCAAAATGACAATGATGACTCTGACAATCGGTATAATCGGCACAATTGGATGCTAATCTATAGAACACGATATTATTGACAAGGGACGGTAGTGGTGACAAATAAGGACCTCCTCCCCCCTTGTTCGACCTCCCCCCAGAATGAGAAGGGTTGGGTCAGAGAGGAAAGATTGCCAAGGGCTCGGATCACGTAATCAAGCGCAGTATCTCCCTTAACTCATCTTTGGTGTTGATCTCTGGTTCATACCATCGCATTTCCCTGGCTTCATTCATTTTTCTCTCCAACGTCTTTGCCAAATGACGGTGGAGCACTCGGATCGTGAAGAGGTTGCTCTCTTGCATGCCTCATGATCTGGTGTCTTGAAAAGCTTTCTTTCGGGTACAAAGCAAAGTTCTTCAGGGCCCGTCTCTGTTCGTCCAGTCTTTTACGCAACGGTCGGATCGTTTCCCCAACAGACGATGTTTATAATACTCTTCGTATTATAGACATCGTCTATTTCAGTGGCAACAAAAGAGATCCAGCGGCGGATGTCTTCCATTCTTATACGTAGATGTTTATGGCTATGATCTTTTCGACATTCATGAAGAAAATCAAGTACTCCACTGCGATCGGATCGGCATCTTTCGCCCACAATCCCACATTCCTTTTTTGTGAGAGTCCTGGAAATTACTTGCCCTTGAAATCCTTCGCCTTTAAGCTGCTAGATCGAGTGATAGGCGTTCGACGTCTGTGGTTCTCCCTTTCGACGTTACTTTAGGAGGGCTCATCATGGAATAAATGGAGAAACAATCCATTTCTCATGAGAATAAGCACTTTTTTTGGCTCTGCATATTTCTAGCACAGACTCGTTCCCTTTATTGAACTGAGGCATGGTTAGAACAATCCCTACAGTCCTCTATGGAAAATATTTACCTCCTCCAGATTCCTGATTTTGAGGCGGTTCTCTACGGTTTTCTTTCTACTCCTTTTCTTTTTTTTAAATTTTGCATTCGATTCCAAACATTCTTCTCATGCTCTTTCTTTTCGCATTTCAGGAGAAGAGCTTTTAAGACGAAGGCAACTTTAAAAGATGCTGGCAAAATTGAGAGAAACCATGTACGGAACACAAATTTCACGCAATCTTTACATTCAATCTCCATTTTTTACGTTCAGTCTGAGTCACCATACTGATCTGCTCCAGCGTATTCTCCCAGAAACTATTAGGTCGTCAAGTATGAAATGTCTGATTTTGAATGAGATGGTTCCGAGTAATGTTTCTCCAAAAAGATGAGGTACGAGCAATCCAGATATGTCCCTATGCTACCGGCACAGCCTTCCCATTTTAGTGGTAGCATGGTTGCGCAAACGGATTAGAAACCTGGCAATTAGGTGGCGATATGTTGGCGAAGGGCATTTCCAACATCATGTTGAAAGTTGAACATTTTCTCTACCAAGAAGTGGACTAATACTTGGGAGAAGTTGTGGTCAAGTAGAGCAAGGTTTGGCCAGTGCAATGAATGGCAGGTGGATTCCCCTCCTTGCTCCCCTGGTTTGCGCAGCGTGGTTTTGCAAAAAATTGTCAAAAAATAGCGCCAATTTTTGGGGATCAAACTGTGGGAGATTCGTTCATCGAGCCACTTTACCTTGTCATACTGCTTTGAACACCTAAATAGTATAGGGTTATGAACGGCAAACCTTGCTGTATACATACGCATAGTTTGACTCCTACCCGCTTAAAGGCAAGGTCCGGGCAAAATTTCATCTTCTGGATTTTCATTGAATTCGTCGCCCACGGCGACGCTTTGGACAGAAACAATCGAAAAAACCCTGAAAAAGTCCCACAACGGACGGTTTCCATCGACCAATTCTGGTATGGCGTTTGCAGGTTTGCAGCGGCCGTGCTTCCAAAGAACGTTGTACGGCGCGCTCACATGTTGTCTATTGTGGCGTCGTAGGAAAAAATTCATTTTCGAGAGATTGTGTGATCCGTTTGATGAGGGTGGTCTCAGAGAGAGTTCTCTAAGTGTCTATATCCATGCACTTCATCCATCTTTGTCCATTGTATACGAGAGCACCCTTTGTGAACTGGAGCATGTTTTCTACGGCTACCGTAATCCTCAAAAGTGTGGTCCCATATCTTGTGACAGAGCTCACGTAGAGCTCTCAAACTTGAAATACTTGCTACAGATGTGATTTGGACTCTAAGGAACAAAAAACCTGGATGGGCAAGATTTTGACCGGACCTTGCCTTTAAGCCACAGCTTCCAATTCATCGTAATCCAAGGTCACCACAGCACCCACTTTGCGGGTTTATATCACAGGGAAGAAATTTCCCAAAACATCGGTGCCACTTTCCTTTATTAGGCACTCCCTTTGTAAACATTTCTTGGGTATTCCAAGTTGTTCTTGCTGCGCACGCTCCAATATGGAACCCATATTCCGAAATGATACGATTTTTTGTCTTTGAGTAGTTTCACATAAATTCCTCTCAGGCGAAAATTTCAGAGTTGATCAAAAATCAAATAGGTGATTTTGAGAGAGGGAGAATGTACCTTCATAGTGGAAAGGAGGATAAGAGTGGATCTGAGAAAACTCCAAAGATACCAGCTGTCAAACTGACCACTTAAAAAATCAGACATTTCATACTTGACGACCTAATATAATTTTCAAGTTCTTATGTGTACATACCTCTATCATCTTTGGATACCTTGAACGAGTAGCCTTCGATTTTCGCTCACTGGTCTTTGACCAGGTGACCGAAGACGAGCAGCTGTTGACGAACTACGTTGTTAAGTTTTCTCTTTATCTCGGGACAGCTGTTATAAAAATACACCCAAGGGTGGTGGTCCGGTTTCCGCTCTTTGTCCCTTGACTGTTAAAATATTTTTGTATTTTTTCAAAGATGCGTTGCTTACGAGAAATTCTTTCTCAATTTTCAAATGTGAATTTTAAAAGTAAGTGATTGTGTACATCCTGAGGTGATTTGCATTAAAAATGTCTCTGTGTGAGGGTAAATTTTTGTGTTGTAATTATTATTAAAACTATATTTTTGCAGTTAAGTAATTATAAACTGAAATAAGAACATTGAATGTCCAGATCACAGCATTGAAAGGATCTCTCAGTATTTATAAATCTAATATTTTCTATAATGTATCTAGAGAGTTTCTCATTTCCTCCCTTGTGCTTGTGATCCACATTGTATAGCGCACTTTATGCATATTGGTAAATAAATAAATAAATAATTAATTAAATAAATAAATATTTATATTGATTAAATTGCTGGAACTTCTAGGTTTGCAAGCCAGATAAAGCCACAGCATTAAAAAAAAACAAAACAACAACTTAACATTAATCGTAGCTATATATCACAAGAGCAGGATGCCTGGAGAAGATCGAAAGGTTGATCGAAGTGCGAATTACTGCCAGGATTCCCCTCCTCCGGATAATTTGTCAAAAACGCTGCGTGCGTGCCTTCAGCAAAAGTATAACGCTTCTGAACGCGGAAATTTCATCACGACCCGTAATCGCGAGAGGAATGGATGCGCTACTTCCGGCTAGAATAATTAAGTAAATGTCTTCTATCTTTTTCATGATGCTGTCTGTCCGAGACATTGGCAAGGGCACAGCACCGCATGCTAAAATATGTATGAACATAGGCAGGACAATGAGGAAGAGTCTCGTCTAGCCGTAGGAATCCCATAAATTAGACATCAAGAGCTGTCTGGTGGAACTAATAAACTTCCAGGACGACCTGTCTCAGTACTATGTACACGGAGTGGTCTGTTTTCGTTCATATTCGTACAATTGTGGCGATTTTCCAGGCCCATTTGTCCTCACACATCACTTCTTGTCGTCTTAGGATTCTTTCTAGTTTTCTAGTTGCATTTTTTTTCAGAAATTTTCTCTCTTCACAGGGCACACCCACCGTCATATTCCAATAAATCCACGAATTCCGGGAACATCTAGAGTTATTGCAAACACACGTTGGTATCAAATTGACCCTTGGTCTAGTTCTTGTTTATTCCAACACCACCTCTGCCTGCTCACCTCCATGATTGATTTCACAGGATCTCTAGTCTTCTTACTGGTTTAATGGCCCCATTTGCGCCAACTTGCTCTGCATAATTATGTTGTGGAGTTCTCGTTCTGCCTTGATGAAAGTTCCTTCCTCGTTTTTTCCTCCACCACAGTGCCATCAACTGCTTCAATCGCTTCCTGCGTTCCTGAGGTTTTTTTCTATGATGGATAGTTATGCCAGCTACAAGGCTGCTTCCTTGTTGTGAAATTTGCCCACGAACAACCATCTCATGCATCATTACGCAGGTGAAGCCAAGGTATCTTTAGAAAATTGATGGATGAACGGTTTAACATCCACTCTATCATTCTTAGGCAGCGACAGAAGCTAACGGGTCACAAATCTGCGTTTTCAAAAGAATTCAGGCTAGAGTTTGCGTGTGCAGCATCTAAATCGTTCCAATCTATGAGAGTAAAAAAAATGAACAGATAAGTAATCCATACGCCTCGCTTACACGATTACCCACGTGCTTGAAATGCTTACTCAGACTTCTTTATCCTTTTATTCATGGATTAATTTGCTTGTTAATTTATTTTTTGCGCCATAAGTTGCACCACAAGAAGTCACAGTAGGAAGATAAACAAACAAAGGTTTGAAAAAGAAAATAAATAGACAAAGAAATAAGTGAATAAATAAATAGATAGAGCTCCCTAATGGGTTCATCTTGATCACGTTGACTCCCGTTGATCGTCGGATCTTCTTTTTTTTTGCAAGACCTAGAAATTCTGGATCAAAGAATAAACGTTGGTGTAGGGCCTTTGGACCAACCTAATAGGAAATACTTCCGTTAGTCGCGCGCAAGACGCACGCAGCTATCTGTAGAAGAATTTCCATGATGACCGGTCTTGCACATTCTGAGGTGAAATACAACGCTTCCAGCGTTATTAGCCCTAAAGCTTTGACTACATGCGTTTAACTTGCGTCATAGATGCGTCAGTGCTGGTCTAGTTTTTCATCCTTCATCAAACGCATGTCAAATGCACACATCTAGTATAAACTGCCCCATAATCGCTTTCATGTCCGAAAGAAATAAAGGAATGTTATGGCAAAGATTCCTTCAGTTTAAACAAGGTTGCACTGATGTGTGGCGCTTGAGGTAGGTGTTCAAAGTAGCTGTAGGACGTGAAAACGGTGTGCGTTTTCATGTGAAAAGCTCGGGGCAGATAAAAATGTTCCGTTGAAAATCCTGCAAAGTTCACACCAAGGATAAGCAAAAGGGGAGTACAGTACCTTAAAACGTTGCTTGTCAGTCAAGAGGCAGAATAACCCTAGACTATGGGAAATGTACGAAATTAGAGTACAAACAAGGCCTGGGTGTGCGAAATTATAATAGAAATTATCATCAGAAATATGGGCTAACACGGCTCAGAATTTTTGGTTTTTTTAACTGGAATATGAGCAGTAGCGCAACGTTAGTGCTCAACTATTCTTAAGTACAAAATCGAACCTCTTTTTATCTTGAAACTTTGGAAATGTTCAAGTTAAATGCATTGATTGTGTTCTCGTCTCATTTTATCACGCATGGCTGACCAGATAGTAAACACAAATAAAAATTTAAATGTCAGCAAGGTTATGAATTTATGTAAGCCAAATTTGACCCTGGAGAAAAGCTGACTTTCTGCTCTGAAATCTCACACCTATATATCTTATCACCTACATTCACACTGTTATTGCTCAGGCTTTTACGTCATTTGCGCCATTCCATTTACCCTCGAATTTTATGGGATTTAAACATTTTTCGCAGATCCTTGACGCATTGGCATTGCTGAAAAAGTTAAACCAAGTCCCTGGCCAACTGTGAATACAGCTCATTTCATTTATTCTCTACTGTTTAGTGATATGGAAGAGGATTGATCTAGAAGATCACATACTGTCGAGGGAAAAAGCACAATGCAATAAAATTATCAATGTTACGAAAAGATTTTGAATGAACAAATTGTAAAAATTTGCAAGGATTTTCTCATATTTGCCCGTTTCGTATGAGTCGTAAGTCGTATACAAGGAACGATGATCCAAATCTGCAGAAATATTCTAGAAAGGCATGTAAAATTGATACTGTTTGATTAATGTCACTACATTAGAAACGCTAGGGCTGCAAAACAACGCATTATAAAAGAAATTAATCAAGTCATCACCATTACATACAGTGATTTATGGCATAAGGCCAATCACCCCAAGGTTATCTTGGTCCTAATGATGTAGATTCTGCATGCAAACTGTAGATGTTAGTTTCCATAACAACACTAACTGAAGATAACATTTTGTAGCGATGTTCCAGAGATGCAACATCTAAACATTCAATGAGTCATATCTGCTGGTTTCCTTGAGATTATATATTCGCTTTTAGTGCCATGTCTTTGTTGTTGCTCGATGATTGCTTATCTAATTTTTGGGTAATTTGACTCGCTCGCCTGATGGTACAGTCGCGTCGGTATAACATGGAAATCTTCACGGTAATCGCTTTATTTATGGGATTTTTGAATAAATGCAGTTAGAATTCCCTCAGAACACAAAAGACTTCTTGATGTAGAATAACTTTCTGCATTCATGCGTTCCTCGTTCTCACCTCTCTTGATTTTCTGCTGTCTACGTTGACAGTTTACATTTTTGAGACTTCTAAACGTGTCTGATTTTCAAATGTGTATGTCCTTTAGGATGCGAATTTGATGCATTCAATGAATGAATAAATAAATAATCAAGTAAATAAACAAACAAATATTTCTTTTTTTTTGCTCTGTTGCTGCTAACTTTACTGTGCTCTGTTTGCCCATTTGCATTTTCTTCCGACTTTGATGTGCTCTGCACGAGCAATAAATAAATTATGGCGTACAAAAAGAAATAGAGCGAAGAAAGTGCAAATAATCTATGAAGCCATCCATACGGTCACCCCAAGATAAATATGTAGCGGAAGCACTTCACAGATAAGACTTTTTTGGGTTTCACTCGGAGGAAGTGCTCTATTCCTTCACCCATTTCTACCGGGTTTTGCTTTTCATGTAAGTGAAAACAAATTAATACATTTGTACATTGAACAACAAGACTTATAAACGAAATGCCGCGGACACTCTGAGCTTCCTGAAGCCTCATGCGTAATTGAGGTTACCCAGGGTAAACGCGTTCACCCAATACAAATCTACCCACTGTTAACGTAAACACGTTCACCCTGGGTAATCAGAATAGTGCAACCAGGCTCGGCCATCTAGGGTTTATGTGGAGAAAACATTTAGTGGTTTTCACAGCCAATATCCCTGCTGGCCATCATTGACTGATACCAAACGATCGCACAGAATATCTACAGTGGAAAACTCGTCCACTTTCAGAAAAAAAAATGCAGGCTCAGAAAGTCGGTCTTCCCGGTCCCTTCCGCTACAAGGTTCATGTCGCTGTTGCCTAACAAAAGGAGGGAGAATAAGCTAAAGAATAAGCTAAGCTCACCAAGACTTCTTTTGATGAGTGCTAGTGCCCTCTAATTTTCCTTGCGAACAATTCAGGCACTACTTCAAAGATTGGTTCAGGTGATAGTCCCTCTGTACTTTCTGAATACATCCAGTTATTTTTGTTCACATTATCAGCAGCGCATCTCTGCCCCCGTACACCTCCTTCCGCCCAAACGCACTTGCTATTTGCTGGCCGAGCCTGTGGCAGGCCGGCAATTTTCCGCTGCTATCTGCTTTTTCTTCTTTTCAGGACTTGGACGATTAATTGGTAACTATGGAGTGCCGTTTCATTGAATATCAATTCTTCTGAAGTTTCCTTACTCTTCTGAAGTCGCTAGAATTTCCTGGAAAGAATGGGAAATTCTGGGAAATTAGATGGCGTACTATTCCTTGGTCCTATCCTTAAGTTTATCCAAATTCATAATTTTAAGGCTATATAAAATGGATTGATAGGAATCTATAACCTTTGTCCTGCACTGCTAATGCAGCAGGAATTCCACGAGCCGTTGCAACTGACCATGACGACATCGAATCGATCACATTGCACGCTGCGTTGCCGTGTGACGCACGTATTTTTCGAATTTTCTGCTCTAAATCTCCGGAGACTACCGGATTTTCAGTGGGATCTTGGATGAAAATTGGCTGTTTCTTCCATTTTACCACTTTCCATTCTTTCAACCAATTTATTTAATTCCTTTTTCGATTTTCCTGGCTAAAAATGATGGGAATCTTCGGACTTTCAGAGTAACCATCAGTGATAGGAGGACTGCCCTTTGCCTGGATGTCAGGATGCATAATTGTGATCATTCAATGTGTACCTGTTAACGACCCCAAATTTACCGCTCATTTGGCAGCCATCAACATGCCCATCTATATGCGACGTTGCCTATACCCCACTTTGCTACCCATGGTCCATCATACTCATGGGTATGGAGTTACCCACCCTTCTAGTGATGCATCCGGACTATCTCTTGTTCACAGCGTTTTTGATCATCTCCAAGGTATAATTATGCTTCTTTTACTTTTTTTGCTTTACTCCGTACCTGTTTACGGTTAGGCTTTATTGTAGTGTATAGACAGATCAGAAAAGACTCGGAATTGGTACATTTTTACTCGATATTGATTGGAAACGAATGCGTCTCGGTCCATGGTCCTTCCACCAGAACTGGCTACCGATTGAATGGACTGGAGATGTAGAATTTTTAAAAAAGTGAAGGAAAGGGTCCCAGCACAATTTTGATTTTATTCTCTCGAATTTTCATTAGATACAATAAATCCCAGCTAGAAACTCTCGAACACTGTGCAGAAATAAACCAACGAACGTTGAGAAGTAAGTTATGGCGGACACATCTCCTCCTGTACTTACATGCAGTGAACTCCAAACGGTCGTAGACAAAAGCCGAGACTGCGACGCGGTTTTCCACCGTGTCTCTGCCCAGCAGGCCCGCTGCTCCGGTGCAGTAGACAACCAGAGTGTCCGCGCCGCGGTCCCGGCCCCTTGTCTACGACCGTTTCGAGTTCACTGCATGTACATGAATACAATGTAGGGTAGTGTGAAGCTAGGCAAAGTGCTGGTGCTGCTAAATTATTTTTTTTTATTTCATCCTTCTCTTGGAAAGTCGAAAAAATGAAATGAGCCAAAAATTTTTGGCCCATTTTCAGTGCAGATTTCTTGGATGTGTAACTGTTTATCCGCACAGGGATGCCGCCTCTTCACACCTGCATAGTTCAGGAGGTCACTCCGGATAAACCGCTCCATGGTGGATTTGTTTATCCGAAATTTTCGGATAAATAGCTCCTCAGTGCATCTGTTTATCCAAACTAAGTTGTAAATCAAATAATTTCTTCTGCAGGAGCACGATCCTTTTGGAGTTTTTGGAGGCGAAATAATGAAGTATAACGAGTTTCCTGAACATAGCGGTCTATCCGACTGAGTAGCTATTTATCCGGTGATGCAGCGGTTTATCCGGTAGTGTAGCTGCTTATTCGGAAGAGGCCACACCCCCAACGGATAAAGAGCCCCCCCCCCCAGATCT
>JARK01001360.1:1737235-1753012 GCA_000688135.1 Ancylostoma ceylanicum | reverse complement strand
CCCCCCCCCCCAGATCTCTTTTGCTGCGAAATGCCCTGATTCAGTCGAAATAATCAATAAGCCAAGTGATGAATCCGTGTAAAAATAGCCTATAACCTCCGCTGGTCACTGGAGGAGCTACTATGGTCAAAATTTGCTCCGGTTCTGTCTCCCTCATTCCTTGAAAGATGAGCTATACATATAAATATGTATTTGTGAAACGTAGCGTATTGGTACTACCAACGTTGGAGAAGCGGCCACTCCGGCTCTTTTTTCTCTGTTCAAGAGCACTTGATGGGCCAAATGAACAGTATACAGGGCCCTTCCACAACCTGATGTACAGCCCACCAGTTCCTCATATCATGAGATGTCCTGATGGACTGAAAAGAACTCTGGGTACTTTCAAGGCATAAGAAGTCCGCGCCCAACTAATTCGATTACCTAAGCGAATCTAGAAGAGTCGTCTTTTTGCGAGGAAGGGTTACGCTCCCAAGGCTGCGCCCTTCGGAGGCGAAAAACTAATGCGAATTCGAATGATGTCATTTCGGTGCACTTTCGAGATGAGCAGGAAGAAAACGGTTCTTGCAGCCTACGGCTGCCTGGTATTAAACTCATCGCAATCCAGTCCGTTTAATTAACTATGCAAAAAGGAAATGCAGCGGAAACGCAGGGTTTGCTCAGGAATTTAATTTCGAGGAAAAACGCGTTGCCCCAGGTTTACCCGTCGGATCAGTGTGCAGAAAACGACGAAGGAAACGCGCAAACTCGACATTTGTCACTTTTAGAGCTAAACTCGTCCTCTGCGTTGGTGGCCTTTGGTTCTCGTCATCATTTGGTGTGTCGATCCGCAAGCGATCTTCTCCCTCCTGAACTTGAAAAGCTTGTTGCTTCCATCTTCTGTCTCTTTGCTCTGGAAAATTATTCATGTGGGTACTGCACCCTCTGCCTGGGCTAGGTTTTTTTTTTGATTCCAGCCTATCCAACATAACCATATTTGGCCTTCGAGAGTTATTCTGTCAAAAAATTTCCACAAACCGCAATGTAAATTAACAAACTCACCAACCGAATTTACGTAGATACGATAGAATTTGTTTACATATGGAAGACTTCCGTTTAGTATTAATGCGTTTGCACAATATTTTTTGGTAGAAAAATCCGGAAGTCAAATTTAGCCATTATGGGCAAATAGGAAATTGACTCCTTTTTTCTCGTTCCTCTAATAGACATGGAATTTCCGTTTTATCCGTAGCACGCATACCTGTTTGATGCGAATTTTGAAAAAAGCATATATGCCCACAAATAAGTAAGTAGGAATGAACAAGTAAAAAAATTTTGAAATAATTTTTGAATAAGTAAGTAAGAATAAACAAGTGAAAAATTTTATTATTTCTATGGAGAATAAACGGGTTTCTTGAACTCGAGAAAAAAAAATACTTTTGGATAAATAGCCGTTTACGCTCCAAGCAACCTGACATAGTTTTCAAAGTGCTCTACAAATCCACATTCCAGTAGTTAGGAAGCAAGACTGGTATCAGCTAGATCTGTAGAGCAGAATTTTTCACTTGTTGTTTTTATTCTAAGCTTTTAATGTACAACTGGAAAAAAGGAAAAAATAAAAGAAAATATGGGCAGAATTTCCCTATTCATCTTTGTGCATTTTAGAAAATGCTGCTGAGCCTAGAATTAAGATTAAGCCTAACTAAGTCGATAAGCAATGAGAGACGAACTTCTCCTCGTAATCAAACTTTATGCCCCAATTTTTTCACTCTTATTAGAGACTCATGCCGATATGTGCATACTTACAATTCTTACAAATAATGAGGGTATTAATATGTATGTGAATGGATGTGTGGAGCTGCATGATATTTCTCTATGTATTCGACTCATTTCAATGGCATAACCATCGTTCAAAGCCCCGGAAACAAGTAGTCAGCCCACCTTGCCCCACAACAACTCGCAAGCAACCTTTGAAATAGCGAATCGTTGTCAACAAGTTTGACATCATCCCATCCACAGAGAAGTTATCAGCACCCTTTTTTCCTAACAAATTATAGACAAGGAAGAGCCAGAAGAAGTTGTCGACAAGCCTCGGAGCGACAACTTGTCAGCAGCAAAGGGTAAAAACAGATTGTCAACAAGCTTTGGGGTTGGCAAGTTTCGGATGCGATCAGGAACTTGTTCGCCAAAAGCTTGCTAACAAGTTGTTCTAGGGGTTCTGAGTGGCAGTCGTAGTTTCCTCCAACGACTTTCCATACTACGGGCTTAGATGCGGGCCCCTTTATCCTCTAACACTCCAGCACTAGAGCATCATAATGCTAAAGCAGATTTGAAGTTTGAAGCTGATTTAGCCCCTCGTCCCTCTAGTTCAAATCTCGAATTGAACCACAAGTGATGGACGTTATTCGCTTCCTGCAAAGTACATCCCTTCGTGGAATCTATTTAGGAAATCTTCTGGACATTTTGATGTTCCTGAAAAATCTTCACTGTTTGCAGAGTTTCCCTTCAATTACCAGTGTAGACTACCATGGACGCAAAGTATTCCACAAATTTACCCACCGTTAGCGTGAGCGTCGATGCGTTTACCCTGGGTAATCCTGGTGATGCAACCAAACTCTGCTTGTATACCAACAGCAAGTTTTTCCCCAACTAACTCATTGTGCTCTTTCGTGATTGATTGTATACAATCGAGTCGCACCATAGAGAACGCAATAAATCATCGCTTTCTTATACGACAGGGAAATTTCTGCGCCCTATGCACCAATTGCTGAAAACTCATCCCCTCTCGGTTACTTGGAATATTAGTCATCCATTCCGAGTCTCTCCGGTCCATCAGGAAACGAGAGTCGATTTTCACTAGTGAGAAGTATAGGATACATATCTGTGAGTTCCGATGAGATTTTGTCTAATTATGGGTAAAGTGCCCCATAGAAACAAACTTCTGCCTGGATATCCACAGTATTCTGCTAGAGCTGTCTAATCTCCTGTTCTTCTAGTTCTTGCTTGGCTTATCACATTTTACAAAGTCTCGTTCAATATTTTTGTGTGCAGCATTAAAATCCTATTTTGAACCTTTCCCTAAATGTAGTGTTTTACAACAAAATCACTTACAGGAATTTAATATCAAAAGAATCTCCAGGCTACGGTGATCATGATGGTATACATATATCTTTGTAAAAATTCAGAAAAACAACTTTTTGACACAGTAACTTTTGGAGAGCTCGAGGTGCGACGACAGCTACCACAAGGAGTTGCACAAACGATCGATATCGTCGCTGCCATGGCATGCCGCAACTCCGCAACTCCTCGTGCTAGTCGTCGCAATAGGCACCTCGAACTCTCCAAAGAGAACGGGCTCGAAGAGGGGATTTTCGTAACCTTTGTAAGAAAATGAGTGTCCATGGTGATCATCGTCGCCTGGAGATTTTCCTGATGCTGAAATTTTAAAAAAAAATCGATTTTGGGGCGGGAACCTGCTTCCAAGGAAATGAAAGCTTTAAATTTGTCGGAGCGTTTTTGTGGTAGCTTACTCCCTGATGATAATTCCTCCTGGTTCTATCTAAATTGTGTTCTTGTGAAGTTGCCACGTCGATTGCGTGCCAGGCTTTTTTTCCAGGAAATCCGCAGTGGGGAACTGCAAATAATAGAATCACATTATTGCAAATTGCACCACATAATTCACAAAATTGATGGATAGCGTCGCCCGCTGAACTCGCAAATAAATCAATACATATGTATGTAATTCGATTACGGCGTTTCATGGCCGACTGGTTGACGCCACACTTAAAAGGGCAGACCATCTGGACGTAAAAATGCTGTGGTCATAAAATTTTATGGACTAAAAAAACTTCGCTCGTGCTAGAGAAAAAAGGCGCACGAAATTTTATAGCTTCAGTTTTTCAGCCCTTAGTAAGCGGAATAGAGAAGCGCATTGCTTTCCTACTGTAGCTTCCTACGTCTGTTGCCTTCGGAAGTGTCATAGTGTGCAGCTGGAACAACTGGTAGACAAGTGTTCCGCTATATTTTCTTTCTATGATGCAATCATATTTTCTCGGAAACGAATGAATTGCCGCCTCCAGTTTTTCTCCTTCGTTCGAGGCGGGAGCCAGGACGGCAACGAATGATTGGCATTGTGCACTTCATTCATCGAAGGCTAATCAAGCGTGTGCAGCGGAGGCAAGAAGGGACTGCTCAGCGTTTTGACACGTACTCTGAGCCACTTCCTTACCTTTGTTTTCCTGCGTATAACTTGTTTTCCAATTTTTTATTCCTTCCGTCTCTGTGTTTATCATTTCTGCGTTGTTTATGGGAAATAGCTGAATCTAAATACTTGATACTCTTATGGTAGTACATAGTAATATTAGGTTGTCCGAAAAATAATTAGACAAATTAGTATGGTAAGTTTTGAATAACATATCTCGGTTAGTTGCGAAGGTGGACTAACAGGAATTCACGTGTTAATGTATTACGTGGAAGAGGCTACTCCAGCTCATTTACTATAAAAAAAAGCTGTACGGAGAAGAGAACCATTTATCAGCGATGGATCTGAAGAAAAAGGTCTACCGAGCAAATCTACTTCTCCAGTACCGTCGCGGCAGTACAGCAGACGAGGCCCACCGTTTTCTGGTGGATTCTATGGGCGACCAAGCCCCCTCCCGAGCGACGTGCTTCATCTGGTACCGCAGGTTCAGAAATGGAGAAGAATCACTCGATGAAGCACCTCGTATAGGAAGACCACCCACGCAGAAAAGGAGCGCCGTAATCGCCACTTGTGAAGCCCAGCCGGATCTTTCTGTGCGGGATATAGCAGCCCGTACACAGTCTCCAAAGTCCACTGTGCACGACGTCCTTCGGACTTCCGGCAAAGTTCCGGAGCTGCCTCGAGTTCTCCCTCACACACTGAGCTCATGGGACAAGAAAAGGCGCGTTGAGGTGTGTACTTCTCTCCTCAGCCGCCGTCGTACATTTGCTTGGATCGACTCAATAGTCACCATGGATGAGAAATACTGCTCATACGACAATACTGTACGCCGCAAACACTGGGTCGATTTCGAGGACCTACCGAAACCAAAGCCAAAGCGCGAACAGCATGACAAGAAGGAGCTGCTTTCTTTTTGGTGGGACATCAGTGGTCCGGTCTTCTGGGAGCTGGTCCCAACGGGATCCATGGTGGACTCGGATTTGTTTTGCACCCAACTGGAGAAAGTAGCCGGAATCCTGCGAAGTCGCCACCCAGAAAGAGAAAAAATTCTTCTCCTCATGGACAACGCAAGACCACACATTTCGAAGAAGAGCTATGAGAAACTGACAGCTCTCGGTATCGATCTGGTATCCCACCCACCATATTCGCCTGACTTAGCACCAAGCGATTACGACTTCAGGTCGATGCAATCATTTTTTTTTTGCTGGAAAGAAATTCAAAGACATAGCCGAGGTTAAAAGAGGTGTCGACGACTTCTTGAGCTCAAAATCTTCTGACTTCTTCGCCCGCGGGATCCGCTCTCTTCCAGATAGATGGCGCTACGTGGTCGAACACAATGGGGATTACAAGACTGATTGATAGTGAGTTTAAATAAAATTATCGACAAAGTTGCAATTTGTTAGATTTGTCTAATCACTTTTCGGACAACCTAATAGTATCAGTATTAATAGTATATTATATAGTATATTAATCTTATTAATATTATTATATTACATATTAATATTATTAATATTATTATATAGTATATTAATAGTATAATATATTATATAGTACCAGTAATTGCCGTAGCAGTAATAGTAATAGTGGTAACAATAATAATAGTAGTAATAAAAGCAATAGTGATACTAATATTAATAGTAGTAGCAATAGTAGTAATATTGATATTGAAATAAGTACTATCAATAGTAATAGTGGTAACAGTAGTTTAGTAATAGCAGTGGTGGTCGCAGAGGGTGGGGGGGATGCAACCCGGCTGCGTGACAAGAGGTATGCTGCTGAGCTGTGATTGGTCGATTCATGCGCGCTTCGCAGCTCCTGCCTTCACAGGTACGGGAAAATAGACTCCTTTGCTGAGCACGGGTGGTACCGATGAATGCTATCGAAGCCGACAAACTGGGAAAGTGGCCACCGATGTCATTCAATGTGTCGAATTTAGAGGACCAACCCGAAGTGAAGAAGCATGCGCGTGCGGCGCGGTCGCGTCGCGGCTTGTGTCTTAACCGCCTCCCATGCAACCCTGTCGCCAAATTTTTGAAGCTACTCTACAATGCAAATAAAAAATCTTGTATTAGTTTGTTTCTGTTTATTTATCTTTTTTTCCCACGCTCTTCTCTCCCCTCCTGCTCACTTTCTACGTCCGCCACTGAGTAATAGTGATAACAATAGTAGCACTAGTAGTAATAATAGTAGTGGTGTTAATGGTAATAGCAGTATTGATGTTAGTACTTATAGTAATGGATAGTAACAGTAGGAGTAGTATCAATTGTGATAGTAATATTGATACTGATATTAGTAGTAATAGTGATAGTAATAGTAAAAGTAATAGCAGTAGTAATAGTATGTAATGATGTCAAAATTGTCTACGTACTTGTAGAAGGGAAAATATATACACCAAGAAAACATTGTTACGTTTGGTCTGCTTCTATTCTCTGTGCTATTCAGAGACTGAACTAGCTTATCAGTTGCACTCCTTATCTTGTTCTTTTTTCTCGTCCTCAAAAATTCTCATGATCTTTAAGACCAGTCCATTTGGTACGTGGTTCACAGTCCTCACCCTTAGCTAGTTTTCGAAACACGCATTGCAGTGAAATTTGTGAAGAGTACGTATTGCGCACATCCACTGTGCCAGACCACCCACCGCGATAGCGTTAGCTGGCGCGTCGTAGCGTTGAAATCCCGCCGTGTCCGTGTGTGTCCTTCTCACCTTTGTGGTGTGCTCACTCTCTATTTTACCACTCATGCCTCAGCTCCGAGCTGGTGCTGCCTTTTATCCATGTACAGAGTGTAGGTACACAACGAGTTTTTTGCTCTACGCGTAATAGCATTCCTTATCATATTGGGCGAGAGCTAATCTGGTGGCACCTACCCCTTCCATCTTGGAATTATGAACCCATTCGAAAAACAAGAGTGGTGGAGTTGCCAGTAGTAATAATTGTTTTTCATTTTCTGAGCTGTTTTTAGTGCTGACTGGGGAACTTCGAGTGTATGAATAAATATGACATATAAATAATCCTTCACAGGAGAGCTCAACCACTTCGTCTAAAATAGCGATCTGCCTCGTGACCAACCAACAAGCCAGCTTTGCCGGAGGGCAAATTTTCGCCCTTCTCTCCGCTGATCACGCACGCGTTCGTCCTTTAGCGTATGTAGTAATTCCGAGCCGAGCCGTATGGGCGTTCTTTGGGTGATTTGTTGTCGTCGTGCTCACGCCGGCACACACGCGACCAGGAACATGTCCTTCTTGGGTGGTGTACTCTGAAAAGTGGCTTGTGACGTGAGCGCCGTTCTTCATTCATCCGTTCCCTTCCGCAGACAAATCTTCCCGCTACGTAGTGGCTTATAACTGCTTAGACGTAATGCCTCTGTCTGTGCCTATAAAAATACTACGGGTTTATTGATCATCGCTGGACACACACACACACTGGCGCTACGGCAGGACATTGCCCTTCTTGTTTTTCCACCCGCCGCGCGTAAACGTTCGCGAGCAGCGCGTCGGCGGGAAAGTGAAATCTTCGCATTCTACTCGTTTGTTCGCTTTTGCAGCAAAGAAGTAGTGTTGACGGTGAGGATTCCGACTTTTCTGTTTACGCAACTGCACTATATTACTCGATGGAAAGCTATCGGCTTTCTTTGTTTGTCTCGTTCCTCTATCATTCCCTGCACACTTTCATCCCACAAAACATATTATCCTACTTTCTTTTTTCAATTTCACTCATTCTTCCGAAGGAATTTCTTCGTATTCTGTTTCGCACACGATAAAGGTTGAATATCTATGTGTGAAATTGCAAATTTCACACTAAACTGCGAGCTTCGGTACCAAGACCAGGGCGAGCTGATTCCGATTAGGTCGTTGATTTGTCCCTAGAGCGTGAAAAGGCAGATTTGAATATTAGTTTTATTTCATGTGCTTATTGCGGTTATCTGCGCTGAGTTCTTGCAATATTTCTTAGTTACGGGTTTCCATACAGTTGCCGCTCTTCGGTAAAGCATTTTATATACTTCGTTAGAGGGTTTCTTCCTTTACAATACGGTCATCTTGAGTTTCCCCAAAAGCATTGGTTCACTCGGTTTTTAGGACAAACATGGGAACTACTAAGTGGGCAAAAACACCAACTCCTCCTTGTAATCAATAGAGATCTAACGAACACCCAAAATTCACACCAGTGCACGCCGAGCGCCGCATGATCTTATGTGCGTACAGGCAATTCAGAAAAGAGTCGGTGTTGGCGAATTCCTACGTGGAAAGTCCAACGGAGAATTTGACAAATCGCGCACGTTCTGTCCTGTTACTCGCAGTGATATTTAGCTGCCTAACATGTTAAAACAATCCCGGAAGTGATGTGGGATTACGTGGAACTCATGGGTTCGAGCAGCGCGAGACCGACTCCGGGTTGAATTGCCTGTACAGTCCTTGTCGAAAACGCGGATTCCGTGGTTGCAGAATCGCGGCGGGACCTGGACGAGGGATGCGGAGAGAGCATGCTCCAAGTAAGAGAGTCGAATAGGTCCTGCCGCGATTCTGCAGCCGCAACACTGGAAGCGCACGCGCAATCCGTCTATATTTTTGAGAAGGACTGTATTTCTTTCCTTTTCTAATTTCTCTCTATGTAATAATCTGATGGAACGGTCTACTGGTCTGTCTTATTTTGCAGAGATGTTTTTAACACTTTGTAAACATTCCTGAATCATTGAAACATTTTGTGTTATCTATATCTATATTGTAGCTACCTTTCGGAAACTTCTGGAAAAGCCTAAATCGAGATAGAAACGAATACTAACCGTAAAAACTATCAAAAACTGTCAACACCCCAATAAAATCAACTGTAAGTGAGGCTGAAAGACAGAAATACGCTAAAGGTCAATCATTATTGCACCACTGGGAAGGCTAGCCGCACCGCATCACTCGTTGACCCGTGTTGATACGCGTTAACCCGAACATTGATTCTTTTGATAAACGCGTATCAACGTGGGTTAACGAGTTATGTGGCGCGGCCCTCGTTACCTGTGGTGCAATAACGACTGACCTTTACTTTATGTGAGTGCCTTTGATTAGATACATACTGTTCGTACTTTTAATTATGGTAAACATTTCGATTCTTGTGTTTGCGCAACTGCAGGATCCTTTCCATCAGCTCACACTGTATTATTCGCGGAGGGACCCATCTTTTTCTATTGCTTATCTGGTTTCGTGAGCATTTCCATCACACGTTTATAATTAATTTTGTTTTTCTGAATTCCACGCAACCCTCACTGGTTTTACTGACGATTTCCTTCGATAATATCTTAGTCTGCTCAATGATTCTAAATTTTTTAACGTCCTTCTCACGTTTATAACTCGTTTTACTTCTTTATTTGATACTATCTCAGCTGGAGAAGTTGAGTTCGTTTTACGCGGTACTTTTGCTCTTATAATCCTTTGTTTCCCCTCTTTGATGCATATCATTTGAACAGAGACAGAAATTAGAGGGAAATTAGGAGAAAAAGGAGCATATAAAATCGTGTTCTGCGCAGCATACGACCTGCCTGTTACAACTTGTGTTGCTTGCCGTTTAGCGAAGAAGTTGCTATTTCGTGCACAGTTTCTCGACTTACATCTTATTCAAAAGGCGGCCACGGCGGGATTTCAACGCCACGACGCGCCAGCTAACGCTATCGCGGTGGGTGGTCTGGTGCAGTAGATGTGTGCAATTCGTACCATTCACGGGGTTTCGTGGTGGGACGCTATCACACCCCACAACGGAGCACTCGTTCGCGCCTTCTACACATGGTAAAGAGCGCCTATATTTCCTGCATTTCTCGCGTCTTTCACGCGGTTTTATCTCTACCTATGAATTTACAGTCCCCAAAAACCTCGAAATTGCGGAAGTCTCCAACGCAAAGATTTCCGCGGGTGTTGCTATAAACAATTATATACCACTATTTTTATCATTTTTCTTCTTCATGCGATGATATTTCTTTATGCTAGACGATACTTCTTTTTCCATGGTACCTTCATGTTTATAGTTCTTCGTTCTTGTTTTACGATGCTGTTTTGTTCACCTTAAACGTAATTTCTATGGAACAGAAACGAGTTGTGAGCGTTGCAAAAGTTGTTTACATACGATCTTTCCGCTTAGTGTATAGTAGGTGTGCCGCGACAGGCGGCCCTATCTCTGGCTTTTGATTTATGCTCCTGCCAGCTTTTTTACGATCCTGCCACTATTTCTTCTTTCACTGCACGTCAGCTAAGACTTTCGCCATTTTCTTATGGTTTATGATGGAAAGCTTCTAAAGTGTAAAGGTATTATTTCGATAGAAGTGCGACTCTTCTAGATAGAATGAGCTATACAAGAAATAGGTTGTTTCTAAGACATATGACATTGCTTGAGCCTGTCATCAGTCCTATAATTTGGCGAACTCCATTACCTTTCTTCGTAATCGTCATGCGTTTTAAAAAGCAATTAGATTTGAATAATTTTATACAACATTGCGAGCTTTACGCTAAACGGGAAGCACCTACTACATATAGTCTTTCCAAAAAATACTTGCCTCCCGCTAAACTGCGCGTCGACTGAGCCACGTCGCAGCACGTATGATAATGCATAGGAGGGGCGGCGCGGCTCAGCAGACGGGCGGTGGATGCCGGAGGCGAGTATTTTTTGGAACGACTGCAGGTGTTAACTTGCTGCCTACCGAATGCGCCGTTTTTTTGCTGTCGTTTTTTCTTAATCTAATTTGTATACAACTCCGTTCCCTAATGGATTTTTGCGGACTACTTGATATCATGACATCACCTTACAATTAGAGCGGTCTTACTGTAGCACTATAGTGCGTCTCGTACCCGACAATAGCTGAGTATTCCTGCATAAATATGTAATGAATCTGGACATCTCTCGCGCTAAACGCAAGACATTTCAGAATTGTCATTACGACGCGTCGTAATGACATGCATCACTGTTGCACAAATGTTTTTGGATTACGGTAACTTCTGCGGGTCGCAGCCGCAGAATTTCTTTCTTTTTTTCTAATTTCTCCGGACCGTCTTCTCTTGTGGAACAGACTACATTTAGTTCACCTTATTTTACCGGCTTCCTAATAAATAATAAATAAAGTTACACAGCTCTTGGTTTGGTAACTCTCGAAATCAATTCAAATCTTACCTGAAAGTTAATAGGTTTAATCAGATTGTATATTAGAGCAAATCAAGTCAAATATTATGGAGCTAACTTTCGATGTCGGCACGCGACAACGCGCTGTGCCGCGGCGCGGCTAGCTCCGGGCAGGGAGCTAGAGGGAAAGTGTCGCTCACGGGTGCAACAGACATCCAGAGTGTCGCGCTGCTGCGGAGTGTTTTGCGTTGCGCTGGCTTCGACAAATGGAGGTCCGCATATAGTTTAGCCGGTACTTTCTGCAAGAACCTGTACGTAATGAAATCTCCTCATTCTCTTGCAAAACATCAAAACAAAAACAGGTTGTAGATTTCTTAGTTGTCTTTGTCAGTGATGAAAGAAACTTGTTCGCAGCAGTTTCAGTTTATCACTAGAAATCTTTTTTCGTTTGCCCACATAGCAACGCCTCGTCATCGTCCTAAGCGTTCCAAGTTAGTTGATAATGTTTCAGATGTCGGACGGCGGCGTTCTCACGTCGTCAGCAGTGAATTACACGAACGCCGTTGCGTCACCACCCAGCGATGACACCTCGACCAAAAGAAAAGTCGCACATTCGCATGAGCATGGGTTTTCAGGTATTAGTTAGCTGTTTGCGTCTTAATGTCTCCATGAACTTTTCCATTTCGAACTTTTGGACTTTTGAATGGGTAAGAAACAACGGGTTGTTCATGGGGAACCATGCTCTTCTTCGTTTGCAAACTTTTATAGTCTGTTAGCTCAGGGAGTGCCTATGAGGGGACTTTGTCTGCAGTTACGTCTGCAGTGGTATCAGCCAGCCCATCGACTGGCTTGATCTATTTTTTCACATCTTTTCCATGAGTCTTAATAGGTATATGATGTGCTCTCTTCAATTTTGATGTTTTGCTACTGCCTCCTATCGAACTAGCCTATCGAACGACCGATAACCTATAAAATAGTGCTTTACAATTCCTCAACTTTCTTTTTACTAGAGCCTAGTTTTTCATAACTTGAGGACAGTGGCCAGCCGAACATAGTCAGTTTCAATAGCGACAACAGTTGAGTATTTGGACCTATTGTCTGTATTTCTCGCCGGCTTTCCCAAGTCTCAGGCGTTCTATTCTTTTCTAATAACTATCCAGCTATCTTCCTCGTGAAACACATCGCTTCAGCACTCGCGCGTGTCGTGCGTTGTCGTTGGCGCTAGTATAGCGACACACGATGCATTTACCCTGGGGTGAATGATTTGTCTTTTCTTCGTTGTTTCTTCCACGTCGATTCTGGTTATTGCATTCGAATATACATTCTTATGGTTGCAACTCGTTGCATGGGGATCGATGACTCAGACGCGGTAATTTTTCCATCGATATTATACGTATATGACAGTGCACGACGGCATCGTTCATCCTGAACCAGTGAGTGCGCTACGATCCACGAATTTCCGAATCGACCAGGGAAATTTCATTTATCCTAATTTGTACTATTGGGATAATTCGAAAGCAAGGTCGTTTATATGTATAACAAAATGGCGTCCTGTGGTAGCCAAACTATTTGATTATCTGCGGTATTGAACAACAAGGTCGTTGGCCAACGATTGCCCCCTTTAGTGCGCCCAGAGAGTATAAATTTGTGTTTCAAATGAAAGTGACATGCGCTATAAATGGTCAGGCAACGCTGACAATGGCAGTACTACAGTAATGAGGCTCAATTTTACGAATTTAATGGAGGGCTACAAAGTGATAGGCGTTTAGCAATTGTGTCATATTTTAAACTCACAAAGGAAGGATACTATGTCAGTATGGCCTTTCGTGGCGTGGTGTATATTGCCTAACGCAGCTCGCGACGCCGATTTCAAATCTGTTTTTGTCTACTCCTGAGTTTTTCTCAATGAGGAGTTATATCCGTTTTTCCATGTCAGGAACGTTTACGTAGGACGCATAATGTCGATGTGCCAGGTGAGTCGTTGCGCAATGGTGAGTTTCTCACTCTTCAGGATCGACATGTGGCGACTTCATCAGCTGATCGTGAAAAGCGAGAAACGTACCAGGGTATAACTCCTCACAGAGGCAAATTTAGGGACAGATGAAAACAGATTTGAAATCAGCGTCGCGAGCTGCGTTAAGCGATATACACCTCACTACGAAAGGCCATACTAACCTAGTGTGCACCTCTTCACGACGTGGCGCGGCGCATCACGTATGCGGCGCGGCAAGGCGCTGTGACTGTCGGGTGGTGCCGCAGCCAGATATATCCAATTGCAGCTAATATTTCGTTACGATTGTCTGTAACCAGCCTGATCGTCCGGCTAACGCCGGACTCCCAGGCTTCTTTTCTTGCTCGCTTCGCTCGCGTTGCCAGTATGTGACATCATCCTCACACCACGCCGATCATTCCACTTTTGTCAAAACTCCCGTTTTTAGCAACCTCGCGCTTTGTGGCTTTGAAGTTGTGCAATAGTAGGATGTCGTCTTTCAACCTTGTACAGGACCGTTGGACTTGGCTGCAAGCGCTGCTCCACCTTTTAGCGCCGGCGTATCCTTACCACACCGTTGGACCCATCTCCAGGTGTTTCCCCGCTTCTGGACGCCGGCGCACTCTTATCACACCGTTGGACCCATCTCCAGGTGTTTCCCCGCTTTTGGACGCCGGCGCACTCTTATCACACCGTTGGACCCATCTCCAGGTGTTTCCCCGCTTTTGGACGCCGGCGCACTCTTATCACACCGTTGGACCCATCTCCAGGTGTTTCCCCGCTTTTGGACGCCGGCGCACTCTTATCACACCGTTGGACCCATCTCCAGGTGTTTCCCCGCTTTTGGACGCCGGCGCACTCTTATCACACCGTTGGACCCATCTCCAGGTGTTTCCCCGCTTTTGGACGCCGGCGCACTCTTATCACACCGTTGGACCCATCTCCAGGTGTTTCCCCCTCTTTTGGACGCCGGCGCGTCCTTATCACCCATCTCGATTCATTCCTGTCTCCTGCCCTTTTGTTTCCTCCGCTTGTCTCTGAAACATACCCACCCGCATCATATCTTGCATATGGCCTGATAAACAGAGAACAATAAACACCAAGCCCAATTCATTTTCACTGTGATGTAAACAACTTGGGGTCTTCCAAGCAACTAAAAGTGGACGAAAACACCTGTCAATCCAGGTAAAAATGAAAATTTGCACACTTTCTAGACATAACTTTCGACGGCGAACATTGCTATGTAATCAGATTTTTTCGGCAGGGGCTGGTTCTCTTGCACACACACACACACACATACAATGCCAATTAATATTAACTATGATATGATCGGATGCATTCTCATTCCTTCAGCTCCCGTGAGAGCTTCGCTGGTTTCATTCTGTACCAATATACAGCTGCATGTAATATTGTGAGAACTACGTTCATGCTTCAAGAAATCAATGTGAATTAGACAGATGCATACTTACGTAATAGTCTATTTCCCTTATTTGCTTCATGACTAAGAATGCCACGTCGTCGCTGTTTGGTTCGTGACTCAAATGTGACTCAGATACTGGTTTTTCACAATTTCCGCTCATAACCATAACTCGTATCGAAAATGAGGCACGACTATTGAAAACATTGAGTGGTAAATGGCAGTGTAGACTCAGTCATGGTTACGCACGTTGTTTCAGATCAAGTTCGTATTCCCAATGTCATCGTTATGGTCGGACTTCCTGCTCGCGGTAAGACATACATTTCCAAGAAGCTGTGCCGTTACCTGAACTGGATAGGTATCAAGACGAGAGGTCAGTTTGCTCACATGCTTTTCTCTTATGTTTATGTTACTTTCTGTGTACGGCTGTAGACAACTGGTGGAAGTTTGAAAAGTCCATCAAAACTCATAGAACCTTTTGTATTCTGCATTAGAGTTCAACTTCAGCCAATTGTGGGGTCCTATGCATAATTGGGATTACCCAGGGTAAATTTGAGAACACACCACCCGATTTACCCATCGTTAACACGACCGTGAACACCTTTACCTCAGGTGATTTCAATGATGCATCGAAGCCGCGGACATCTTATTAACTACAGTTATCAATAGAAACTCTAGTTAATGTTGTTGAGACGACAGTTTTTTTTCTATTCACATATGGTAGATTATTCGCCAAAACGTTCATTAAAATCTCTCTTCTACGATAGATTCGAAATAAATCCAGCTGTTACTTTCAGTCTTCAACGTAGGTGAGTACCGACGTACGGAAGCGAATGCTGCTGATGCTGTTCATGGTGCTAATGCGTCCTTTTTCTCTCCAAATAACGCAGCTGCTCTCAAAGTGCGCAAGTGAGTGCTTACCATAGTTACTTTTGCCATAGTTTTATTCGATATATTTTCCTATTTTTTCTTTGTTTTTTTTTGCCATGTTCTCGGAGGGCTCAGGGTTCTTGTTCAATTTCCTCTTTTTCCATCGTGTCCGTCTTAACAGACCTGACCTGAGAAAGAATTAGATGAAGTGATGTGAACGAGGGGGGGGGGGGGG
>JARK01001360.1:1718114-1737117 GCA_000688135.1 Ancylostoma ceylanicum | reverse complement strand
GGGGGGGGGCTGAGCAGGCGTCGACGTAGTGTAGTTGTTTTCAGTGATTACCTGACAGAAGTTTTCCGCTGATTAAATACCATTCTGCTGAGTGATGCGTATTGTGTCATTTTCATATACGGTCCTTCCGAAACGATGGGTGCAATGGGGCTAGTGGGAAATATTGAGGCAACGCGGCTATGCGCGGGTCGACTTGGCTGTTTGGAATAAAACTAATGAAGAAACTCAATGAATAGAAAAGTTATGGTAGTAAAGGTAGTAAGGTGGTAGAAAGGATTGTAAATATTGAAAAAAATGGCACCAAATCCAACGACAAATGCTTATCAAGTTGGTGTGTGCTGCCAAGCCCACCGTGCCGCTCCCTGATCTACCGACCGCCTCATCGGCTTCATCGTTTCGGAAGGACTGTATTTCATCTTCATCCACTCCCCATGTTGCCTTTTGAATGAACTATACTTTTTCGCCTAATTTACAGCGAATCTGCTCGAAGAGCGATGAATGATATGGCCGATTGTCTCAAGTCTGGTTCATGTAGTGTCGCTATATTTGATGCCACGAACACTACGAGAGAAAGGAGGAAGACCATCGACGAATTCTGCAAAGAAAACTGGTTAGCTTTTACAATTCCAAACCTGCTTCGAACCGCGTTCGACTGTTTTTTTCTGGTCTTGAGCTGTAATGGTTATGGCTAGGGTCTCATTTATACTCTTTTCTCTTAAAACGTAATAATATTTTTCGCTTTTAATAGGCTAGGTGGTTACGTGTCAGCCTGCTAGAGCTCGCATGAACAAACGTTTCGATTTCCTCCATTCTAGGTTGCGCTGCTTCTTTATTGAGTCTATATGTGATGATGAAAAAATCATTGACAGCAATATCACTGACGTGAAGGTTAGTTTATACAGAAATATGACAAAATACTGACAAAATTCTGTGGCAAAATTCTCTTGCAAAAATTGTGTGAGTCATGGAACGTGTCTCATTCAGGTGAACTCTCCTGACTATAAAGGTTTGATGTCTGCTGAACAGGCGAAAGAAGATTTCATGAAACGAATTGAAAACTACAAACTACAATATGAACCCATAGATGAAGTTGATGATAACGTACTAAGTTTTATAAAGGTTGGTTTTTCCCTACGTTTCTGAGAGGCTGTTTATCGTTATGTTGATCCGTTCTTTGATCTCCATTTCATACTTTTGTCGGTTTTCTTTGCTCTATAGTGAGTTTTTCTAGACCTTTTCTCCAGGTATGATCCTTGCAGGTTATTAACGCTGGTCGTTCGTTTTTCGTTCACAACGTGCAAGGACATGTCCAAAGCAGAGTGGTGTACTTTTTGATGAATATTCATTTGCTCCCAAGGAGTATTTATTTAACAAGGGTGAGATTAATTACTGCACAGTAGTTTGGATAAGTTCGCGAAGATTTTCTGTTCCAGCATGGCCAAAGTGAATACAACGCTATGGGCCGTCTAGGAGGTGATTCACCGCTGACTATTGAAGGAGAGAAATATGCGGAAGCCCTAAGTGAATTTTTTGAGAAAGAGAAAATTGCCGATCTTCGAGTGTGGTGCTCTCAAAAGGTACTGCCTTTTTCTTTTAGCCCTACTGTATTATCGGGCAACTAGTTCCCTAATGTTGTATGGTGCTCGGCCAAAGTACAGTCAGTGGCATAGTTTTTGAGGTGTCACATAGTGAATGTTTGAAGGTTCGTGCTGCGCAGACAGCAAAGAAATTGAAACCAGCGTTTCACACTGAATACTGGAAGGCATTGGACGAGATTGATGCCGGTATTTGCGAAGGACTTACGTACGATGACATACAGCAAAGGTGAGCCGGGTGTCTGCTGTGGTATCGTTGAAGCAGCATAGTCGTTATCTCATTCTGCTTCATTTTGTTTTTCACCTCTCGTTGATTACCGCTACATTTCAACTGCGATATAACTATTTACCTTACATTCTCCGGCAATTCTGATAGTGGGGTAAGTCCCCTAATGAGTTGGTATCACCTTAGCCTTCGTAGATCTAAGCATGTTGGTTTGAGGGTTCACACTTGTTGCAGTTTTTTTTCCTTGGTACAGACGTATTTGGGCTCCAATGCGTATCTAATCGAAGTTTCACTGCCCATTTCTAGTACAATTGCACCTTATGTGGCTGCTGTGGCAATTATGAAGATCAATTTTAATTGTGCGAGGCGTTAGGGGGAAACCTAGGGGAAGTAAAGAAAAGTATCACTGTATGAAATTCCTTAGAAAAAATCGACAATTAAACTTATTTGTGTGGTGGAGGCGATGTATCTATATTGCTAGAATAGTAACCAGTGTATAAAGAAATTGCGCTGAGGTAGCTAAAGGGCCTCTCACTGATTCTGCCTAACAATAAGTATTTGTTGATCACCACCCTTAAATTGTAATTGCAGGTATCCTAAACAAGCGGAAGATCGAGCTCGAGACAAGTACCACTATCGTTATCCGTCTGGTGAATCATATGAAGATGTCGTCTCAAGGCTTGAGCCGGTCATCATGGAACTTGAGAGACAGGTTCGTTTTTGCTTCTTTTCATTATTCTCTGTAGATCTCATTTTTGACTTCAGAACTTCTGAAGTCATTGTTATTTTATCGATTATACGAAATGCTTCTAGATGTTGAAAGAGGCAAGTTTTCCAAGATTTTATGACAACCTTCTTTTTTGGCGCTGATGGTGAATTTAAGATATATTCCGTTATTTACTTAGTTACTGATGCGGAAAGGGTGGATTTTGTGCCTGTTTTTTTTTCTGGAGATTTTTTTGAGGTGTTCGAGTATTAGATTTCACAATTAGCCGCATATTTGTTCTACTCATATTTCTACGTTTCATTGGCAATGGTTTTGATGACGATAATACTGCTCACTCGCCATTTTGTGTAATTCTATCCATTGGTGATTAATCGAATCCGACGCATTTTTTGCAACGTTGAGTTAGGGCATTATAGCCTGTTCCACGTGAAAGGTTGTTGGGGAGACGGCGCAGAGATGAAGTGTGGGGAAAGTGTGCAAAGATTGGAGAGGGTGCAGAGAAAAAAAAAGAGACGCTGTGCACCAATACTCAACTACCGTCGCCTGCGAAACAGACTATAGCCGTTTCTGTTAGGAGTATGTTGTGTTGTGGGAGGACAACTGAGGAAAAACTGCAGAAATGACAATTTGCAACACTGTTTCATCTTTCAAAGGAATTATTGCAGGCAAACGTGTTGGTCGTATCCCACCAAGCGGTGCTGCGTTGTATTCTAGCGTATTTCTATGACAGAACATTGGACGAACTACCATATATTGACATAGGATTACATTCGCTGGTGAAGTTAACTCCTAGAGCCTATCATTGTGACTCGACAGTGTATCAGTATGATGTCGGCAAAGGAGAGGTAAGGAATTTCTCGTTTCCACTGAACTTTTTTGATTATAGCAGTGAAATTATATTTTGTACTGTATGGAAGTGAATTGTGTACGCCTTTTGCTTCCTACTGATACTCCAAGAAAGCTTTTCTGGATGGGGAATTCAAAAAAGACATCAGCTTCTATGCACTCTATGTCTGCGTTCAATTTTGGATATTCGTTTTGTTTTACTCTGGTAAGTGTGCGCCAGGAACGCAGCCTGAACAACGTAAAGTGTCGGTTACAAAGCCTAGCAGCATCTCCTCAATTGCTGGTCAAACTTCCATTCTTCTAACAGCAGCTGCCGAATGATGGCAGCTATTGAGGGGAAGATGGCAACATCTTGGAAAGAGATGCTACTAGGCTTTGTAGCGGCCGTATTACGCTGTTCGGACTGCGTTCCTAGCGCAAATTTATCAGAGTAAGTACAAGTGTCACTCTTTGCAGCAGACATTTGCCACATGTTTCCCATCTCTCATCCTGAAAAATAAAGAGCTCAAGTCCCTTGAGGCACATGGATTTTTGGGCAACAATGCCAGATTTCATTGTGATCACAGCATAGATCTGACAATCGAACTAGTTTGCGCAGCGTTGAAACCTAGATCAAGTATCCTTCTCTTGTAAGATCAATTCATTTTTCAGTGGACGTCAGAAATGCGCCAACTCCCCCTGTGTAGCAGCCCACGCGATTAACAGGTCAGGATCAAAAGAAGGATGAAGGAAGAGGAATATGTCGAGTATGAATCCACTCGGTGACTAAATGGACTGTGTTGCTAAATTCTCATTATTTTTCCTTTTTATCCCCTCGTCATAGTTTGAACTTACAAGATGGAAAGAATTCTAGTACACTAGCGACACTTTCAAGTAATTCTGCCGTGTTTTACACTTGATTAGCGGTATTTTTTAATGTTTACCTCAACGTCTAGCAAAGTATATTTGTCAAATGCTCGCAAACATTCTCACTTATCTACAGATGTCTTACCAGTCGCTTCTTAGAACTGATTTTCAAGCCTGTTTTTTTTTATTGTTAGAAAGATATGTGATTTCATATTGCCATGTTTGTATATAGATTGTAAATAGATTATTCTGTGATTCATGTCTTATAGGATAACTGTGAAAATCTCAGAGCGCTCTCGTTCACAGTAATGTGTTATGATGAAAGTCAATGTGTGTTCTACGTGTTTAACGACGCTAATTTATTCATTGTAGAATTTGAGATGCTGTAGGAGTTCTTACAATCTGGTATTGTTATTTCAACACCACATGGCTTTAGATGAAAATTCTCTTAGCTTTTTTTTCTCTCTCTCTCTATTTGCGAGTAGATCAAGATTAGCGCGAATGCATGCATTTTTATCGGTGTGTATCTAGTTCATTCCACCAGAGACGATAGCTGGGAAGGCAGCAGAGGAGAAAAGAACGCGAGAAAGTGTGCAGCAATCGGAGAGGAATTAGAGAGAAGCACATCATCCGCACGGATACTCAACTATCGTCGCGCCTGAAATAGGCTATACTTGCGCGCCATTGCTTGTTTGCACGGGTACCGGCTACTTTCACGAAATGCGCTGGTGTGCCATGGTGTCGAGTTCCAGTGAAAACGTGTCCTTACGAAATTGATCCACCAATGAAGCGGCCTGTCCTCTACGTAGCTGAGGTAATATCGTACTGTGTAGCTACGTCCAGGACAAGCCGCTCCATTAGAGTACCAGCTTGGAATACGACAGTTACCCCATGCGGAAAGACCTTCCGACAAGGTTGTTGGATATGAAAATCATCACTGGTGCTGCCTTCGAAAAATCAAGTTCTTTGTGGTTGTACCGAGATTCCTTGAAATTTTACAAGCCATATGGAAAAGCACCATGCGGCACGGGCACTCTGGTTGCCTGCCGCTGCACCAAGGTAGCGGGCCCTGCTGGGCAGAGACGGGGAGGAAAACCGTTACGTAGTGACTTCGCCCTGCCTCGGGAGGTGCAGCAGACAACCAGAGTGCCCGCACCGCGGTACAGCCCCTAATATACGGCCGTTTGGAGTTCACTGTATGTCTTAGCGAACGCTAATTCGAATAGACGTTAAAAGCAGTTGGGTTCCATTACCGGTCCTCCTTTCTCTCTGGCCTCCATCCTCGGCCCTTTCCATGGTTTTGTAACCCCATCGATGTTGTCGTAGCACTAGAACCCCGCACAAGTTTCTCGAGGCTTAATTTTCATGTAAATTGTTGAAAATTTAGCAGGTGTAGACCACAGAAACAGTATTCTGATACATTTATATTTTTTTTGAACGTTAAAACAAAATCTCTATAACAGACATAAAGGAATCACTATTTTCTATCACTGTTTTCTAACTTGGAGCGTTTTGTCACCCGTCATATCTTCTCCATGTTTTCCTGTAAAATTATTAGTAATAAGCTTTGGATATTGCTGGAAGGAATCGAGGAAAACGTGCGATTCTGATGTGGCAATGGTTGCGCGACTTTTTTATGTCTGTTTTTTGAGTGCCTTTTCCGAACGTTTTTTTTTTTAAATTTAGTTTGTTATTTTCATGACAGGCACGCTAAGGTGCTAACAGTTAATAATCAAATAAATATCAAAAAAAAGTGTTAACTAATGACAGCTGTTCAGGAGAATAAAAGACAACTGTCGAAGGAAAGACAAAAAAGTTGTGGAAGGGGACCAAGAAGTTTAGGGACGACAAAGATTTTTCAAAAATTGTGATAACATTGATTTTCGAGAGCCAGTAGGGTTATTGGTAAATATTTCTAACTCATGAGACCTACAAGAACAGCTCCTCGCTAGGTCGCTTGTCGGCATGTGGTCTTGTATCTGGCATGTAGTAGATAGCATCCTGACCAGGGGCAAAGAATGCGAGCCACCATCCGAACGTTGAAGTGACAGCACTAATCAAAAATGCCTTGCAAAGCTTTGATGATATGTAGAGATCTATATATTCTTCGAATTTCGAAACAAATACAACCTGAAATCCGCCATAAGAAATTATTTTATTTATTTTTCAAATTCGATAGTATCAGGTTCTTTGTCAGTTAATTTGCTTAAGCGTACGACCGTGGTATAGAGGAGAATCATGCAAGTTTTGTGCACCTACGTCCTTATCCCAATTTCCATTCTCTATAATTGCCTGAGCCATGTTTTCCATGAATTCTTGGTCATCACCAAATATCATAAACTGCGAGAGACCCTTGCAAAGATATTGCTTGTGAAGTGTTCTTAATGAATTTTACTCTCCTAAATGCATAGGCATACCGTTTGTAAAGCAATGGTGTTTGCTGCTTCCACAGTGCTTATCATATCCGTAGAAATATTCCTCTCGTCAAAGTCTGTTTTTCGGATATGAATGCACATCAAGTTGGAGTGAGTCCTGTACAAATCAAAATCCATTATCTTGTTTTTGGTGTGATGCATTTTATTTTAGGAAATAGTACTGCAATGTATTGTCAGAAGATCCTTTCGGCATCTCAAAAATCTTCTAACGTCTTTACGACAGTATGAGGAAAAAGTTCAATCCCAGCTTGCATAACTGCATGGATAGAGAAATCTTTGAGTTAGAAAGAACTGTAACTCCGCTCACCTGCCAAAGCCGTGGACAGAGGCACGTTAACGGGACCATGAGTCCCCTGCATAACCGCCTCGGTGAGGACAGCAAGGCTATTCAGTACCCGAGTTCTTACCTTTGAGCAGTTGTTCATTGTTTCCTCGAAACTCTTTGAAGACCAGGAGGCGTATCGGATATATTTGACCGTGGGAGGGAAAACACAGCGGGTATATATCCGTTCCCACTGGTTTTTATCCACTTTGCTATCCAATGTAACTCATCCATCCGCGTGGTCATTTCTTTGCGCAAGTGCGGTGTCTTGGAGAAAAACAACGCGAAGTGGAGAGGGAGCAGATGATGAATCGTTATCAAGTGGAAATCGACCGGATAAAGATAACCTGCAGTGAAACGAGTGGATTTGCATATCCACAGTTATGTTTTTATTGGATAGCAGATTCTAGAAACCACTGTAACATATCTACTAGAGCGTGTTTATCCGACTGGATAAAGTATACTGGATACGGGCCCAAAATGACGCAAGCGGCTATGTCCGTAGATAATGCGATAAATAAACCATAACCTGCATATAAACCCGGGGTTCGGTAGGGTAAAATTAGTTACCCTCGGTACTGTAAAGTCCGCTCAGCTTCTGGCGCTAACCATCCAGCAAGCCATCGGAGGCCATAACCAACCTTTACAAAACTGCACTGGGACCCAGCAATGAACCGTACTGCCGAACTAGTGTTACTCAGGCAATTACAGCTCGACAGCTTATTCGTGGAGGAAAATTGGAAATCCTAATGTTTTGCTCTTTCTCGGAAAGCTCTTGAAATACCAGTATCATGAAAAAGCAAACATCCTTCAGTAAATACACCCTCCCTTTCTACTGCGTCCCTCGTGAGCGGTCGGGTCTCTAACCCACGCTCACTCCATCACAGAACAAATGAAGAGGAAGAAGCCTGGTCCAACACGCCATTGGCTGGCATGGAACGTATGCCGAGAAGAACGGATCGTCTGCGACTGTACACTGTGTCCATTCAATCGCCACTGAAGCACGACTGGCGAATTTGGAGATAGTAAGTACCAGGGATGTGGCTGGAAGGTGGACAGACCTATTCAGTGGTGTCGGTTCTTCAAGATGCTCCTCACGAAAAACCAGAAACACATATGTGTCTGTGTGATAGACTATAAGTAGTTGTGATTGTAATTGTAAAAATACATACTCACTCCTCTGTGTGTTGACTCCGTACCCCAATGCATATGCATTTGGGCTCATGTATTATGTCTCTTGTGATTCTACGAGCATATGCTTTGGACTCCCCATAATTCTTCCAAATTCATACCTCATAATATCAGGTCATTGCAACTTTTTGTAATTTTCTTGCGACCGATAAAAGGTTGATGCACCCGGGGTACCAAGGAAGCCACACTACCGGTCTATTTCTTATTGTTAGCCCCGAAACCGGAAAGTGCGAAAATCTATCATATTAGCTGTTAACATAAGTCCTTGCGCTTTTTTCAATTGCGAATTTCTACGCCCTACTGCCATTTTTCCATAGCATGTCCTATATCTTCTGAAGGCCCTTTTGCTTCGCTACAATCCCTTCATCATACTTTTCCAAAGTACTATTGAGTTACCGGATTTTTAAGCTTGAGAAGAAAAACGCCAATTTGAGCAAAAACACTATTTTCTCCTTGTATTCAATAGGGACCAGAAAGCATCTGATACTGTTTGAACGAGGAAGCTCTATTGAATATAAATGCGGAAGAACATTGCCAGTGGGAGTGTTGTAGGACCAGTTTGGCGCTGCTGGCAAGGATGGGGTCATGGCGTTAGATGGCTGGACCCGTGCGAATGGATTCTTTCAGCAGAATTACCCCAGTTATTTGGTAGCTTTGAGAAGTATGATCTCAATTCAGACCATACGAATCACATAAAGCACTTCCCAGGTTCCCTCGAAAGAAATCTGCTTGGTCGAAGTGTTTAGTGTCATTAATACGAATTGTGTCTTCTTTGAGCTTTGAAAATCGCTAATGATAAGTCATTTCAAGCAAAACATCTCCTTCATACTTAGCACAGGTCATTTGACCAGTTCTGAATACCTTACGAGCTTTAGCTGAATGCTAGAATAGGTAGCTGTCGGTTGCGCTGTTTTTCTTTGACTCATTGCCTTAATTCGCAGGCTCAAAACTCAAGCAAACTGTCACTTCACAAAAACTGTTTGCAAGATTCTTGTAGAGGAAGATAGCACTTTCGAATCGTGTATGACGTGACCCTGAACGATAACAAGTTGATGGAGAAAAGTGCATCCGAAAAAAAGCGCAAGGACTTATGTTAACACCTAATACATCATAATTGCTTCTCTCTTTCTTATTCTAATTCATTTGATCTTGCCAGTAGGTTGTCATCTTAGTGCCCTTTATGTAGGACATTATCGAGCAAATTAAACACAACCATGGAACATCCTAACAGTTCCACTCTATGTGAGAACAATGGCATCCTCGCATGCATAATTAACCACAAATTACGTTAGATGAAACTTTTGAGTTACCTAACCGGCTTACATTTTCAGTAGATCAATCATATAATCTCCCTCACGACGATAGTCACTCGAAAACTGAAGAATATTTCGGACATCTGGCAGATATTTTTCAAAGTATTGCGGATTCTGCGCATAAACAAAGTCGAGAAGCAGATAAGTAGCGTTATCATTCGATAATCTGGAATAGCTTGCGCATACTCAATTCCTAGCTCTTATTGGATTGGATGAACGAAAAATAGCGGACCTGAATGGATTGTCGTAGTCACAGCAAGAGTCAGCAAATGGCACAACGGTTTCATTGATGTCTTCCTTAAAAGCATCTGCTAGAATTGCCTCCACTAGAAGCGGTTGCGAAAATGCTCATCGATTCGCAATGCTTAGTCGACTGTTCTGACTATTAATAGCTTTAGTGTATTTCTATTATACATCCAAGGCTTTTGCTGCTGTCCACATGTACGTAGTGTGTATATGCTCATTCGCCATCATTGTATTTCATTCACTATCACAGCCGCAATGAGCAAAACTTTTTTAAACAGTGCACTACCATCAACTGCCCTCAAAACTTTCGCAGGCGCCAAATAGCTTCGATTACATTAGCGCATTAAGAGTGGATGTCAACCCGATATCCACATATACAGCGAAGTTGGCAACCAAGATATAGAAACGAAAATGTAAGAAGTGTGATGTATGTTGTCAGTGTAGTGGAATGCTATGTCGAGAGACCGTTCTACTGTGACCATTTGATGCAGATGCATCTGTAGGCCCGAAAAAATCCACTGGTGTGTGCTTTCGGAGCGCAGGAATATGTCCGTCCGGGGTGTTTTAGAGACAGTATCCACGGCAATATTAATATGTGATACTTTTAATGTTTTGGAAGGTGAGCACTAGTCCCAATTATTCTACGGAAGTTGCACCGCCATAGGCATAAGTATAGTAAGTATAGTATACATAAGTATCGAGATATAGTAGAAGATCAGACGTGTTTCATTGTATTATACTAGCCGGACCAGTTGTAGCGCGAAATGAATGGGTGTTTTTATTTACATTCTTTTATTTTATGGATTTATTCATTTAATACAGATACGATAGCAGCACCCACGCAAACTTTCGTGTTCGAGATTTTGATAGTCTTGGATGCTTAGCAATGGTGTCAACAATTCTGCGGAAGTTGCAGCGTCGTAGGCTTCAGCGTTCGCAAGAAATGACGGGAGGAGTTTAACAGTTCAACGGGATGAGTTGTAGCATGAAATGAATGGGTGTTTTTGTTTGCAATCATTTCCTTCCTTATGATAAACCTTGCTTCCATTCCCAAATCCTTCCATTTCAAGCGCGGGGCAACTCGGCCATTTTCTGCAAACGAGCTAAACTGGTGGCAACGAAAACCGCCTTTTTCTTAGGATTTGTCAAAACTGAACACTGCATTGATCTTCACTACAGTGAGAAACACAGGAATAGAGTAAAATCCGTGAGAGCAAAATTCCCGTGGGTGCTGCCTTTGAGGCATAGAGTTATGAAATTGTATACGAGAGATAGTGAACAATCCAGGGCTGAACAACACTACATATATTAGGTTGAGGAATTATAAATGTCCGTTGACTACGTGCTCATATTTCTCAGCAGCATTGGAATTTTTGAAGGTGATTGTGAATTCATTTTAAAGAGCGATCTATTACGCGCCTACTGATACAAGAATTGCTCAGGTGCCTTCAACTTCCGATTTTCAAATAAATTCGGAAGGTGACAGATCAGAACTGTGGAATTATTTCTTGCGTGGTGTACAAACTTTTACCAGGCATATTACCGCTAAAACCGCACCACACTTCATGTAATGCCGTCAAGGAAAGTTCGTTTTGCCTCTCGATCACATACGCGCAGAAAACGACTCCTTGCAAAACCTCAAACTTGGGTAACTGAATCGGACTTCTTTTGTGCCAATCAGTTTTATGACTGCATCTATTTCCTTGGATTTCGGTGTCCCTCATATAACCGCCTCCTAGCCAAGTCAACACTGACACTACAAAATTGTTGCTTGCACCCGTGGACCTACCGTTCTTTGGGGGAGGAACACATTGAAAAAATTGAGGGAAAAAGAATTTGGATGGGTCAACATTTTGACCCACAGCGAACCGAACTCTCTAACTAAGGCTTTGGTTTCCTGTGTGGAAGAAGTAGAAGAGTCACCGATTAAAGAAAAAAGTGTCCCTTGGATTGCGCTCTTGAACCTTTCTCTTAACAAAATTTTTGCTCCTGAAACAGACATTCATAATTCCTCAGCCTAATATAAAACATTGTGCCCGAAACATTATGTGTAATATCAATAACACATCTAGGTAAAACACCTCTCAAAAACGCTGTGAGTTTTAAAACATAATGTCTCACACTTGTGTAACATGCGAGCCATACGATGTTTGAACTGACTTTGTTTCACAGCTGACAAATTTTTTTTTGTAGCGTTGAGAAAGGCATTTCCGGCTCGAGAAGTGAATGATCTAACTCCTAGCTTGTTCCTACGCGAGAGATGATAATCTTGTATGGTTCATCTCTGGTACGCGAACATGTTGCTCTGAAGAAATTTGTCGGTCTATCTTCATATCCGAGTTATGTCATAATTTGTGGCTCTCTCATCGTCGTTCACAGCACATATGTGCAAGTGTTAGCGAAGTTGTATTGGTAACAATGACGTCACATCGACGTCTGTGATGGCAATGCAAAGAGATACGTATGTATGCGTACACTGCATGCGCTACCGCAGCAGAGCAGAACGTGACAACGAAACGTACCGGCGCAACAACATAAGTTTCTTGCAATCGTGGGAAGGCTTTTGTCATGTTTTTTAAATTCTTCAGAACATAGTCAGTCTCGTTAAGATGTGGAAGATAATGCTTCCTTCTCAACATCCTAGCAATACCATACCCGCTGATAAAATGGAATAACTGCAAAGAAGAAACTCGGAGCGTAATCGTAGGATACATTTGAGTGGCACACTAGGAACTGTTGTATGTGAAAGAAGAATCTTCCAGAACTTCAAATATCATGAATGTAACCCTTTCAGGGCATTTATGGACCACCAAACCGTACCTGGTTACCCAGCCGACCTTCATTCAAGTGGAACCGTACGAACTTTTGGTTTGAATCAGATATGTCCATAGGAGACCAATTCTCCAGCCAAATCACCATAACGAATTGGATAACTATCCCGGTAATTAATAAAGCCTTGCAAAGCATTCTTTTTGCTGATGCCGGCAACCGTAATGATAATCACATGCATCCTAGTCCAAATTTAGATGAAATAAATGACGGTCATACTCACGGTTACCCTGGGTTTCCTTCTTATTTCACACGCTCTGTGCTCTTGAAAATGTGCGATGCTGCAACACTATTGTCTTGGATAAGGTTGCCTTATACTTTCTTCAACTTTGTGTAGAGGACATGAGCTATGTATGTATTTTAGAAGTAGATTACGGTTATGTGGAACTCATACAAAACTTTTTCTGACATTTTCAGGTAGAGTAAGGAGGGAATTTTTCCTGGCAACAAATGAGAAAAAATTGCAAAAGTTCGGTCCAGTATCCAATTTCAGAGATCTCCAAAAGGGGATTGTGGGTAGCAAAATTTCCAAAATTGCAACTGCTCAGAAATGTTGAATCCTAGCAACGTATCAGATAGGGTTAGGAATAATCAATTTCTTTCCTGAAATAGATGTTATAAGATGACTACATACCTCCGAGCACCTACAATATTACTGATACTGCTCAGATATTGCTCAAGCTTTGCTTTTTCTCTGACCTGCAAGTATGCTGTCAAATACTGAGGCATCATCCGAATTATTTTTGCATCTAAACCGTCTGTATAGACCTAATGTCGTCTTCAACAACTTTCCAGATTTCTCTAAACACTGAACATAGCATGAAGATTTCTATGACTGTGGAAGGATCAACAGGTAGCTCATGTGCAAGCCAAACTACATACGACATTCCCGTCTGTGAATTTTTTTCGCCATATGGGAGTCGTGTACATTATGGAGATGCAAACTTCAAAATGCAAACATTTTATATCCGACGAGTTCGTGTAGATTCCTCTCTTCGTGGTTGCCGAGTTCTGGGTGTTGTAGGTCACAGGTGAGTTGCTCATCAGGTGTCAGGTTTTTGTAGTGTTTTCTAGAGTATTCCCAGAGTTCGCCAGCAATCGTAGGGATCGCCACGACCGTCAACTGTCGCCACATGGATAATATGAATGAGGAGACTCCAGACGAAAGAGAAATCATAATCAGAAGGGCGTGGCAATCGATAGGCATCATGCCCACTTTCGCTATCTCCCACATCACCAGTTCATTTTGAGCACATCCTTGAGAGTATATACGGGCGATGAGCTTCGTTTGGCAGCGATCCATGGCGATGTAAAGTGGCGATCGATACGCATCATTTCCACGTTCCTTATCTCTTATATCGCCGGTTCATTTTGGTTCATTTTGAAGTGGCGAAGTCTGGGGATACTCATAGGTGTAGCAGTAGAAAAATGCGTCCGACAAAAATTGAGAACAAAAATGATACGGTACTCATTCGCCATCTATTGACGATCGGTTGCTATCGCGGTGGCATTCGGGCTCCGCTATATCGGTGGACACGCGGTGAGTTCGTCCGTTGGCTGGAGACTTGGTGTTGTCTTGCTCGGATGAGTTGAATGAACGGGTGTGAGGAAGTCTTTGGTGGTGTAGATCACAGATAGGCGAACTTGAGCCACTTTCAGGCCTCTGAGGACGACGTTGAGTCGAAACGTCAGGCCAAGAATAAAACGTGTCCTGATAACAACGTGTGAGGCACAGAAGAAAAATTAAACAGAATCACTGTAAGAATGCCCAGGTTTCAAGATCAGAGAACATGGAATTGAGAACAAAATTCTGCTCCGAATCAATATTTTTAAATTATTTTTTCATCTATTCTTCTCTGCGGCCCTCTGCTGGGTACCACTGTTCTGCCAGGGACACTCTGCCATTAAGTTTTTGAAGCTGACTTCTTTCCATTGCTTCCTGTTTTTCTACGTTTTAGGATGAAGATAGTCTGACCCACCACTGCACATCACGGCACCGCTGCGAAAAATGAAGTGAACTCAGTCAGCGAACCCTCATCCACGAATTATTACTATCCCTTCGTGTAATCATGATTCTTGAGGTATAGGTCGTTGCTTGGCAGGTCCAACGAACGAATTTTTGTCAGCTACCAGAGACAAGTAGGACTATTTCGATAGACGAATTAGGAACGCGAGCTGTTATCTATCGCCAAGAAAAACATGTAATCGAGCCTTTTTTCCAGTTGCTTTATAGCAATCAGAGAACGTGATGTGATGAAAACTCTTTTTAGGATTCGCCAGTTTCCGATATGTGAGGAGTTGAAATAAGACCGATCAAAATTTTGCAACTCTCCTTTACATACTGTGTGTCGTTCAACAAAGGAGGAGAGCAAGATATTTGCACCGTACTTTATACCACGTATTTAGTGAATGTTTGCTCTGTTGCATAACCAAATCCATGTTAAAGTTAGTTTTTCGAAAAAATTGAAAATGCCCTCGGACAAGGGAACTGAATCGAAATTGCAGGTATGGATCGACCTATCGCTCTTATAGCGGTCCTACTGAATTGGCTGCCGCCAGAGCCGCTGTACCTTTTGCGGCTTGCATTGTTGGCGAGCCAGCGATTTTTGACGACACTCAGCCCGCTCCCACTCCTCTACTCCCCTTACAATTTCATCGGATCCCTATTTTTTCTGAAATAGCCATTTCTGCTTTCACGGATTCCATGGACCGATTATAACAAACATAATCACAAGCTACAAAAGGGGAAGATCCATTTTGTCAGTCCACATCAACAGCATGCCAAAATGACATGACAACGCAAGGCTACGTACTGCAAGGTCGACGAAGGGGGATTTTATGGACGTATAGGTGGAGACATTCTCTGCATTCACCATATTTCGTCGTCTCGCTCTCTTCATTTTCTAATTTCTTCAAGGTTTCAGTGCCATTCGAAATTTCAAACCTTAGCGGCACCGAAATTGAACAGCAGGCGTTCTTCGAGGCTTACAACTAAATTATTCCGTTGTGAAGGGGAAGGCGATCTACCCAAATTTTGGGAAACGAGCGTTGATATTGATTAAACACGCTTCAAATGGTTTGCTTTTGTCGTTACTACATATATTGCAATCTTCTTGTAATCTATATTGCAATGTATTGATGTCATTTTCGCATTTAGGGAAATATGAAGTGGCTTATGATAGTATGTGTTGGATAGCGGAATGATTTGGATTGGAAGAAGTCGGATAAGATCTAATGGAAAGATAGAAAGTTGGAAGGTCTTAGAAAATTAGATAGTGTTGAAAGGTCTAGATTGCTGGAATCCGCATCTTCCTATATCTTGCTGATGAAACTTGTAGGACGTGCTGAATCGCCCTAGATATGTAACCGCTCGCTCGCTATCGCTTGCTCGCACGCTTTGGGTAATAGGCCTCTCACAGTTAGCACACTGGCAGCTGTTGTCATCCACTGATCTTTGGCGTACGGTACTACCCGCTTGGTTTTTGTGGGTTGCTGGTTAAACCCTCCTTTGTCGTGTTTGGTTCGGATGCTACCACCGACGCCCGCGCCAGGCGCGACAACGTATCTAAAGTAACATGAAAACGTTATTTTCCTGTATTTATAATTTGTAAAATTGGGACAAAAGCCGTGTGATAATTTGTATCTATTTGGAGCTTCTTTTTATCCTTTGTACACTTTCCACGTTTTCCTGTAAAAAATCTTACTTCTTATTAATTGGCACTTCATGTGTGTGTGTGTGTGTGTGTGTGTCTGTGCACGAGAACCAGGCCCCGCCGCCAAAAACTAACACCACCATCGTGTTCAGCCCGTCGAGTTATGTACGAAAATGTGGTAAATTTTGATTTTTACCTTGATTTACAGGTGTTTTGGGCCACTTTTGTCATGTTCAGACATGTTAAATTCTGTCAATGGCCGACCGTTGTGTTTACCACAGTTGGAATGAATGAGATAAGCCCAGACAGTATAAAAGGGAAGAGATGGGTGGGATGTCTTTACATCGCAGAGAAGGAGCCAGGAGGCCGAGGAAGGCCACGGATGAGGGGCGAGCAAGCACTGCCGCGGTAGGTCTGCGCCGGGGTCTGGGAGTGGTGATAACGCATTGCAAAGAGTTCACTACTGCGGCAACGTTGCGATGGTTTCTGAAAGTCGAGAAAGGCCTGGAGAAGGGTCCAACAGTGTGATAAGGGTGCGCCGGCGTCGAAAAGTGGGGAAACGCCTGTAGACGGGTCCAACGGTGTGATAAGGCTGCGCCGGCGTCCAAAAGTGGGGAAACGCCTGTAGACGGGTCCAACGGTGTGATAAGGGTGCGACGGCGTCCAAAAGTGGGGAAACGCCTGCAGACGGGTCCAACGGTGTGATAAGGGTGCGCCGGCGTCGAAAAGTGGGGAAACGCCTGTAGACGGGTCCAACGGTGTGATAAGGGTGCGCCGGCGTCGAAAAGTGGGGAAACGCCTGTAGACGGGTCCAACGGTGTGATAAGGCTGCGCCGGCGTCCAAAAGTGGGGAAACGCCTGTAGACGGGTCCAACGGTGTGATAAGGGTGCGACGGCGTCCAAAAGTGGGGAAACGCCTGCAGACGGGTCCAACGGTGTGATAAGGGTGCGCCGGCGTCGAAAAGTGGGGAAACGCCTGTAGACGGGTCCAACGGTGTGATAAGGGTGCACCGGCGTCGAAAAGTGGGAAAACGCCTAAAGACGTTTTCAGCTGAGTGATAGGGATGTGCTGGCGTTCGAAAGTAGAGTAACGCCCGGAGACGGGCCGAACAGTTTCATATGAGCCAGAAAGGTCGAAGGTGGGAAGGTCGAAGGCCTCGAAGCCAGGAAGGTCGAAGGTGCGAAAAACGGGAGTTTTGTTAAATGTGGTATGGCCAGCATGGTGTGAGGGAGATGTTAGAAGACAACGCGAGCGAAGCGAGCATGAAAAGAAGCCTGAGAGTCCGTCGTTAGCCGGACGATCAGGCTGGTGATACATTAATGAAGGATAGATTTTACGGAAATGGGGCTGGAATGATTTGCAGGAATCAAAATATGGATAAATAATTGTACCTCAAGAAACCTACAAGAACAAATCCTCGCTGGGTCGCTTGTCAGCATGTGGCCTTGTATCTGGCATGTAATAGATAGCATCCTGGCCAGGAGCGAAGAATGCGAGCCACCACCCAAACGTTGAGGTGACGGCCGTGATTAAAAACGCTTCACAAAGCTTGGATGATATATACAGGTCTATGTAGTCTTTGAATTTGGAAACAAGTACGGCCTGAAAAACTTATTTTGAACTATGTTTTATCTTCTCTACGCACACCTCACAGCTCATCATATCAGGCTTCATCGAAATAGAGAAAAAAAAATTACAGTTTAATATCCAAAATTAAACAGTAAAAGTTTTAAAAGAGTAGGAACCTAATTGCCCGTTTCGTTCCCTAGCCATATACNATGGAGTTAAGATAAACATCTTTAGCCAATGAAACCTACTATAGTGGCTTACGATAAAAGATTTTTGTTGACAGTCATACCACATAGAATTATTCTGTAGTATAGTATAGGTAGTGTAATGTATAACAAAATTGTAAAGTAAGGTTAATAACTACAAAAGTAAGTCCTCAAGTAACCAATTCTACCGTCTGTGCGACGGGAACGACCAGTTGGTCGGGGAACAGCCCAGTTGGGCAAAGAGGTAGAACCTTTGATCAAGAAAGAGAACACCATATAAAAGGAGTGAAAGAAATTACACAAATATTATTATATGCTAAAAAGAAAACCCTTATCGGTACTAGCAAATTGTGGAATCGGGTTACCCTCGAGTTACCACAATTTACCAGCAAGTTCAATGGAGAAAAAAAAAATTTACAGTTTAATATCCAAAATTAAACAGTAAAAGTTTTAAAAGAGTAGGAACCTAATTGCCCGTTTCGTTCCCTAGCCATATACGGGAAATTAGGTTAAATGAATAAGGTCCTCCCGGGAACTCATCAGTATGGTGAGGAGGACCTTATTGATACTAATAGTAAAAAACTTAAAACTAACCTAATAGTCCTCATATGCTCTGGCTGTTGGAGTAGAGAATAAAGACAGTAGAATAGAAAATAACAGAAGGAATGTGTGCCTATCAGTAAATCCGGAATTTATAGGATGTTTGCGCTGATACTCAGCGGAACAATCCAGAAAGGTCGATAGTCTGTGCATGATTACCCGAGATCAACAACTGGTTGGTCATACATCAGAAAAAAGGCCTATGTATAAGTAAAATTGTAACCTGTGCAAGTTCGTGTGTGTGTGTGTGTGTGTGTGTGTGTGTGTGTGTGTGGTGTGAGTGTGTGTATGTGGTATGTGTGTGCATGTGTGTGTATGTGTGTATGTGTGAGTGTGTGTGTGTGTGAGTGAGTGAGTGAGTGAGTGAGTGAGTGAGTGAGTGAGTGAGTGAGTGAGTG
>JARK01001360.1:1675381-1692740 GCA_000688135.1 Ancylostoma ceylanicum | reverse complement strand
GGGGGGGGGGGGGGATGAGCACGAGAGAAAGATCCTTCGGACGTCAAACACGATACCTAAGTGAAACGGTTGCAAATGACACTAATTGAGCACCATGGTTTCAGCTATCCTTTTTCGTGCTGAGAGGAAAACACTCAAGAAATGCATACGATTCTCTTTAGCTCAAATAACTAAGTCCTCATAAAAAAGCAGGCAACAATCCTGTGCAATTCCCACTGTGTCGCTTTCGCCAAAAAAGCTGCAGATGTCACCGAGGCAGTGAAGAATTGGGGCCGAGGGATCTGCAGAGCCTAAGCTGCTTTTCTGTTTTCGTACTCGTGCGCCGGCGTCCCCAGGAGGAGCTCATCGGAACTACGGTGGAGCAGCTTACGCCAGTCAGCAAATAGAACGACCAGAGGAAAATGGTTTCTCCGCAGGGAAACAGAATAATGGCCGGGGATTCGTTTAATGAGATCAGGATGGCTGGAATGAGAAGCTGACTGGCCAGAGCTCGCTGCCTACTGCGACTTGCGAGAGCGGTCGCTTGACTGTTTCTGACCCCCCCCCCCAAGCATATTTTGGGCATACTTGTAAGCAATGCAATGCAAGTGTCGACCCTGTGGATGATATGTGGAGAATTCACTTGTATTGTTTATTCAAAAGCTGACATTTCCTCTGCTGAATTCCCTCAAGCTGTTGGTAGAAGACCGCTTCTCTTCTTAAAGGCGGAGACCCATCTCATTTTCGTGGCTGAGATAATAGCAGGATCTGTATCGCCCGGCAAACTGATTCCAGTGTACACAAATTGTCCTCAACCCGTCTTGGCTTCTGCATCTTGCTCGAATTGCAGGGTTTCCGCACCATGTACTCGCTTGCTAGCAATAATTGAAATGCAGTTTCTATTGTGCACGAAGTGGATGAGGAACTCTTTCGATGAGTAAAATTATCCCCAGGAAGTGCTCTACCGGGAGTGAATTAATCAAAAAGGAGGCTACGCCCCGCCCCCGACTCCGCCCAATGGCTCCTCCAAAGTGGGGTATCGAAAACAGAGGTTTTCGGTCGTTTTGAACGGAATCACTTATACCATTCTGATCAGCGGTCATTGGGGATTCATCTAATGCGGAAATCTCACAAACGATTCTGAGGTGGGACTGTGCCTTTAAGCCCATTTTCCAGGATGGTATCTCTAACAGTTTCCTGACCCAAACTCACGTGTGAAGCCGTTAGTTTTATCCATTAAAAACGCCAAGGGCAGCCAGCACAGATTGGAGGAACCCGCCCCCCGGCTCCAAGTTTTAGCCATTTCGAGAAGGGGGTTTCGTCTCCATCGTGATCATTGTTGTACGTTACTCGGATTGAACTGGCGAGAAGGTTCATGATATGTTGCCATTTCTTCCATGCAAGATGAGGTGGTTCCCTGCCTCTAGCTTCCCAAATTCATGGTAAATCCAATATTAAAGCAAAATATTCGCTCAAAGGTATAGAAACTCTGGGATGATATTTGTGGGACTCTCACATTTCAAAATTATGGCTTGGCCTCAAGTTGGAGAACCACATGGGCTCATTTTGCTAGAATCTCGTGAACCGGAGCAGATCTACCCTCCTGCTACCCTTTCGCTTCATTTTAAGCATTCATCCGACCGTTTGCTACTCTGGGTTGCATGTTGTATATCGCCCGCAATTCTTCTGGCATATAATAATGAGATAAATAAACAAACAAATATCAACGTGTTGAAGAGGTGGAGGAGGTCATTGCTGAAATAACGGGAACAGAACAGTGGGATTAATTACGGAAAGCACGAGCAGTAATTAGATTCGAAAGGATGGAAGTAGGCACTGGAAGCGCGATGGCCCTTGCCTGTTGCTGGCCATAATTCGGGTGATCGTCACGGGCCACGTGCAATTTCGAGCACCTAGCCGGTGAAAGTTATTTCTTGGAAAGCAGCTACGAATTTTCTCGTATCTTGGGCTTATGTTTTCTATCGAGTCTATTTCTTATTCATTCTGCACATATCTCATTTGCTACAAATCAAGGTCGTGCTGTGATTTCAGTTAATTTCAGTCCAACTTTTTGCTTTTCGGGCTGCATTAGTTCACATTTGCTTACCTACTTACATACAGTGAATGGCCAAAAAGAAATTACCTTTTGAGCCTTTGTTCGTAACTTCTTTCTCAGTAAACCTTCTAATTTCCAATTTTGAGAGGAAATGCAGTTGTTCATCACTAATAATTAGAACAACTACCATCTTTGTTGCGCTCGCAAATTTTTATACTAAAATCTTTTTATTCGAAGAAACCAAGATCCTGCTCCTTACATTTATTTCTGCTACTTACATTCAACCACTGTGCGAATTCCAGTGGTGGAATTTTCACTAAAATCGAACTGTTCGAAGCAAACAGATTCATAAATATTCAAGATAATTCCAGTGAGTTGAGCCAATTTTCTCACATCTCCTGTTGATTGTAGCTGAGTGAAGTTGACCTCTGTCCGATGTATCGGATTCATGATCCATCCTCACGTCCGCCTACTTCAGCGGAGAGGATAAAAGGATCGTTATGAGCATCTTGGACAGCTATGCTATGTGTCAGGCTGGGCCGCATTGCAATACCGTCCGTCCGACAGACAAGTACACTGTAGTCATAAGTTATTCACAAGTGACGTACAATGCGCGAAACACCACTCTACCTCTCTCTTTCACTATCCTTGCATAATTACCTATATCCAGTGTAGCCTTAATAAATAGTTAGTAACGCAAATGTGTTAGTGAAGCACCAAACCTTATTGGACAGTGATACAGTCCCAACAAGCTCCTTCAACCATTTCAACCATTCTGGATAGCAACTACGGCACTTTTTCTAGCTGAATATTGTTCTACATGACTCTATAGCCCGTGACAGAGAGTCTGTTTATACTGGTGGAGCAGGATGCTCAACCGCTCAAGGTACTCTATTCGGACACGCCGTCACCATCGTGCACATCGAGAGTTTTAATCCCTGCATTTTTATTTTGCATATTGGAAAAGCAAGTTTATCAGGGCATCGTTGCATCTTGTGAGCTGCTATGGCTGCTAGAATGTCTGGGCAGACTCTGACATTTAGAGCTTTCCGAATGCGATAATCTAAGAGGACTCGAAGATAACAGCAGCTACGTTATTGCAAGTGCTCGTGAGCCTCCGTGCTCTATTCTCAGGATTCGGCCTTTAGCATGAGAAGGACGGGTTTTTTAGCACTTTATGTGAGTCATGCAACAATTTTAAGCTAATCTACCCCGCTCTTTCAGGGATAGAACATGACATTTCACTCATCTGGCATTTGCTTACAATCATGGTAATACTCCCTGCATAGTTCACCCTTTTCGAGACTTAATGGGAGCAGTTGTTTTATGCTGAATTCCGGAAACCTATGTTGCGAGTAGCAACTCCTCATCAAACACTTGTTCTTCCCCTAAATAAAAATGCAAATCATGAAATTGGCGGAGTGACCACTGGAGACCGCGTGTCCGGCTAGGATATTTTGTACAGATGCTCATGCTGTTGGCACTAGTACAAGCAAACTTTCACTGCTCAAGTTAGAGCATCATTCAAAGCAACAGTCAGCTCGAAACAGAGCCGTAGTTACGATCCAGGAAAGTTGAAATTGCCGAAAGAGATCACTTTCAGTCAACTAAGCACCGAGGATGTCAGAATTCCGGCTCAGCTCACTGCAACTATGCTGAGTTTGACTTTATTCCTTGCAAAATGTTCTATTTTGGTGGGAATTTCACAACTGGAAGTCGAACATCAGTTGAGTGTAAGTGATACGAAATCCTAGATTTTGACTTTTTGCATAAAGATTTTTTATTATAAAATTTCGGCCAACTTCAATCAAATTCAATCAACTTCAATCAATCGGAGACGTCAAAGTTCCGGCGCAGTCCATTGAGACTAAGTTGGATATGAATTTGCTGCGAAAAGTTCGATTTTTTGGTTTTGATGGAAATTCCATCACTGGATGTCGCACAGTAGTTGGACGTAATTGGCAGAAATATAGGAAATTGACCTTTTCGAATGAGAGAATTTTATCATAACAATTTGCGGGCGTATTGAAGATAGTAGTGGCTCTTTTTATTGACAATGAGAATCTACATTGTCTCCCAAATTTAGAAATTTCAAGCTTCCCATAGAAAGAAGGTATCAACAAAACTTCAATGGGTAAGTGATTCCTCTTTGATCAGCATTGCACGTACTAGCAGTCTCAATATGAATATGTGTTTGGTTTTATAAACTACGAAATCATACATCTCGCATCAAATATGTAAATATGTGTTCCTTGTCCTGTTGAATGGAATTTAAATAAAAACTCCAGAAACTTCAGATTTGAGGCTACACTGTAGGAAGTACCTATGAAAGAATTATAATACTATGTGTCATATTAGGTGCGAGGATCGTCAACGAGTGCTGTGGTGTAATATTTGTGACTTCTTATTAAACACCCATAGTTCTTTTTGAAGAGAGTTGGAACCCCCCCCCCCCCCGTAGTCTCATAGCATCGCGACCGCAGAATCGTGGCGGATTTTCGAATGAGAAGACTTTCAAATGGCTTCTAATCAGGATGGTGTGCACGATTCTGTGCAAACTTGCCGGAAAACTTCGCTTTCGAGCCCCAATTTTTGCAGAGCCAGTGGGCAGAGCCAAGACGGGACTACGGGAAGTCCACAGCATGCTCTCCTCTGCTCGTCATACATGAAGCGTAAATTCGATTCTGTAGAAAGTGGAAGAAGAATTCTTGCGAGAATTAGGAAATTCCTCAAAAGATACGTACGCTCACGGGAATGAATTAACCAAAAGGTGCCCTGGCCCTGCCTCCGGGCCCCGCCCACACACTCAGCAAGGGTTAGGGCTCGGAAATGGGCTTCTTCGGCAGTTCTGCACAGAATCACATATACCATTCTAACCAGCCCTCACTGGAGATTTTTAATGCAAAAATCTCAAGAACGATTCCAAGGTGGGACAGCCCTTATACTCGGAGGGTGCTCTTATCCCACCTCTTGTTCAGTTCTCGGAGTGAGCCAAGGAATCCGTCTAGCTTTTGCGGGAAAGATATAGAGCAGGTTGAAAAATACATTTCGAGCAGGTAGAACTACGCACATGCATACTGCGAGCCGGGAAGTTGAGGACGTAAGCCATCAATTGCACCACTTCGAAGACGTCGGTAGATGAGGGAAGGACGGAATCTCAAAAACGTCTCAATTCGTTGCAAATGCTAGAAATTCTGAAAAGGTCGCTGCAGAGAAGGCCTAGGCAGCCTATGAATGCGTGAGTAACGCTGGCTTTGAATACATTACAAAAAATCTAAAAATTCTCAAGAGGTCTCACGACGCCGAAATAGCGCCAAAAATTGCGCTCAAAGTAATATTTCATGCGGAAAAGTTCATATGCGCAAGACACCTCCCTTACTGTCCTAGGGATTGGCCAGCTCGCATAAGAGCTACTGCTCTGTACTGCTCAGGCTTGCTTGATGAATGTGTAGCGTAAGTATTCTATGTCTTAAACATCAGAAACAGCTTCAATTAATGCGATCCTGAATGCCACTCTGGAATACCAAGTTATCAGAAGTGCTAGATGTCAGGAGCCGCAGACTTTTTTTTATTACTCCACATTCATTCTGATGTTGGTAAAAGGCAACTGTTTGGAACGTCAAGATCGTAAACTAAACTAATAGTGCACTGTAGAGTAGATAAGTACAATATCTGAGGAAGCTGTTAGCTAGAAATCCAAGGAAGGGTCTTCGACTTGCAGAAGAAGCCTGAGCCGCGCCTTCCTATCAAGTAAAGAGCACCCATTTATAACTTCAAGTAAAAAGTAGGCGTGCGATCGTGTTTCACGTATTCATTATGCAAAAATACAAGTCAATTTCCGCAATCTCAAATTCCGCCATTTGAGGATGCTACAGCAAGAGAATTGCGGCATAAAAACAGAGAAGAGTCGAAAGACTTAGCTACTACTTGCATATTTGGTGTTGTTACTGTTAATGTTTATGTGATTGTGATAAGGTCGTAACTTATTTGTAAGATCGAGGTTTGACGGAGGCATTAACGCCGAAAGCTCACATATCATGATATTCACGAGCCTTCACGACATCAACAGAAGAGAAAAATATCATGGAGCTCAGAGACAGAGCTATCTTGAATGAACAGAGAATAATCCAAAAAACCTCACTCAGTGAGCTACGTTCTCAGAGAATCCATAGCGCTTGACGTCGATGTCCTTGTCCCAATTAATCTTTGGTTACAGATCCCATTATTTCAGCCCAAATTCGGGTAGTAGTAAACAGGCTATCGAAGACTATGGCGTATGGACTTTGGCATTAGCCACAGCATGCCTGATAAAGCGTAAATACCTACAGATGAGCATGGCTCTTTTTTCCTCAGAATTCGTCGATTATGATGGGTGAAAGTAGTCCTGCACCGAGCGTACTTTCTAGAGAGCTGCACACACTAGTGTTGAAGACATGTGGAATAAAAATATGCGAGTCTTCATGAATGAGACGAATGATCTGTACAAAGCTCCATGACTGCATCATATGCCCACCGACAACTTACATTCTGCAAAATACGTGGTAGCAAGCCCAATTTAGCCTTCAGTAGAGATCTCTCCTCGTGTGGAGTCGTTCGAAATTCATTAGCATTCAGGTTGAAAGAAATGCGACAATGAGGACACTAGCTTATAATATCTCCAGATTTCAATGAATCAAAAGTAACCATGGAGCAAAATAGAATAGATGCGTATCGATTATCACATCGATTCTGCCTCCATTGCTTACAATACCGACCCCACCGACGACAGCAACTAGCGGCTGGAGCTGTGACTGGCTATACTCTATCGAACAAGCCTACTACTCATTCAGTGGTGTAATCAAATGTAAAAGTACTTACAGTGAACTCGAAGCGGTCGTAGACAAGGGCCGGGACCGCAGCGCGGGCACCCTGGTTGTCTGCTGCGCCGAGGCAGCGGGCCTGTTTAGCAGAGACACGGAGGAAAACCGCGCCGCGGTCCCGGCCCTTGTCAACGACGTTTGGAGTTCAATGTAAGTAACTTTACACTTGAATACACCATTAGCTGAGTAGTGGGCCTGTCCAGGAGAACATAGCCAGTCAAAAGTCCATGCCACTGCATACGGTATGTATACAGTGTACTTAGGGCCGAATAATAATGCATTAAATATTCGAACTTGACTTCGAAGATTCGATTTTGAACAGACTGAAAATATGGATTCCTTGAGAATGCGGAAGAGTGCAACCCTTGGGGAATGGTAAGAAGTCCCTTGAGGCTTCTCCTTTCATATTTGGAATTATCAAATCAGGTTCCTAACAGATAACTAAATTAATTGAGTTATTCGGTTTTCATTCGATCCTAAGTGCAGTATACATTCAGTACGTATACGTATGGAGAGCTCATATCAACGCCACTAGCAATGACGAGCTCCTTATATTATATTTCACCATTCATTAGTGAATCTTTTGGCGGAGGGGTTCCCAGAATTCTTAAAGAAGGTCTCATTGTGAAATTCAGAAATGCAAACTCGCCAGTTAGGCAGCACGAAGAAAAAAAATGAAATTCAATTCCGCTCCGAAGGGAGCACAAAAAGCTCGCTAATCGTTGAAAGCGGCGTGTTGAAAACAATAGCCGAAATGATAGGTTAGATTGCTTTACCGTTGCTATTACAATACCCGCGGGAATGAAAACAGAGAAAGCAAGTTGCTGCTGTTCAGAAAACAAAATAGGTTTACTGTTGTAGAGGGTTTATTGGACACCGCCCATGCTGTCATGAAGTGATGGTAAAATGATGAATTAAGAACAAGCCAGCGCAAATTTTCAGAATACGTCTCATAGATAGTCTCTCTTCGATACAGCTGCTATCGTTAGCAATTATCGCAGCTATTGCACGTTCTGATGTAATTGCAGAATAAGGGTTTTCAGGAAGATTAGCGCGAATGGGTGTGAGTCAGACCACGAATTAAAAAATGCGCATTGTTTTTGCACCGATCTAATATTTCACAAGCATTTTGCAGGTTTCAGATGCGATGATAAAATTGCTCTTTGAAAGCTAGTAAAATATAAGGTTGGCGAAAGAGTCTCCTCCGAAATTTCCCAATGATTCTTGCCTATCGAAGAGTTGGTGGAAGAAGGGGTGTGGCCAACAGAATATTCTGGTACATTTCCTAGAAATTCCCCAAGGGGTATTTTTACAAAGCTACCCGGGTCACGGTTGTCCCAACCATATCTCAAAGTGTCAAAGGCACTTTTTGCCCCATTCAGTATTTGAAGCAGCTATGGGACAGTTTGACGAGCACTTTGGCCGGCAACGCAACCAGCGCAAGAAAGGAGATTGTCTCGAAACATTCGACAGTTTCCTGCTGGTCCATTCACTTCTAATTTGGGAGATATGAGCTTTTATGAGCAAGCTTGTCTTGGACGACCAAGTGTTCGAAGGCTGATGGGTAGTTGCTGTTACTATGCAGGACACCGGAATTTAGGTATAGATTCTAGCTTAAGCGGTTAGTGGAAATAAAAAAAAGGTGGAAGACGCCGCCCCGCACCAACCATCTCCCCCACGAATTTCGCCATTTTTCTATGAGAACTTGTAAATTGTAAACCAGCGGCGCTGGGGTGGGACACCGCACACTGTATTCCTTGTTCTCAAAACCTGGGCTGCTTTGAATATATCTCGATTCGCATCCTTGACGCTCCATTTCAAAGTGGGAATTCTTGAAAAATAAGATTTCTTGAAAAATAATACTATAAATAAATAATATAATAATATAATACAAATAATATAAATAATCTGTATATATAAATGTGAAAGTTTGTTTGTGTGTGTATGTATGTATGTATGTATGTATGTATGTATGTATGTATGTAATTAATAGAAATTGCGGAGAGTGAACCGATCTGAACCAAATTTTGCATGCAGGTCCAGGACGGACCGGCGGAGGTTCTTTGTTGTGGGAATTATTGATTAGCTTATCGATTATATCGATTTTATTGATTTTTCACTATTTCTGCCCAGAGACTGGCAAAAACATGCCTACTGGGGTTATTCAATATGCTGAACATGAATATAACAACCACTTTGGGGGACGCTATCGATTTATTGATTTTATCGATTTTTTTCCACTTTCGCTCGGGGACGGACAAGGACATGTCTACTGGGGTTCTCCAATGTGCTGAGCACGAATATAACAACCATTTCGGGCTAGCATATCGATTTATTGATTTTTGCGATTTTTCCACTTTTGCTCGGGGACGGGTCAGGGGGTCTCCAATATGCCTAACACGAATATGACAGCTATTTTTCAAGAAATCATTGATTAATTGGTTTCAATGACTTTTCATATTCGAACAGGTGAAGAAAGGTTAACGAGATTAATAAACTTGGTAATCACCGAAATTCAAATGGATGCCCTTCAAGTGGATGAATCTGTATCCTAATTAACCGCAACAGCGTGAAATGTTCGGGGTAGTAAAACTTCCGGGCGGAGCCGGGTATGCCGTCTAGTACATAATAATAGTATAAATAGTACGTAATAATAAGGGTGATGTTGATTGTTTCAATTACTAGGACACGAATTTCTGAGAGAATGGAACCAACGATCTCCTCAAAAAATAAGTCATGGTCCCTGCGAACCATGGTGCTCATAGACAGAGCGTCTTACAACTATAGGACACCTTCTCCCCAGTTTTTCACGTCTGGCTTTCCCTCAGACCAAGAAATTTTTCCTAGTACCATTGCGAGCAGCACATAGAAAAATCTGGCACCCTATTTTTTTGAGCTCACGGTAGGGATCCTGGTTCATTACTGCTTTACTTTTCACTATTTGCCCAACTCGCAGTTGCAACACACCTCCACGTTCTATAATCCGTTTCAGACGCGACCATAGTTGAGTATCCGTGCAATAAACCTGCTTTTCTCTCATTTCTCTCCAATTGCTGCACAGTTTTCCGCGTTCTTTTTTTCTTTGCTGTCTACCCAACTATCGTCCCTGGTTGAACTATAACAGGCTGCGCAATCAAAATTACGAAGTTTTCCAAAGGTGCTGTCGTGTTTTTTTTTTGGACAAGTCTTCGCTAACCTTATAGAAGCAGCTATTATAGAAGTCGTTAGTTGTTGCGTCGTTGGACAGTGGAATCAAAGTTTGTTGTAACCGCCTTAGATTCCCGCGCTAACTAGCAGCAATGAATTGCTTACTTTTTTGACGCCATACATAGCCACTGAATTGAGCTAGCGATTTGCAATGACAAACATGTGTGTACTCAGTACATGCGCTTAATAAATACTTAGCAAATGCATGGCTGCCTCCAGATCTCCTATCTGTTTTCAAATGCGTACACCAGCAGATAAATTGAGTTTAGAAATGTATAGGAAAGACCCCTATCACTCATTTCGCGTGGCCGTATGCCAGATTTGGAAAACAGATTCGAGGTCAGCATGTGAGATTGTTTATAGTCGCAAACGTTTCATGAGCAGACGCTAGTTGGGATCAGAGTCCGATTATTTCACTGAGAAAACTTCTAGCATGGAAAGTCTAGGAACAGCTTGTCTGCTATATTCTTAGTACTTGAATTCGAACCAGGGAGTGATTTAGGGGAGACTGTACAAAGGGGAAGTGCTACACAAAAATAACAACTAAATTACGACAAATTTCGCTATTTGATCTCTGCCGACAGTAAAAATTTATTGTGAGGAACACCATAGCAAAATTTTTCTTGGCAATGTTGTACACTTTCTAAGAAGAACCATGACACTAGCTTGAAATTCTCTATAATTCTGGGTGGTCATGTATGACTGCTTGTTCGCAAATCCTCAGAAGTGATTCCCAGCTCTTTCCATTCGTGGAGGAACACTGACATTATGCATGTTACAGTTTTTCGTCATAGGTTTTGAGTTTGCCACTAACACGCTTGTTTTTTTTTTCCTGGCGCACTGATTTGTTTTCTGAAATCAGTGTATTAAATAAATAAATAATTGATGATGAAATACAACTTCAGTCCACATTACGACCATCACCACTAAAGGACTGTGAACATGGCGCATGCGTTCGTCGGACGCACATGTTACGTGCGACTTTATGATGAAGAGCACATTTTAACGCAGGTGAGACGCTCGCCTTTACGGAGTCAGGGTCATTCATGACCCTTGTGAGCGATTCTTACTTGTAGTGCACATGACCCGTTGGCCGTTCGTTGTGAAAAACTCCCCAGGGATGATCGCGTACGTCAAACGCACGCAAACATCTATAAATATCGCCCTCTGATTGCACTTCTAAGAATTCACACTGTTTGGAATCCTCTCATTTCTACCTAAGGAAAACTTCCGCGTTCAAAGAGGTGCTGATTGTTGTTGAAATCTACTTGGGATGCGCGCTGTGATCGTAGAGATTATCCTGGAATTGGTGGAAGCTTCGAAAGAAAGAAAGAAAGAAGTGATTGTGGGATGGTGCCAATTTCTAGGAAGCGATGCATTTCGGCTAGAGAGTAAATGGCCTACCTAGTCGTCTTAGCGACGTGGGGACATTGTGTAAATGAGGAGTGCATAGCCGCTCTTGAATTGCTTTCAGTGGATGATTTCACGGAAATTTCGTAAATGCGTACCAAAAATGTGAGCCTTGATCCTGCTCTGTGAAATTTCTTGGAAAACCCCACCAACGAAGCTTCATTCCTAGCAATTCCACTTGCGTTTCCTTCGGGAGATATCCCTTGGTCACCGAATGTTCTGCTCATCTATTAGGAGATGAAGCAGGAAGCCATACTATAACAGATTCGGATTTGCTGAGCCAGAAAGTCCTGTCTAGAGTGTTCCTTCACGGTATTTCCAACGGCACTGTTCCCAAGTTTGACGAAATTCGTAGAATCATCCAATCCCTTCAATACATTCAAAAGCATCTTAAACGTGGCCCCAGTCGTTGATGTCGTGCATGTCATTTTATTACCTGCAGTGTTGTTTTAAACTTCATGAGTTGTTGTTGATTTGCCCTACGACTCTAATCTTCCTTTTACTTATTTATTTTCCTCGATTACATACAGAGGCGGTCACATATGTACATATTTAGCACACCCACGATTTTGGCCGACAGATTTTTCTGCATTTCTCAGCCTTATAACGTGCAATCAAAACGAGGTTCGAGTATCTGTAGAGGCACTACGGGGACTTCCTTCCTGTTGCTTACCACGGGCACAGAGTCGGTTTAAACTGGATTAGAAAATAAAAGCTCAATTTCGTCGGTTTTTCGAAATTCTGTGCAAATTTTTGTATCTCGCTATGAAAGGAAATGGAGTGGTGATTCAGAATGAGCATGTTCCCTGTCAACATTTTTCTGTGAACGCCATTAACGGACTCCACGCACCGGCTGGAGCCAGAGACAGAAACAAACCCTCAATTTCGTCGAAAATTTCATTTTAATGAATCTTGCTAGTAAAGCAGGCCTAGAAATTTTTCTATGAGTATCTGATTGCCTGTTAGCAACACAAAAAAAAGAAAAAATCCGCGGCTCGGAATGCAAGGTTTATCCTAGGAACCACCGTGAATCCTTTCTTCACCATTTTTTTACTCCTGTTGACCTCGCTCTCCCCCTCAAGTAAGAAACTGCTCAACGAAACTACTATAGCAAAACATGCATTTATATCAAGAATAAAATCACATGTTACCCATATTCAGTAAAGTGATCTAGGAACAACAAAAAAAGGAAATATTTCCAAAAGCACTGCATTTTGAGCTTTAAATGCGTAGAATGCGTGCAACTCCAATCTGAAGCATTTACTGGAGGAACAAGCTCGAGGCAAAAAGGAGAAAACTATGCCTTATCGCAACCTCAAATATTGTTCTTATAGCTCATTCCAATTCTGAGATACAAAGTTTATATTTTCATCAGTTGATCGCCTAAAATCGGCAGCGTGCTAAATATGTGGCCGCCACTGTAGCTTTCATCTTATGTAATAACTATAAATATCTTTCCGTAGTTGTTCAGATTCCGTCTTATATCGGTGTCACTATAAGAAGACAAATAAGACTGGCTAGAGGCAATACAAGGAAGACATTGGGAAGAGATGATAGAGTGAAAAAAACTAGCATCCGGGATAGAGAGTAAAACTGTGAAGTTAAATTGAATGCTCTGCTGAACAATAACTTTGCTCTCCATATTTTTAGAATGTTTCAATGCATGTGGAACACCTAGTGCATCAGAGCTCCTCCTGATCGGCCTTCTGAGTGATGAAAGGCAGCGCCCAAGAAGCAAACAAATTTTCTTTCAAGAAAAAAAACAATGAAAATATGAGGATGGGTGAGGAATGGGATCTTGTCGAACGACCAACCCTATGCGATGGCACCTGGGAGGCGGAGCGCTAATAATGGCTAGGGGTAGGCGGATTCGTGCTCCCAGTAGGCTCGTCCATCTCGGCCTGTCATAGATACGTTAATCATTTTTACAGATGGGAACTTCTGTTGGGGAGCTTGGCTCGAGGAATGTTTGCGATTCTTACAACTTCCGACTTTTCTTAAAAATGGCCCAGAAAAAAACTTGCTCAATACTACACTCGCTCTTCCTATGAAGGCAGCTTCCCTGTTCGTTCAGATCTCTTATATAGACCGCAGGAGTCATGGTTTTGCACCAAGGCGTCGATGGTACTCGAATCCCGACCAATACGCTCGGTAATCCTGCGGTTGCTAAAGTAAGCAATGTGAAAAGCGCATGTCTGCGCCTGTTCTGTCTCAGAAGGCTCCGATCCTTGCCACATTGGAGCTCTATCTGAGGAGTGCTTGTAGTCACTCATTGCGAATTTGAGACAGGAGATTCCGGATGAGTAGATGATGTTATCTTTTGTTTTTGCTGAGGGTGCCCGTATAATTATGATACGCTGCAATATGAGGTCGAATACGGGCTATACTTAATTTTTCCATTTTTCAAACTGAGCGGAGGTGATACAGGGTTCTCAAGCACCCCGAATTCACTGGTTGCAGTGGCTTCCGCCACGAATGTGAGTGAAAGCAGATATCGCCATTTTCGGGGTGCCCGTATGTTTATGATACACACTGTATTATAGAATCTGGAACACTGCTGTGAAATGTTGAAACCAACAAGAATGCCAAAAGATAGAAATCGATCTTAAGACAAGAATAAGTCCTACAATTCGGAGTTTTCGATTATTAGTGCATAGAGTGCACCGCAGTTCATTAAGGAGGGAGAGAGCAACCAATGGGAATCAAAAAGGCGACTTGTTCCTTCCACTCATTGGAGGTTTCGCGTTAGAACTCGTCCGAATTCTCAGTACTGATTTATTTATCTATTTATTTGTACGTGTATGTGCCACGCTGATTTATAGGTACAATATAAGATTACAATACAATACATAGAATATGGAAGACAATCAGTAACAGCCTGAAGGCAGAAACCACTCAGTTAAATTAGTACAATACATTCATATCTAGTAATCAATAAGTAAAATCCCTCAGATACTTGTCTATTTGTCTCTTATATTGATTAGTGAACATGGCAGAGCGCATTTCTTGGAGAATCGTAGAAAAATCGAGCCAGCTCTTTGTGTGAAAAAGTTGGATCGTAAGCTGTTTTTTGCTGTGGAAAATTCTACCTCTTGTGCAGGAAGGGGATAATCTAAAAAAATTTATCCACTGAGAGATGGTTCTTGCCGCAGATAATTTTATATATCATAACAAGATCACGCTTGATTCGTCGAGTAGCTAGAGAAGGATTTTAAAAGATTTTAAAAGATTCAGTTCGAAGGGAGAGCTCCACATTTTGTTCTAGCATCTTCAAATTTTCGAAAATACTCATGTGCTATCGATGGTACACATACATCCTATGCTTCGGTGCGAACAAGATGCCGGAGAAAACTCCCCTGGTTTAGAGCTTTGGAGAACTTTAGAGACTTGTTCTGATAACTGCATCAGGACGAAAGTGCCATTTGTGTATTTCTTCTTGCCTTTGTGACGCTTACTGTGCATATTGTAAACACATCATCCTGAAGAGAGGGCGGTACCCGACCAATCTGCCCGCCCTCCAGAAGCATTCCTGTTTTCGTGGCTCCTTGCGAGCACTTGTGAATAGAATTGCAGATAAAACTCACAATTATCACTGTACCACCGTCTCAGAGACCAAATTCCTCCACATTAAGAATAACTGTGAAGGTAGGAGCCAAGTATCCTACGCGCCAGTACACTACGGCAGTCCCAAAATCTTCAAAAAAAAATCACAAAAAAACATTATGAACATAGCATATTTATGCATCTCATCTATTTTATACAGATACTTCTCCTTTTTCTCGTTAGCGTTTGTCCCTCACAGTCGCAGGGTTCGCTGTGTTGGTCAATGCAGCGACTCTGGAGAACTTACTACCTACAATTGGTTATCTGAATACGTCAACTCTCTTCGTTTCCACTACGGTATACCGACATAACATAGCATAATTATCACCGGATTACAGTATCATTAGTTTAGGAAATTAGGTCTGAAATCGAGGGGCGTACCTAACGTTTCCCAAAGCAGTGTTTCACAGCTTATCGCATTGAGAGAGGTGAGCGAGATTCCAAATAAATAAAACTTCATGGAAGATGGTTCCGAGGTTCTTCTAGGCCCGTATTCGCCATTGAGATTACCAAGGGTATTTGTGCCATCACCACACAAATTCAGCAGTACTTAGCGTGGCCGTCAACAGGCTTACCTTGGGTAATCATAGTGGTCCATCTGGGCCCTGATCTGATGTAGATTGCGACTTCGGGACATCGGCTACCATTGAAAAGCCAGAAAACGGCAGAAGTTCACGAAACGCGCGAAATCCTGCAGAGCCCTTCGTGGACGCTGTTAATAACAGGGTTAGAAAGAACTATGATGTCTGTGATTATTCCGTGCAGGTGGTTTTGGATTTCTAATGAAGAGCATGAAGATAGTCTTGCGTGCATATTTCCTCCCGTTTGAGAAGAGCCCTGTTCATCCGCCTTGCAAGCCATTTTACTTATGTATGACAAGTGGTTGGATTCATTGCTAGTACTCTGTTCCAGAAAAAAAAAGAAGAAACCGTTCATATGTCATTTGTGTGCAGCTATGAATCTTCTCAAATGCAGACGGCATTCGTTTCCCCTCGCAACGATTTTTCTTCTCCTCATTCTACATGTTCCCTTTAATCATCATACACTCAGCTAAATTTCCCAAAAATCTTCCTTTTCCATCTTTTTTTCCCTGCTGTTTAAGGCGATGGAATCTAGAAGTTGTCTTGAATAACGTGAGCAGTAGACCAAGATTGCTACAGTTGTTTTTTCTGGCTGAGGCTTCGGCGTCGTCGTCTTCGTCAGAGCCTGGAATGTCAAATCCACATGCAATGAATCCTTCCACAACTTACAACTCAACATATGATTTAAAGACTGTCGAACGTTCACACAGCTAATAGAATCTAGAAGGCCCCGACGAGGATGAAGTCGGTTTCTTGGATTCACATTTAAATGAGCTGGTGCCCTCATATAACTTTCGCTACGCACAGTTGCAACACATCTAAAAGCAGCGCGAGCTGCCGTCGAGAAAACGGGTCAGATTTAAGTATTCGTAATCACTGCAGTTCCCAAGCACCTTCAAAACGCTGCATCTCACACCCGAAATTTCAGATTGGTTCATTGGCAGCAAGACCAAAACCTGTTAAACTCCTTAACAACCGCGCTCTGCTCTCGTGTTTCTGTGTTTCAGCACGTTCAGCTTTCTTCCCATGCTCTAGAATTACGACAACATTTTAAACATATTGAAAAGTCCGACCTTCGATAAACCTCGGCATATCCGTACACTAGTCTGATTATTTATGTGAGCTGTGCACGAGGTTGGTAATCAGTTTATTTTGGCTTACCTTTCGGCAAATCGCCGTCTTCAGAGCCTGGAATGGGCGATTCGATAAGCAAACTACCCAGTCAAATCTCTCAAGAACCATACAAACAGAATTGACTCCTGTTTTTCAATCATGGAGCTAGCTGCTAGACCTTTAAAACATTAATACCTTTAAAACATTAATATTAAAACTGCTAGACATTTCAAACATGGGTTTTGATAGTCATTTTGATCCAGAGGTGTTATTTGGTTGATATCTATGGAAATCAGTAGGGCATCTGGGGCCAGACGACGTGTCAAACTGTAGTGTGCCAGGAAAAGGTGCGACTCACCGCTGAGGGTCGTCAATGGGTTAACACCAGGGCATAACTGCCAATTAGCTTTAGTCTTCTGTGGTCTCAGTCCAATCTTTCTTCCCAACCCAAGTTTTCAGATAAGAAATTCCTCCAGGTCCCGTATCTAGCATTTTCGCCGAGAGATTGAAAACATATCGGGCATCCGCTACTACACCCCCCCCCCCCCCCC
>JARK01001360.1:1650641-1675250 GCA_000688135.1 Ancylostoma ceylanicum | reverse complement strand
CCCCCCCCCCCCCCGGATGTATCATTGAGATTGTCCAGGTTGAACGCGTTGACGTCTGTGTCAGCGATGGGCAGTTTTCGAGTGGTGTTGACGCATTTACCCTGGGTAATCCTAATAATTTCTCCATCCAGCTTGCTACCGAATATACTTTATAAACCTACTCATTTACTGCTCAGCACAGATGTGGTTAAAGATAACAAAAATTAATGACACAGCAGGTGAAAACAATCTCCAATCGGATATCAGCCGGATGAAGATTTTTTGCAGTGCGATGAGTAGGCCCTCACATTCTGGGATAAGCTTTCTTCCTGGGATAAACAAAATATCAAAGCCACACCAACACATTCTTCAGGGTCTGTTTTTTTTCGCCTGCATGTGGTATTTCGGACACGGCTCTGGCCGTTTATAGATAGACTATTATTTTAAAAAGATTCATCCACGAAGATCCATCGATGTGGAATTGTTCCACAACATGGCGCCTTCGTTTTGCTGCTTCGTATAGGGCATTCAGAAAGGAGCAAGAGTTGGCGCATTCACCGAATGAAGGCAAGCGGTGCAGTTGTGTACTATCAAGCATGCCTGATATTGATCGAAACCGACCGCATTTCGGTTCAGGATCCCTCTACCCAACACTCATTACCGGTTGAATGGACTGTATATATACACCATCATTTGTGTTATACGTATGTACTTCACCAATACACTTGATTTGTGTCGAAGAAATCAGGCTCAAAGGGGAGATATATACTGCACACATGTATCTCCTCCATGTCTTTTTCGTGGGCTGAATGCATGTGATGGATTAGAGCACATCATCTGTAGATCTATGGCGGATCCTGCATAGATGAGTTCTACAATTTTATCCAGAAGATTTAATGGGAACATTGGGCCGCCATGCCACTGCACTCCCAGTCGCACTAAATTTTGAGTTTTATGATGTCCCCTGAAACGCAGTATTTTCTAACGACAACATTTTCGAGGGGATGGAAGACTCGTGGGAAAAATTAAGCACAAAAAACTACACTGAGAAATGAGCTTTATTTACAGAAACAACACAATACATTAGGATTCTTTCTACTACGCATTGATAGAATTGGAGTCCTTCTCTACGCTAGGAAGAATGTTCTGAAATTGAACAATTGATGACTGCTTCGTGGCGAATTTCGATAAATATGTATGTAGTTTTGAGGGGTAATTATCGTACCATGTATTATACATAGGTATCGACACTGTGTTGAACTTATAGAATTAAAGGGGGAGAAAACTGGAAAGTGTTCCATCGCAGAACGTAAAAATAAAGGTGTAAGCAATCGCCAGTTCTTTCATTTTTTAAAATTGATTCGCCCATTCAACCAGCCTCCCTACACTTCCGGTGAATTCGTCCGGACGCGATGCAGTAGACCTGAGAAACTGAACTAAAATACCTACCGTGAACTTTCGCTGTGAGCGATCTTCTCCAAATAAGCGAAACGAGTTCAAGTTCGATCGCTCAAGCTGAAGCTGAAAACGCTTATGTTTTCCTGCACGGACCTAGTGTCAACGAATGTTTGCGGAACAACAAGTGCAATAGGATCCGCTCACCTCTCTTTCCAGTCGGAGGCGCTGTTGTCTTAAAAAGATGTTGGTAACTCTACCCAGCTGCTCACTGAACTCCGACATGAACGGCTCAACTGCTCCTGATGAGATCAAAATTTTATGACAGTTAACTTTTTCAATAGCGTTGCCTACGCTTACCTGTCAGTTTACCCCACAGCCTGCGCCAGTCGTTCTCGATTCCTGACGCAATCAATGTGCTCTTCATCTAAACTGCGTGTTCAAAGCTGGAGTGCATAATAAAAAAATATTTTGCATGGGGGATGCCTGCGACAGTAGCGCCTCAGAGGCGCTCATCTTTTTGCGAGAGATTTTTAAAGGAGCACGACATGTGTACATATAGGTACATGAGACATGGAACAGCCCCGATTTCGTAGGTTTCCCCTGTGTTTTGCGGCATTTCACTACTAAATGAGAGCTATGGATCCCTCAAAATCCCGACGAAATATCAAAAACGAGGGCATGAGCGGATGCCTCCTTTAGTAAATTTTGCACAAGCAACGACACGACGTTTTGAAGGGATACCATATCGTGTACTCCCTGTCGAACCTATTATTAAATGATGTTAGCTCCAAAGAAGTTTCGGCTACCACTCTGTTTGCTAAATTTTACAATCTCCCACTTGCTCTGGAAGGGCTGAACCACAGACACCATCATCTCGCATATCCTTCACGATTAAAACAGTACAAGGGTAACCCACCTGATGCCAGCTGTCGCCTATTTGTGCCCATGCTGATTTATATGGAGAATCCGCTGCAATTGGTTGAGTTGAAATCAGTCCAGCTTGCATTGCTCTCTGAAAATTGAAGACTCCGGTAGAAAACGGCGATAAAGCTAACGGTTTGGGCACCACTTGTCCACGCCAGAATTTTGGAGGAAAAATTCCTCGTTAAAAATTCACTAATGTATCTGTTGATGCGCTATTCTTAAAAATCACACTCGCCATGCCTTTTACGGTTTGCAATGGTTGCATGCTACGTATGGTTCCTCGAAGGATTTTTCTAATCTTTTTCTAAATCTTCTAATTTCTCTGCCAAAATTCAACTAGTGCTGTTTTAGCGTCCACGATATAAAGCAAAACCAAGGCAGCAAGTTTCTTCTGTCACCTTCATCACCAAACGACAGTATTTTCCCTTCTCATAGATCTTGCTCATATTTCTAACACCTCCTTGAGTGTCGAGGTCGGAATGGTTCCGATCCCGGCATACTGCCGAGATCCGAACCGTTCCGATCCCGGCTAGTTGCCGAGATCCGAACCGTTCCGATCCCGGCTAGATTCCGAGATCCGGGCCGTTCCGATCGCGGCTAGATGCCGAGATCCGAACTCAGGCCGGCCCCGCTACTTGCCCGACTCCAAATGATAATTACTTGTCCTATCATCCTTTGTGCTTGGTAGGTTTGACACGTCAGATTTCCACATATGTACGCAGGTTAAGAGCACCAAGTAATAATCATTCAGAATCAAGTAAGCATCGGGGCCGTGCTTGAGTTCGGTCCGCGGCAAATAGCCGGTATCGGAACGGTTCGGATCTCGGCAGTTGGCCGGGATTGAAACGGTTCGGATTCCGCAGTTTTTTTTATCCAGTTTATTATTTTTTCTAATTTCTCGACAGTTGCACAACGTGTTACCATAAAACGGACCATTGTGCAGTAGTTCAAAAATTTCTGGAAGCACTCGAGTCAATGTACACTTTTTACCTAATTTCCTCACTATCCAGTATTGCAAGCCTGTACGGCGAAATTTTTTCCCAAAAGCTATTTTTAGCAATTTTTCTAGGACATTTTAGTTGGCAGCGTCATATATCATCAAACCCCAAATTTTCAACCAGGTGGATAAAGAGTTCTTAACTTGAGCTCTAAGAAAGAGGGTCAGGTTTACCTATGTCATTGCCACATACTCAGATACTTTTGGACACCGGTGCCGATCTACTCAGGCACTGGTGCCAATAATGAAACTGACCTCGGCGATAGTAAGCCACTGGGGCCGGTATCATACCTATATGTATAATAAAGCGCTAGTCATTTCATATTGCGCCAGGAATGGCGACTCATCAGTGAACCATATGGCGCCTGAAAAACCCACAATTGAATAATTCTGCGCTCCATTCGCAATGCGAAGTGGTGCCGATCAGGGATGAGCGGATTATCCGTATCCGGTTGTCCGTTTAACCGTTATCCGGGTGTTTTTCCTTATCCGTTATCCGCACCGTTATCCGGGCATTTGACACCGGATAACGGTGCGGATAAGGCACAAATGGGCAGATTCAACTGCGCGTGATCTTCTGCATAGACGGTGGGGGAGAAGTCATCCACAGAACATTTTGTGCAGTTCTATCTTAGTTCAAGTCAAACGTTTTCTTTCTAAACTATTTCTAAAAGCTTCGGTCCTCCGATATCTGTGTCCTTTAATTCATCAAGTCTAATGGCTAGACTGGACGTGTGAGTCAAATGTGACTCCACGTATTCCGATTGGAAGTTTTTACCAAAGCAAAAGCGTTCTCTTGTGTTAGACTTTGTAGTCAAGGGAACAGAAGGATACAGGATGTCCTTTTCAACGAAGCGCCGTAAGTCCCGAAACGCCAGACATGGGGCTACTGGAAAAGAAATTGGCCGAAGATAATCGCAGAAAATCACTGTCATCCACCGAGCGCGACGAATGTGCGGGTTCAGGACACTCTGGTTCGGGATTTTTTCCCGAGTTCAGCTGGCCCAAAGGTATAAAGGCACACCGACTCGGTCAGAGGGTCGGTCGAGAAGCGACCTTTCTCTGGGAATTCTCGAAAAATTAGTCTTTATGCTGTCTCTAAAGATATTATTCGCTACAAAAATTCTTTCCTAACAATTTGCTAAAAATTCTCCCCGAAGATGATATGTCTTGTAAGCAAGACAATGTTTCTGTTTTGAAAAGTACATCTGTTTCTATGAGAGGTAGAAGATCTTGTATTAACTTTCTTTAACAAAATTCTCGTCCTCATCACGTTTCGCTACGATGACAGTTATTAGGTGGTGCTTCACTGGATGCTTATCCGTTATCCGTTATCCGTTATCCGGTCATTTTTAGCCTATCCGTTATCCGCACCGTTATCCGGGTGATGAAAAATCCCGTATCCGCTCATCCTTGGTGCCGATTCAGGATTTTTACTGCCGCCGTGAGCAGCCTCACCAATGGCGCCGGGTCGGCACCGGTATTCAAAAAATTACTGAGTAAATAGTTGCAAAACCCTTCAAAATCTGACTTGGCCATCTCCGCGTTGAACGACTTCATGGGGAAAACTATTTGTTTCATTAATTTAGACCGCAACTATACTTCGAATAGGCGTCAAGATAAACCGCTGACTGTGAGAAGTTTGGCATATGGAATAACAACGTTCGGAGTTAACGATAAGCACACTGTACATACTCATACTGTGCTCAATGGTGTTGTAGCCCCTAGCCACTTTGGCCGATCATGATCCTTCTCTTTGAACGTTTTTTTTTTCATTTATCGCATAACGGAGTGAGGAATTCCCCGTGAAAGCATGGAAACCTGAGCATCCTCCAGGAACTAGAGCGTTTTTTTACGAGCGAGAACCACTTCACCGGTCATCTGTTTACTCTGATGTCCATTAGCCCAGTTTTGTTTGGACCCACAGCCGGTACAGGACTGTTTGTGATCGCGCTCAATAGACTAAAGAACGAATCCAGCCAAAGACGTTGTCCACTCACGTAGTACTGCGCCTGGTTGTACATTGGCGTCGAGAATGTCTGTGTGGGCTTCGCGGTCTGTGGAGTGTACTGCCACTTTTCGTTGAACGCGTGGTAGTTGGTCTGCACCAGCGACTCCTTGTGATCTATCGGGCTAAGGGTTGGCAGGACTCGAGCGTTCTGAAGCAGTAGTGAAGACTACACGTAAAAATGTAATACGTAGTAAAAACGCACTGAATCTCCAAAGGTTTGATGCAAAAATTCACCTCGAGTTGAACTGGAAACGCGGTAGGACCTGACGAGGGAGGAGCCGTCGTGAACGTGAATGTGATTGGCTCGTTTGTCACTCGACCTGCAATACACTGTGTAGTACTTTCTGAATTCTCAGAAGAACTATTGAGAACCATGTGTTCAATTAATCTTCACATATGACCACATAGTTCCATGTGGAAGAAAACCCCTGAGAGGGAAAATGAAGCACAGAGAAAATCGCTTGCAAACCCACCATCAAATATGGGAACCATCCCTATCCTCACTTGTCGCTTCTCCACAGGTCGTGAGAATGTCGTTACAGCAATCGCGGTCAGAATAACGGCGTACCTCAAAAAGGAATGAGGGTTTAGGTAAATATAATACATATTTGGCAAATTTACCCTGCTGTTTCCCGGAAGAATATGCGGAAGATTCACTTTGAAAGTCAGCGCTTATCTAGCAACATTACATTTTCCTTACATACTAGAGTGAAGAATTTACGATTGAAAGAATTTGTTAACGACCAAGAATTCTGAATAAAACCTATGTGATCGAATTAATTGAGCTGATAAGTTAGGCAATTAGTTAATTCGAGAAAAAAAACGAATACTGAGAGAGGTACGTACAAGGTATGTATGTTGCTCTACGATCTCTTTTATCTTTCCCTCACAACTAGAACGCTTTTTTTTCTGAACACTAAAACTTTTAACATATTCGAATTCAAGCGCCCACACCTACAAAATAACTCTAATGTCATTGCCCAGCTTTCAAGTGCTGCCATACACTCAAATATTCAACGAGAACAATGTAGAATTACCCAGGACCTGCATAAAATTTAACCTTGATCTGCTGGTTTTTTTCACAAGTTTCACTAAAAGCTGCTAGATTTCATCAGGAAACCGTAGAAAACCTTGCAAGCTGTGCAATTCGCTCGGACATTTTCTTTGAAACCGTCGATAATATACATACAGTGAACTCTGAGCGGCAGTACACGAGGGGCAAAACGCGGTGCGGGCACTCTGGTTGTCTGCTGCACCGAGGAGCGGGCCTGATGGGCAGAGACACGGAAGGAAACCGATACGTCGTGATTTCACGCTGCCCCTGGAGGTGAAGAAGACAACCAGATTGCCCGCACCGCGATCCCGCCCCCTATCTACTCACTATAAGTTCACCATAAGTAGGGTCACGAGACATTTGCACGGTTACTTAGACAGATATAGTACAGTTCCTAGTATGAACTTTTGGAAATTAATTACCCAGGTATGGTAACCCAAGTTTGAAAATTCTACATACACGTGGCAATTCAAAAGTACAGTTTCGACAACCTCGAGGCATAGATGCCAGTGGTCATAATAATAGCGATTACCCAGGGTAAATGTGTTTACACTCCCCAAATTTACCCATGGTTAGCACAGACGTCAACACCTTTACCGTGGACATTCTCAATGATGTATCCAGGCCAGAAGCAGAGGTTTGAGAACTATCGGTGGCAGGTGAAGAGATACGTAATACGTACATTCTAACTCTTTTATGGTCAAATACGACTCATAACACTTTCTCATCCTTCTCCTCCATCTCTTTTTTGCATTGTCCTCCGAAACCGCTTTGCCCGCTGCATGTTCAGTGAGCGTCAAAGGTTTTTCGCGAACTCCGGAAGCAAGCAGCGGGACCGCGCCGCTCGTGTTGGGTTCCTCGCCACGACAGCAAACTAACTTCTTAATAGTTAGCTAAGTTTCTCGACTGCTACCATCAAATTTTATGTGACACTACCAATAAAACTCCTACGGCGGGAACTTCAGCGCGGGTGGTGGGACCGCGTCGCATCCTTCCCGTATTCGCGAAAACGGCACCGCAATCCACGCTCATTGCACATGTGCTTATTTATTTGGGAGGGCTTGTACTAATGTTAGCTGGTTCGACTCGAGTTCACATCCACTTGCAAAATGCTATCAAAACCATAAATTGTCGAACTTGTACAAATATTGGAAATCCAACATAACACTCGGAAATTGTCTCCAAACAATCTTCTCTAAACAGTCTATGTCCATATGTAGAACTTTCCAAGTTAACAGGACTAGACCTCTTGTTTCTGCTCGGTGACACTGGTTCAACAGTCTTCCGGTCCACAATACGTGTTAAGTGTCTTGGAAACAAATGCAAACAATGCTCATAAGTGGACGACAAACAGTGCTACGGATCAAACTGCCAGCGACGTAATGTGTACCACATTGTTGGTAAAGAAGTGCAATTCCCATTTCACGGATGTTTGTGCTAATTCATATCAGGAAAGAGATCATCTCTACTCACCTGAAAAGCATTTTCCCTGTGAAGAGCTGCAGAAAGGTCCTGAAAAAGAAGCGCTTGAATGCAGCTCTGTGTACAATGTCGGTAGGCTGGCAGAATTGAGGAGGGCAATGAAAAATGCAAGTTCAAGAAGAAACGAAAGGAAAGCAAAAAACGAAAGCAGTCATTTCCTAATACAAATCACTACATAGGTAACGCTTTTGATATTAAATGAGCTGACAAAAAATGAGAGGAAAGTTCCATTCTTATTCCAATAGCTGTGCAATTGTATTTTCCAAAATTGCATTAAATTTCATATACAGTGAAATCCAGACGGTGGGACAAGCGGTGGGACCGCGTCGCGGCGTTGCTGGACAGAGACAGAAGGGCTCTACATGCTGGAGCATGAAGACCCTCCGTGTCTCTGCCCAGAACGCCACGCCGCGGTCCTGCACCTTGTCTAAGGCCGTTTGGAGTTCACTGTAAGTATTATAAATGCTCAAACATCGCTCCGAGCTCTTCCTTTCTTTGTCTTGTCTACTTTTTCTGTAGTCATCAGTAAAATTAGAGGCCGTCTTTGTAATTGAATCGTAATAAGAGGTAGTCAGGATATTACCCGCTGACGCTTTTGGAAAAGAAACTCCACCAAAATATCACATTCTGGTATTTCCCACGAGTAGCTGTTTCTTCTCCAGATCACGAAATTTTTGTAGTGCTCTCTCGGAAAACTTCTGCAGATTCTTCTGCAGGACTAACTCACGGGACTCCTTAGGTGATTTGAGTTTGAGTTAATCTTTGCTTATTTATACTCATGTATCTTTTTTATCTTTATACATAACTTTTCGCATCCTCTTATAAGGCACCTAAACGAATCAACTGACGTTGAAGTGGAACAAGTGCTCCTCGAAGCTACGAATGAATTGAACGCTTTATGCTATAAAATCGAGATGTCCCAAAAATACCTTTTTCACAAGTTTTTGTCATCAAAACTTGTGAAAAAGGTATTGTGTATGTGAAAAAAACTAAACACTTAATTCCAAAAAGGAAGTGCAATCCAATACTTCTGTGGATTCCAAAAAATTTGCAAGCTGGATGCACTCCAAAAATTATGTATGTACGTACCAGCCAAGTAACTACACTGAGCGTCGACGGCAATGGCCTTTGGGATATGGCATGCTTCACAGCGACGCTGTCGCTGCGACAGTTCACATGAAAATGGTGATCACAAAGTGTTACCAGTTATCATGTCTTATCACACTATTTGCTTTGGATAGCCTGTTGGTGTAGGATCAGTTGCACGAGAACTTTCTGCGGTGAACGGTCGCAGCGACAGCGTCGCTGTGAAGCATGCCATATCCCTTTCCACGGCCTCGAAAAGCACGCGGCGCGATTGCGACTGCTCACGATGCAATCATCGCCGCAGTGGCGAATCTGGGTTCTCTTGATGGTTGTTCATCAAATTTGTTTTCAAGTAGTAAAAAAAACTTCAACCTTCAAGGAAACCCCATAGTTTGTTGTCCCGGAGAGGGTTCCTGCTGGAGCGACGCGCTCGCACCGCGTGTTTCTCGAGAATGCGGTAAGGCACCGCCATCGACGCCCATTGTATGCTTTGTCTCCTTGCTAAAAATTTGGCCCACTTCAAATCAACACGTGTAGGCTGCGGATGAGAGTCGAAGAAGTTACTGGTTTGTAACTACAGTCATTTTGCAGATGTGTGAAGTTGTTAAAACTTCGAGGAAATCAAAATCCTCAAGTGGAAATAATTGCAAGGCGGTTCAGTTTATAGAGCGGACTCAGCCAAGTAGTGCTGTTTGCATGAAGATTTGCTAAAGATGTGGCCAACAAAAACTAGGGACACTACGAATATTTACTTGCTGCTCATGTAACTTTTCAACTTCCTTACCTCTTCTCGGCTGATCCGAGAGAGTTAACTTGATCTTGCAGGCTAAGTTCAGTTTCCATCGAAGTCATCTGCTAATCTATGCAGAAAGTGGTCAAAATGGGGGAAGCGGTGCTTTCCATTGCAGTGGTGAGATCCATGAACTTCCGAGGGAGGCTTCCTTCTCGCCCATCTAGAGTTTTCCAGGCAAAATGGGTGCTTTGTCCGAGTGACGAGATGCAGTAAGCAGAGTATGGGATATTTTGCTCGTTAAACTATTTTTAATGAGCGGGAACCCTTTCCTGGAACGTTCATGAATCCCACCACAGATTAGCATTAAAACAGGCTGAAGACATTTGAGGAAGCGTCCGATGGTTGGCACATTAGCTGTAGCAAACCTCCCGTTGCTGTAGGAGCCCTCTCAGAGCTAGGATTCATGAAACGATAGCCACACGAACCACTGATGGTCATTGTGATTGGCTATCCTAGAGACTATGCAATTTCAGGAGACGCAGGTAGCAAAAGCTGGTTTGCTAACCTGGTTTCACCTGGTAATGCGGTCATGAATCGAAGCCCACATAACATCCAAACCAATACTATTATAGTTGTGTATTATCAGTGAACCCCATGCAGATGCAGTTGAAAACGTTCGAAAGGACAAATCGCTAGGAAGGAAGTGGGTGAGACGCCAGAGGAAATAAGCCGAGCAGAGCCTGCGACTGGTCAGCAGCTTCGAGGGGGTCAAGATACGAGCGAGAGTGATTCTCCTCGCAGACAACAAGATGCGATCCTGTTCAAAGAGGTGTTTGCCCGCGGATTTGCACACGTCGAGCGCCGCTTCTCGCACCGGCTCCTGCGGCGGATTACGCTATTCGCGGACACATTGCGACTTCTGCACTATGCTGCCCTTGTTTCAGCAGAGTATACGAATGAAGACAATAGCAGACCTGGCGCTGTTGTCGGCCTTGGGATACAGAATGGGGGTTGAGACGGTCCTGCTCTTTCCAGTATCCCTGTGCTGTCTTTTCAGTATCATCTCATGCCCTAGAATGGAATACCCTTTTTTGCGGAAGCTGCCAAATGATTATACTCCTTGTCGAAATGATAGACAGATTGTGTGCGCGGTTTCATGGCGTAGCGGCGGCAGAATCACAGGACGGAGGGGGGATGGACCTTCTCGACCCTCTCACTTGGAGGGAGCTTTCTCTTATCGTATCTCTGGTCCAAATACTGCCGCAATTCTGCAGTCACGGAATCAGTCTATCTTTTCGAGAAGGATAATACTACTGATCAGATTGAGATGGGCCTGCAGAGCTCTCGAATGGAAAATCGACTTTGAAAAATCATAAGAACTCGTTCCGTAACACCTCGATGAAAAGAAAACTTCCAAGCCGCAAGAAAAAAAACAGTGCAGAATAGGATTTTATTTCTTTGTTCAAATTGTACAAGTTCACACTTCTATATACACGGTAAGAACAGTCACATATGCTCTTCTTATTCCTTATCACTCGTTGAAGTGAGACTGAACGTTTCCCAGATGAAGCAGTTCCTTACTGAGGACCTTCAACTCGTTTTTCTTGACCTGAAAATAGAAAGATACAACACTGGTATAGATGGAGTAAAGTTAAAATGTGCAGAGTGGTCATCTCCCATGTTATCCTGAAAGAAATTTGGGATTTTTCTCCGGATGAAATGAATTCTCACCCCCCCCCCCACTGAAGAATGAGCAATCCGGACTATTTTGGATTATGAATTGGATTGTGATTATTGTGATGATTTGTGGCAAACGTCTTCCTTTCACCCACCTTTCCGGTAGCAGTCATCGGGAAGTCTTTCTCCTCCTTTATGAGGACGTATTTCGGGATTTTAAAGGGAGATAACTGAAAAANGAGCAATCCGGACTATTTTGGATTATGAATTGGATTGTGATTATTGTGATGATTTGTGGCAAACGTCTTCCTTTCACCCACCTTTCCGGTAGCAGTCATCGGGAAGTCTTTCTCCTCCTTTATGAGGACGTATTTCGGGATTTTAAAGGGAGATAACTGAAAAAAAAAACTTTGCTATAACACGTTTCTCATCACTACAGCAGAACAAGTGACACAGTAAGAGAAAAGGATAAGATTTCCGTGTCCCAACCTTTCCTTTGCACGCCTCAATAATGTTTTCCGGCGAGATTTTACCCTTGAACTCATCACGAAGGCGGACCCAAGCGCACACCGCTTCGCCCAGACGATCGTCGGGAACGCCGATTACCTGCGTAGCAAGGAGTCAGACTTCAAACACAGGCCATGGCAGAGGATCCACTCACCTGCACGTCAGCCACGTACGGGAACTTGTGGATTTGCTGTTCGATTTCGGTCGGGTAGATGTTCTCGCCACCTCGACAAATCATTTCCTTTGTTCGGCCAACGATCATCACCGAACCGTCCTCGTTCATGGTGGCTGTGTCTCTAAATGGAAGGAATATTGTCGGTTATGGTTTTGTAAGTGTTTTCATAAGTGAACAGGTGAAACTGATACATATGTACTGAGGAGCACGTGCTCTGTTCTCTCTGTTTTTATTTTTTAAAGGTTTATCAACAACTAGAGCTCACCCCGTATGGTACCAGCGATCACGAGTCAGGTCCTTGCGCGTTCCTATCTCATCAGCCCAGTAGCCGAGCATTGTCATGTACCTGGGAAGGATACTGAATATTTGAGGCCCGGAAAGTATTATAAGCTTGACGAGCATGAAAAGTGCACACCCTCGAGCCCATAGCTCTCCACGTTCTCCTCGAGGCACCACTTGACCGTGTTCATCAACGATAGCTAGCTGAATCAATGAACATGGAAAAATGTAGAGATTGTTCCATAAAAGATGGGCAATTTATACCAGATGCGACTTATCAGACGCACGCACCAATTTGCGAAATATTTTCTATGAAGACCGGTCAACGCGGCGTGAAATTCTCAATGAAAAGAACGCACGGCCGTTGCGAGGCCGTAAACGCGTGCGACTGCTATGCGACTGCGATGCGACTGGCCCCTATTCTTCATCATATAGGCGCACGCGCGTCAGTCGCATGCACCCAGTATAAATTGTCCTAGAGTTAAAACTTTGAGATGAGGGCTGAAAAAAAAACAGAGAAATAGGCCATAATAGTTGTTATAATTAGAATAGTATTAGTTTTTTTAGATGATTTCTTATGGTTGCCGATTAGAAACACCGAAAAATCATTTATGACCAAACGCCTTTACTGGGAGTAGCCGCTCAAAATGCAATCGCCTTTTGCGTGCACTGATCATAATATGATTTATTTATCCTCTTTATTTATTCATTTATATTTATTTACTTATTTATTTATTTATTACATCGTAGGGTAAGCAACAAACAAACATATTAGGGTGTTAAGTTGGAAATGCGCGTTTTTTGCATTGAACAAATTATTTTTTTAAAAACAAAGCTACAAAACCCCAGTCCAAGTTCAATGCAGAATTAGTATTGTTGAACCTTCGATATCTTTCACACAAAGAGTGAGTGCTCTCCAGTGGGATGTCGCAGCGCCGTGACCTGGAATAGCGCCTTACCCAAAATTTGGTTTCGTCGTCGTTTTGGAATTTTTCTCATTCATGTAAGGCTTAAACGAAGCAAGCAAGTGGTCATCTGATAGCGCCAAGTCTGGGCTATTAGATGGTCCTATATGCGACTCCTGATTACGGATGTGAGAAACAGGGCAGTCTACTAATCAATTTACAGTCACAATTTCGGTTCAGTTACCCAAGTTAGGGGCCATTTTCGGGTAACCTATTGTCGCATGGATTTAGCCGAGTAATATAGCAAAAATTCTCCTAATTCTACATATGATCTATAGTGGTGCTCCGCTGCAGTTTTCGCTCTTTGACAATGTAAAATTAAGGAACAGAAATTCTAAAAAAGTCAAATTATAAAAAAGTCTTCTTATAAATTCCTTTGAAGAACAAAGAATAAAGGAATACTCGACAAGCTGCATATGAAAAAATACTACATGAATTGTTCTTTCAGAAGGTTTTAAAAGTTTGGCGAAAAAACGTTCGGCAACACATTCATAAAAACGTCGAAACTTCAGCGCGCATTTCTAACTTAGCACCCTAATAGAATGAATTAGGAAAACAGGCGCAAAAAACGAATTGGTTTGAATTCTAGAGCAATTTCTAGGTTAAAAATTGAAAACAAAAAAAAAAGGAAAAATGGGATGACGCAACTTAGAATAGAAAATATTAGTATGGCAACTAAGTTCTTGGGCTTGCTTTAGCAAATTTTACTAATTTTTGGCGAGTGGCTTTTCTCAATATCTCTGCATCATATGATAGCAGACGGCCCTCTGCAAAGTTCTGTACACTCGGAATCTCCTAAGCGGGCATCTATATGGTTAGAATTATTTCCTCATTGTGATTGGTAGTATCACTAAGATTAGGAGCTCCCCGGATCAAATTTCCCGATTTTTTTTATTGAAGCAATCTTATTTTGCAGCGAGAAGCAATACATTCATATCAGTAGCCTATTAACTCTTATTAATAAAAAAATCAGTGTTAGTCCTCAGAAGGAGCGTTGTGTTAGAGGAATTGATTCAAAGGCAAAGTCTGTGCCTTGGAAGGCAAACGGCAACATTCTGAGCTCATTTGATTGATCACTTAAAAAGGCAAGTTTGTGACTGCCATATTTTTGCGAAGTATGGCTTCCCAAACTTTATGAAGTTATTCTTATGAGGAGCACTTGCATGTGAAGCGAAAGAAACGTTAACGAAACCAAGTGATGATGATGTAAGCGATACTGATGAAACGACTCAAACGCTCACGAAACACTGAAGAAGCGGGGGGTTCTCCATAGATTTTCTACTTAAGCAGCCATCACTCCAACTAAATATTGGCTGTTTCGATCGCTGAATCATCAGTTAGAAAAGTAAGGACTTGCAGAAGTTGCTAATCTCTAAAAGCCTCTCATGCACTTCCCTGAACTGAACCAGTTAAAAACCTGATCACAGCCAATAGAGAAGCTGTCGGAAAAACGGGGAGGCACTGCGCATTCACACCATGTATTGCTTCGGTGGTTATCTATCTTCATAATTTTTTAAATAATTTTTAATTGTTGCATCTCGTCAAGCCCAAGAACTTAGTTGCCGACCTAATACAACTATAATAAATTGCTTCCGCCGTTTTTTTTTTTGTTTTCCTTCAAATTTTGATCATGAATCGCGTCCAACACACGAGGCCTTTCAATGATAAAGTACCTCGCAATGCGGCATCACGTAGCCGACGTTCTCGAACCTCTTCAGAGGGGACTGATCGCTCCGCGACATTATCACAGCCGGTGAGAGCTCGGTGGATCCGTAGGCCACGTAGGCGTCGCGCATGTTCAGCTCGTTCACCATCCTCTCGCCCAGCGCATACGGGCACGGTGCTCCGGCCACATATCCTGAAGTCACCTATGTATTGGGATAGAAGCCTATATAATGTTAGCGACAAAACTAGCATTTCCTGACAAAACCTAAAAATTTCGGTAATACTCCACCGTCCTGCGGGAAACCGTGGCAGGAAAAGCCGGCACTGTTTAGCACATTCACGAACATTGCCTCAAAGATGCGAACCTCCTCTTACAGAGCTGAGATCACACTGCTTCATGAGAGGCGACGACAGAAGATCAATGTACATTGTAGGAGTTCCGAAGAGAAATGTGCACCTGGAAATATCAGCTACGACTCCCACTTTACTATATTAAAAGCAGTAATCACAGAGTTAGAGTGACAGCATCACCAAGAAAAGTCTGAGCAGAGAAAGTTGTGCTACGTAAAAATATGTAATGTGCGGATACGCAGACAATCAAAGCGCACAAGCGCGCAGGATGCAGCGTTGTCTGCCTCTTTTCTTATAATATGATGTCGTGTCCCTGGTCAGGAGCCGAGGTCTAGCTTAGGATCCACATAAATGACAGTCAGCGCTGGCAGATGCAGTGTTGAAGTTGAATACTAGGAAGACCGAAGTCATGAGGAGTACCGAGGAGGACTACCAAGTGTTTAACGTAAGAAGAACTGCTTTTGCGCAAGCAAAAGAACTCCAGTACCTGGGAATTTATCTGAGCGCAGACGGAACTGTGGATGCTGCAGTTTGAGGAAGAATTAAATGCGCATGGCTGAAATTTGAATAATCAACTGGCATTCTTTGTGATCGAAGATGTCCGAGAGTGCTGGAAGGGAAGATCTACCATGGTGTTGTGCGATCGACATTGATGTGTGGCAGTGAGTGTTGCCATTATCGAAACGCATGAGCGCATGCTACACACTGTTGAAATGCGCAGGCTCAGATGGGCATGTGGACTCACTCGATGCTATAGAATGCCCAACGAGGATATAAGAACGATAAAGCAGACAGCACCCACCCAGCTTAAACTGCGTGCACTAAGACTGCGTAGGTATGACCACGTAATGAGACGGCCATCACAGCATCCTTCTCAGCAGACAACGGAAATGAATGTTACGGGAAAGCGCTTTAGAGGTGCACCGAAGAAACGATGGAAGGATGCTATATCGAAAGACGTGAGGGAGGTTGGAGTCACGAAAGAAGACACCCAAGACCGTGATCTCTGGCGTAGAAGAACCAATACAGCGGACAATTAGTGGGATAATGCTAAGAAGAAGAAGATGTCGTGACCCTGGTAATGTTGTCGTTGAAGGCCTGAAACCCAACAAAGCATCAACTTGCATCAACTAAGCCTAAAAGGAATGGTAGCTGAAGTCGTTCGAGTGTTGTATCCTTACGTTAAATAGTATGAATCCGGGAGAGCAGCGCGAAGAGGTCACTGAAAATTTGACCACTAATTTCGTAGTGGCGTATTTGGGTGCACTGTTGTCTCTGGTACCAAGACGTGCACCTAATTTTGACGATGTATAGGATACCCTTCTGGCCCAGGTTCGTCGCCCCGCATCATATCTTCGTTGGCACACTGATTGTCTGCGTGTCCGCACATCATTCATCCACTTCCTTCCCGCTCCCCTCTTCCTGCTCCATGGAAATAGTGGGGCAATGTCGGTCTAATGAGTTGTTCTCTAGTTGCTTTAGTTCTCGTTCTGTTTTGTTCACTGTAACCGATATAGTATATGAGTGAATGATTAAATAAATCTGTATATATAAAAGTGAAAGTTTGTTTGTGTGTGTTTGTATGTCTGTATGTTTGTATGTTTGTATGTTCCGAATAGAAATCGAGGAGCGTGAACCGATCTGGCCCACATTTTGCATGCGGGTCCGGGACGCGCCGGCAGAGGTTATAGGCTACTTTACGCCGGCAGCTATTGATTGATTTGTCGATTATATCGATTTTGTTGATTTTTCGCTGCTTTTGCCCAGGGATCGGTGCAGACATGTCTACTAGGGTTCTTAAGTACGCTGAACACGAATATGACAACCATTTTGCACCAAATTATCGATTTATTGATTTTATCGATTTTTCCCACTTTTGCTTAGGGACTGGCGAGGACACGTCTACTGGGGCTCTTCAATGTGCTGAGCACGAATTTGACACCCGGTTTGGGTGAGGGTATCGATTTATCGATTTTGTCGGTTTTTTCCACTTTCGGGCGGGCGAGGACGTGCCTACTGGGGTTCTTCAATGTGCTAAACTGAATATGACGACTCCCTTGCACGAAATTAGCAATTGATTGGTTCTATCGACGTTTCTCATTTCGAGATGATCTTGACCACCGAAATGATAAGTACATAAAATGGATGCGTCTGTATCCTAACTATCCGCACGAGTGTGAAATCCAGGGGTAGTGAAACTCCCGAGCGAAGCCGGGTATGCCGTCTAGTAAATAAATAAATCTTAGCACAGTAATGACCTTACTTCTCCTCCTGAATGGCATCGAATATCCGAGCAACTTCATAACTGATGGAGGGGAACACGCACGTCTGTCGATGACTAAGCGCATTCAGCACGCCAACAACACAGCCGAAAGTGTGATAGAGAGGGTTTGGAAGACAGATTACGTGTTTCTGAAAACAACGCTTCTCTGGGGAACCTGCCAAAGAAGGACCACTCCCAAGTGTTGCCTCGTGAGCCACAACTGCTAGGGAACCCACCTCTTTGTGCCAATTCGCTCGTAGCCCTGTCATATAGGAGTTGTTGAGGAGGTTGTGGTGGGTGAGAGTGCAAGCTTTGGGTAAACCTGTCGTTCCCTGAAAGGGAACAGTTCAGCGCTTTTGATCCGATCGCGCTTGCAGAGTCGCACTTACACTGGTGTACTGTATGTTTACAGGGTCGTCCGGTTTAATCTTCGACTCGACGCTGTCGAGCACACGGAAGTCCAGCGCTCCTGCTCCGTTGAGGATTTCGTTGAAGTCCCACGCTCCCCTGAAAGGCTTCACATCGAAAAGCAATGAGACGAACTAACCAGGGCTGTGCGTTTTAATGTAATGAATTACCTCGAAAACGGCTTTTTTTTACTAGGAGCGTAACGGACCAGAAGAAAAAAACCAAACGCGAAATTAATGTCTGAGGCACGGCCCTGGTACTAACTACTAGTTGTAAAACGTCAGGCGTGAGGCACCAGAGACATACTTGAGCGGTTCTTCCTCTCCAAAGACGATGATGTGGTGTAAATCTGGGAGATCTCGGCTTCGCAAAGAACCATTTCCGGGCTTGCCTCCTGCTACTTGAGGAACTACCTGAACAGTTGTTAATTACACATTATGCTAAGCTATAATGGATCAAAGGGGTTCAATGGAGAAATAAGACACAGGGATATTCAATTAAAGACATTAGTGTTCAGGAGTCGTTTCCAGTACGTTTATCAATAGGTGTAAAAGCATAGTGGTTACATATCCACCTCTACAGGTCTTTACTCAATTCTTATTAGATGTAGAGTGAAGTCCAAACCGTCGTAGAAAAGGGGCTGGACCGCGGTACCGCCACTCTGGTTGTCTACGGCATTATTCATGCTTGTGGAGCGTCAAAATTTACGCGCCTATGCACAACGCATTCAAGGAGGGACCAGAGAATTTCTGGCAGGTAGCAGGTGCTCCTGGTTCCGTCGCCACGGCTACCGCGCGAGCATACGGCATTTTCATTTTCGCCGCATCGATACCACGCGAAAACTTCGTGGAATTTTGAAGCCACGCGTAAACTTTGACGCGCCGCGAGCATGAATAACGCCTACTGCACCTCGCGAGGCAGCGGGAGATCATGATGTGTTGCTTTTCCTCCGTGCCTCTGCCCAGCAAGCCCGCCGCCTCGGCGCAGCAGACAACCAAAGCGCCCGCGCCACGGTCCCGCCCCTAGTCTACGACCGTTTGGAGTTCACTGTAAATCACCCATACACCTGCTGATTCGGTAGCGAAAATGCGGTATTTGCAAAATGCAACACGAATTATTGATTAAGCTGATAACTTCTTGTTATTAACTGGGTAAAGGTGTCCTGGGCCAGCACGCATCACTGAGATTACCATGGGGTGAAGGTGTCAATGCCTCTGACACTATAATTTGAGGGTGCAAACAGTGTGATTACAGTAGTGCATTACCATGGGTGAAGGTGGTGTTCTGTTTTTTTTTAGGATAAACGCACCTCGTCGAAGTGTGTTTATCCTTCCCAGAAACAAATGCTGGACCCTTTTCCAGAGCTTGCGTCCAATATACTTTATCAGGTCGAATAAATCGCGCTCTAGCGGATATATAAGAGCGCTCTAGAGAATCTGTTCTCCAATAATAGGCGAATCCACTTGTCTTACTGCAGGCTACCTATGCCCTTATCTATACCCGGTGGATTTTCACTCGATAAGGATCTATGGATGTCTACTTCATCTTCAGTTTGTGTTGCCTCTCGTCAAGACACTGCACTTGCGCCACAAGATAGAAATTTGGACGGAGATGAGTTACAGTCAGTTGTTTCGACAGTGTACTTGTCGCGACAACGGCTCTGCTTGTATGGGACAGCGCGGTTGGTCAAACTGCTGACCCACGATCAATCCGATGTCTTCGGTAGCTTTCACCGCTTGTCTGATCGGCAATCAGCTGTAGCAGCGACCGCGCCGCGTGACCCAGAGCAAATGGAACAGCTTGCACGGCAACCGCATTGTTAAAAAGAATCGACTGTACATTGGATAACACAATTGGTAAAAGCAGGTGGAAATGGATACATACCGGTATATTCCCCCCCCCCCCCCCCCNCCGCGTGACCCAGAGCAAATGGAACAGCTTGCACGGCAACCGCATTGTTAAAAAGAATCGACTGTACATTGGATAACACAATTGGTAAAAGCAGGTGGAAATGGATACATACCGGTATATTCCCCCCCCCCCCTCCCACGGTTAAAAATAGTGGACACGGACCCATATCTTTACTTGGAAAATCATTGTTCAAGGCATGAATGCGTCATTGGAAAGAAGAGTAATCTCATGCATATATGTATAGATACTCATGGCTAGCAGCTGGGCATAGACAACGTCGCGCATGGGCAAGCATGTTGATGGGTGTCAGAAAAGGGGGAACTTCGGAACGTTAACACTTTTACCTTGGGCAATCTTAACGATGCATCCAAGCTTAAATATACATGGATAATATTATGATCAGATCCTGGTAAATACGTTAAGCAGTGCATTGTCTTAGAACCATATTTCACTTGACCATCTACGTATGTATTTATGAAAATTTAGAAGCTAGGTCGTTTCATTTTTTATTCAGACACGACTGATCCACTAGCCTGAACTCTCGTCTTTCCTAAAGCTTCCATGACACTAAATTTGGGGAACACTAACACTCCGCATAAAATAGGATGAGAAAACCCTTAAACTACTCCGGATGAACGTTACCTCGTAGAGTGACGTCATGTAGTTGAAGTGTTTGTGCTCTGTCGGCATCACCAGAGCGCTCACTTCCACTTTCTGCAGTGCGTATCGGAGCTCATTCGGTTGGTAGTAAGGGTTAATATTCACCTGAAACTCCCTACGTCCTCAAATTCAATGCGCACAGCCACAGAAGGTCATTCACCTGTATCATGCCAGAAATGGCTGTAGCAAACTGAACGAGTGTCCATTCATAATAGTTGTGCCCCCAAACGCCGACACGATCGCCTGGTTTCAATCCAAGGGCTATGAATCCGGCAGCAAGTCTCCTTGCCTGGAACCTTGATGATTCGGGACACTGTCAGATAAAAGGATACCAATATAACACTAATCTCCGCTATTTCGAAAGTACATTGTAAAAAAGGCGTCATAGGCTATAGCCATTGCCATTCGAGCTCCGTACGCCTACTCCAGGAATCCGCTTGAATTATATTACGCTAATGAGGCAAGAATAGAATTGATATTATGTACGTCACTCACAGGATTGCCGTTCCTGGTTTCCTGGGCCGAATGTATGAAAATCATGACCATGTCAAAATCATGACCGGGTGCGAATTTTATAATGGGCACGTGAGCTCAAGATCGTGCGAGTCTGCTCAAACGCTCGTTTCCCATTATAAAATCTGCACCCGAGCATAGTTTGAAATGACCATGATTTTCGTGCATTCGGTTCCTGTTGCACTTAACAGTTGCTGGGGTCACTCACCACACGTGATAGACTGCGGAACAAAAATCATGCATTCACGCATCCTTTGTGCTCTCAATAGCTTTACACTGCTCGTTTACTTGTTCTCAAATTGACCTCAGTCTACTACTCTGATCGTTCTTCGAACGTTCATTGGGCGGTACTCGTTGTGGATTCATGCCAAGAGGTGCGCTGTCTCACTAGTTGGGTCATGTTGCACCTCGACCGCACCTTTCCACAGGCAGCCACGACTACTGACTGTATCTATGTGCGTCTGAACTCTTTATAGCTGGAGAAGACAGCCACTGAGACAATTCGTACGCATGGTCGCATGCGACGGATGGGTATTGCACGCACTGCGAGCTATGGGAGTAGAAAGAGAATGCCGAAGAAACTGACATTGTACTTGTACTCCGCAGCCCCATATAGGTACAAATCAGTGACGGACGCAGAAAGTGGGCAAGAAGGAGGAATGGGAAAAAAGTGGGGCTTCCTTCGCTTTGGGATGTAGACGGAAAATAAAGATAATAAAAACAATAACTTAGATATTATATAATTAATGATCATTACCTAAAGAATAATAATAAAAATGAACAAGTAAAAATGAAGCATGAAGCAATACAAGATTTTCAGTTGTTTTGTTGAGTAATTTAGAGGATGCGACAACCCATGCTCGAAGAGGGGGGTGACCCCCCTCCCTCCCTGGCTCGCCACTGATACAAATGCATGAAGAGTGGTGTTCACTGTCGTAAAAAAAGCAACCAAAATCCTCTTTGACTGCTCAATTGGAATTTTCCTATAGAGCACTGAGGAGGTTATGGAGACAAAATGTAAAGATTAAAATTATAGCTGATTATTAAGATAGATTTGTAAGAGAGTTTCAGATAGCTTGGGTCCAACTTCTACTTTCAAAACAAAGTTTTCTTGTGAGTATTTCGCTTTGATTGTTTTTTTTTTTTGTTTGGGCATGAGCTTATCAATGGTGCTTTGCAAAGTGAATTCGCACTGCAGCAAAAGATCAACTTCGTGTACAGCGTGACTCTTGGAAGGATGTATTTTTGCAAGTAGAGAACTAGAGCAGAGAAGATCAGTTGACAATAACCCAAACCACTAGTCATCGGCGTTGCCTCAGAGTTTCGTTTCAACTGTTACATTTATGGTCAGGAGTGTTACACTTCGCACCAATAACGAATACTTCTCAAAATGTTCACACGTCAGTTGATTTTAAGCCAGACACATAATCGCAAATTATGACAGGTGTTGAAGCTTAATATTTGAAAAAAGCCTTAGAATGTATAGTCCAAGTAGTCGACTACGTTTCTCAAAGGTTGCTGAGATAAATGCTGCATGATCTATTGTAGAAATACACTGCATTTTCTACTCATTGAAGAACTCTAGTTTCTCTTCGCTAGTATTGCTTGACGAAACCTCCAGAACATTCGACAAAGTTCTATGTTTTTTTTTTGATAAACACGGAAGAGTCAACGAAAAAAAGAAAGATAAAGTGAAAAATGTGGTTCGTTTCGCCTCGTTCTGTCAATGTTAGGGCTAGGATTAAATGTAAAAGTTTTCTCTGATCCCATTTTTGCATGTAATCCTCCTTTGTTTTGGCCTGTTGTCAGCCGTGCGGTGGCTGTTCTCCATTGGTTCCTCCTTTTGTATGTATTTAGTAGTGTTTATACTTTTTCGCGAGGCGATCGCGTCGCAGCGACGGCTACAACACGCGCGACGCGACGTGTAGCGAAGCCGTCGCGTCGCGCGGTTGCGCTAGGCCAAAGTTCGCAAAATTGCGTACACGCAGAATTACACACTTAGCTCGATTTGGCGTGAGCGTCAACGTTTATGCGTTCTTATGATAAGTCGTCAAGTCCTGTAAGTTTTAGGCCAAAGCAGAAAGAAAATCAAACAATGAACACACCACCCCAAGCTCTGACGTCGGCGAAATCATCGCGTCGCGTCTGCTAGCAGGCGCGACGCGAATCTGGCCCATCGCGTCGTTTTTCAAGAAAAAAGCATAAACAGGGCGCGACGTCGCGCCGCGACGGGAAACGCCAACTGCCACATCGCGACCATTGTTTGTGCATGCTTCCACTCGGGACCCATCGCATTGGAACAGTTTGCTTGGACGCGACGGTCGCGTCGCGCCGAAGTATAAACACTCCTTTTTGTACATAGTTTCCTTCGATCATTGCCTTAAAATGTGTTCTCACGAACTTTGATCCGGTTCCTCTGGCTGCGTGCCTTGCAGCGTGAGAAACTCCTCTGCGTGTCTGACGGACTCTCGCGCCGCTGCACTCTCTCGCCGCGCCCTAGCCGGGCATTCCCAGGGCGCCGCACTATATAAGGCCGCGCCACTACCATATTAGGTTCTTTCGGTTCTTGTGTGTTGGAGCGATAGATCGAGGAGCGATTTCGACATCATCACTCGTGATCGGTGAAAGCGCGTGGAGTAGCTGAGCGAACGGACGGGAAACGCCGGTACACCTCAAGTGGTGCACCTTCTTCAGGCCATACTCTGACGGGTCGTAGCAGTACGGCCTTGAGTACTTTCCCCGCGGAATCGCGAACCCCTGGCGGTTGTCGCCTAGCAGTAGGAGAACTCTCCAACCTAGTCTGCACCGTGCCCTAGTGCCGTGTAGGAGAGGGAGTTAACATCTTCTAAGTTCCATCTAAAGTGGCTACTCATTGTAGCCCCTGAGTTCTCCTAAGCCTAGTCGGTCGGGGGGAAGTTGCGCAGCGCTAGCGTAGGCGTAGTGTAAACTTAGCCAAAGCCTAGCGTAGCCGCGTTAGAGTCCGTAGGCGTGAGGAAATTCCCACGCCACATATTTCCTGCTCAGTTCTCGCCCGTGAGGTAAAACCCTCGGGCCGACGCACACAGTGCCTGGTGTAAATAGTGTAAATAGTTGAATTATTTTTATTCCTATTTAATCTATCCTATTTACTCGCCATTTTATTCACTTATCTGTTCGCTTATTTTATCCTTCACTTATCTCCTATATTTTATTCCTCATATCCACCGCACGCATAATTCTGAAGCATTAGTTTAGCTGCGTATTTCCTTTTGAAGCCTTAATAAAAGCTTTAATTAAAATCTTGTGGTCCGTCTTGGTATCCGATCGGTCTAGGCCGCGAGTACCTTGTAAATTTCATTGCTGTCATATTAATTTTTGTGCTCGTTGAGTTTAAGTGGAGTTCGAAACTCCGGTTTCCTTGTAGATCCCTCTGTTTTCCAGGCTGCGCTAAAGAACAAGCGGTCTGGTAGCGTCCGTGATCTGAGAAGCCGCACTTCTCCATCGAGATCGGTGTTTGAGCGAGGCGACTCCTCTAACAGGGTGAGTTTAAAAGACCATCATGGAGCGGATTTCGCTGCAGAGCGAGGATACT
>JARK01001360.1:1590845-1650129 GCA_000688135.1 Ancylostoma ceylanicum | reverse complement strand
GAGAGGGCCGAAGGAGTCGTAGGACCCAACAACCCCCTGGGGCTGGGGAACCCTTGCCGTCGGCATCTTCTAGCACCACTCGGGCCTCGGGTCACTCCTCTGGCAGGCGACCGGGTGGAGAGGCGCAAGCCCTTCACTCCGGTCCGGTTTCTAGTGGGACTGGGGCTAGCTCCTCATCATTTACCCTCGGGTCGTCACCAGGGTCTTTAAGGGGTTCCCACCTACCCAACCAAAATCACACTTTTTACCGGGCAAGGGGCTCCAAAAGGGCTAATAACCCACGGTCTACCACTAGGGACTTGTCGCACCAGGCTAACGTTGGGGCTTCGCGGGGTTCCAAAGATAGACCAAGGTTGACATTTCTTCAAACGAATCACATTCTGATTCTAGTCCCCCGAAACTCATCAGTGAATGGGGGGGGGGGGCTAGAACTAAAAGAAAATGGGAAAAAATACTAAATCAATAAAAAAATAATGCTTACATTTTTAGGCATTGGTCTTGCCTGAATATTATGTTAACAATGGAATTCATGGATGCATAGCTGAATAAGATTTTGAATCGAGAAACTTTTGACTGTTTTTTTTTTCAAAATAAAGTGCTCATATCCGCTAAGTGTGCCTACTTATTCTGTACACATTCAACTTTCTTCGCTGCCCGCGATGCGTGTCGTTGGTACTAGTGTGGCTTGAAATGGTGAGGCCTTCTGCCTGAGTTGGAGGCCTTCGGCCTCAGTTGGCGACAGACGCTACCGATATGGGCAGCTCTTACACGACAGCCGCAATTATGGGATGCGAAAACTGTTCAAGCGCACCTCTTACCGCGGACTTTCGTTGTCGTTCTGAGGCAGCACGGTAGCCATACCGTGCAGTCGTGGAAAAGAAAAGCAACCTACGTCTTCAAGCAGCTGCGAAAAGGTCTTCCTGATGTTCTGCTGGCGAAACACAAGAAATTCTTGGTCTGGGGCCTTGTCGACTGTCCTTCGCAGACAATTCCCGGTGGTCTAAATGCTTCATCAAATCACTATCAAAAGCTGCGATGAGCGCTTGACATTCTTTTGTCACTGAAGCTCATCTGCAGTTGTGGTATTTGTTGGATAGAAGCTGTTCCTATTATAAAGTGCGTTGGTCTCACCTCAAAAGAAAGCGTTAGACTACTTGCTCCATGAACGTAACTGTGTAATGATCGGCGCTCACACGATCTGAAAATGATCCACTAATGCCAGCGATTAGCCATATGAATGCTTTCTCTGCCCAGAGCTAAAAGTGACAATCATTCGGCAACAAGCAATCAGAACTGAACCTTTCTCATTGACTCAAACCTCATGCTCTTGTTGATTGATGTCGTGAATATGGTAGTGATGATACCTAGATTCCAAAGAAAACTAAATTTCTCTTGTGCTCAGGAACAGCACAGCGAAAATGTGCACACACAAAACACTTCCGGCAAACCGATGAAAAGAGCGATCTCCCGAATTTCTCGTAGTTAAACCACCAAGACCGGAACTACATAGAAGCAGAGGGGGAAGGGGGGGGGGAGCGTTTCAGGCAGACAAAGCTTCAAAGAGGTAGCTGATAAGTAGCTGATTCTGAATTTTAGCATCTAGAGAAGGTTATCTGAAAACAATAGAAAATAAGTGAATCAAAACTGAGCCAACGCAAAGCTTCTACCTGTTAATGTATTCAAGAAATTTTAAACACATGAGTTTCCATGCAAAATAGAGGTTTCTTGAGCACCTTTTCACCAAGTTTGATTTCCAAGTGAAAAGCGGCTCAGACCACTCAGCGTTACGTGATCTTGAGATATGAATCTGGTTTTGGTTTAAATGTGCATTCATTGAAAGACATTGTAATTACTCAAACCGAAACGGGAAAAGATCAAAGAACTGGGCTAAAGTGAAGCAAAGTAAAAACTAAAAGTATAAGTAAACTAAAGTAAAACGGGCCGTTCAGTAAGGCACATATTTGCCAGATTAAACGCAAAACTCATTGTTAAGAAGCACACACATAGGTCCCCTGTAAAGGCTTCTTAAAGAGAGACGGTGACTGCTAATCACATGTCTGTTCTCAAAAGTAATTTCTTCAAACATTCCATACCAAGCAATATCTGACACATACATAATATGTAGTTCTCCTGAACGTTGGACACAAGATCACAGTGAAATCGCAAAATTACACGATGCATGAATCGTTGTGCAGGGTCAGCTGGGTTCGCTCCGCTAGGTTATGAAGTTTTGTCAAGGTTTCTCTTCTCTCAAACTAATGAAAAATGGGGTATTTCTGTGTTTGAGACGGGTTTTTTCAACAATCCCCCAATTTGAAAAAAGTGGTCTAAAAGCACCTTTTTGAGAAATAATCCTTTGTTCTTGCAAAGTTCACAGTTGTTCGGTACACTAGCAATTCGTAAAAAGTGTGCTTTTGAACGATGCTTGTTGTTTCCCAAAAAAAGAAGGCTTATTCGCTGTTCTGGGTGGAATTTGCGGGACAAGCTAGTACACTTCGTGGCAGTGAAAGTCAGCATTTCGAGTACATAGTCTCACGAAAGTTCCTCTCCGACAAAATTTTCATAGGTGATCAAAAACCATGGAATCGATTTTGAAAAGGGAGGATGTATCTCCACAAAGAACAGAATGTTGGGAATGGATCCAGAGAAATTCCGAAGATACCACTGTCAAACCGATCACCTATAAAACCCGCCATTTTTTACTTGATGACCTAATAATTAGCACGTTGACGACAATGGGACCCATGGGTGGGTCCCATTTTGGCGGCTACCACAGACCAAAGGACCCACCAGTGGGTCCCACGTCAAAAATGGGGATCCCGCGACCAGAATTTCGTGAAACTTTGCATAGATGGGTTATTTCAGCCGCCGGATCTGAATATAACCACCATTGTGTACCGTACGACCAATTCCGTGGGTTACGGTAGACAAACTGTATCACCTATTATTAAAAAAAATCAATAGAAACTTACATTAATGGTGATTATAATGGGTTAATTTTATGTTTATTGTGAAGTTTATGTGTATCTCATTGTAATATATTTTCATGTTTTTAGTTAATGTCATGTTTATTGAAGTTTCTACAAAAACTATCAATATTATTGGTATTTTTGTTTATTGATTGATTGTAGCTGCTGCTTATTAATTTTCGATAATAATGATAATAATATTAACAAAATGTTATAATGCGTCATTCTCTTATTGCTATTTATAAATATAAAATCTATTATTACTGCAGTGAAAGAAATGAACCAGAATTTCGCTTTGGTCCCACGTGGTACAACTCCCCAAGATTGTCGTCAAAGTGTTAAAGGCAGCACCCGCGGAAATCCTTGCATCGGAGATTTTCCCGAATTTCGGGGTTTTTGGGGAAGGCAGACTCATAGGCAGGAGTGAAACTGCGTGAAAAATGCGAGAAATACAAGAAATGAAGGCGGATTTTCGATGTGTCGAAGGCGCGGACGAGTGTTCCGCAGTGGGGTGTGCGTGCGTCCCGTCACGAAACCCTGTGAATGGTACGTATTGCACGCATTCACTGCGCCAGACCACCCACGGCGATGGCGTTGGCTGGCGCGTCGTTTCGTTGAAAACCCGCGGCGGCCGTGGCCGTGGCCCTGGTTCCTCTTCAGGTAGGGCATCGTTCGTTGTGTTCTTCTCATATCTGTGATGTGCTCACTCTCTACTTTACCACCCACGCCTCAGCTCCGAGTCGAGGATTTCGGCTGGTGCTGCCTTTAAACAAATATTGATCTCAAGAAGCGGCAGAACAATTAAAAGAACAAAAAATATTTGAGGGCGTTGATACGATAGTTTTCGGAAAGGAGAAGTGAAATAAAAGAAGAAGTCAAAAGACAAATTCATATGATAGTCAAAACGACGAAAACGCTGGATTCTAGTAGGGCAAAGTGGAAGGATGAGGACCTCAACCTGATTCTCAGAGCAATTTAAAACTGACTAATTCTTTGGTTCATATACTGAACTCACCGTTTCTGGAGTTGTGCACCGGCCTGGCGGAAGACCTTCGAGAGCATGGTTCAGGAGGCAGTGGCGAGTACTAGCGATGCTATTGATCCCATATGTTGACGAAAGTGCTACCGCTTGACCGACACCTGTTACGCTACTGATACTAACGTGGAAAACACCCCTCGTAGTTTGGTTCGTATGACGTGCGTGTTTAAAGAACGACCAGACCATGACAGTGACCTTCGTCTGCAGTGTTTGTTAGAGCAGTGTAACGTGAGAGGAAAAAACCAGAATTTGGTCAGCCTTTTGGTATATAACTAAAACACCACTGGAGCCGACAGCAGACCCACCCTCAAAAGTTGCACATCCCATCTAACATTTTTGTAGTGTCCAGACAAGGGCTATTATTTGTGACCTGAGTGCTATGTCTAATGCCCTCGCCCAGATGTGCAATGCCGTACCCATTTACTCCATCACATTTCTACTATACTTGGGAATGACGGTTTTGCAAATACTCAATCTTCTGAATAACTCGAATATTTCCGGGTTTTGATTGCTCGAAATATGAATAGTTTTAATGTCCCAGTTTGTTTTCAGACTGTACGAGTAAATGGACTATTCAAATATCAAAAACTTCTGATTATCCAAATGAATAAATAGTTCGAATAGTGCAGTACTTCTGGAGGCCGAATGGATGAATATATTCAATTCGAATATTCGGTGTTGAACATTCATATTCAAGTTTCTATTTTCTATTTACACTTCGTCGGAATTGCAATTAAAAATTACTTACGAGAACTCGGCCAAAAACTGATTTCTATTTATTCGTTGCAGACATGGTTTTCCAGATCATATTATGGAAAATTTTAGCCAAACATGTGAAAACCTAAAAACGAAAAAAAGCATAAGAAACAAATTATTATAAAACAGTAAACTTGGAAGGAGTTGAAAGTCAGGTGAGCCTTCTGCAGTAATGAATTCCTGTCGTGATTCCTGTGATGGACTTATCTTCGCAGCTTGAAAACGAGGGCAAAATTAACTGATGGACTTTACCAAGGAAATCTGGGTGCGGCCATTTAGTTACCCGTGGCATCTGGCACAACGAAAATAAACAGTTACTACTGACAAGAGGACAACATTACTATTCCTAATTTTGGTCGTGTTAGTCACAACAATGTATCAGTATCAGAATTATGTATGTTATGCAGCGGAAAGAGAGAGTACTTTGGACTCACCTCCTGAAATTTCGTCTGGATAGATCAATCCCATTTAGTTATAGTAAAAAATGCCCTCTTTAACTACGCCTCTGATAGTATTTTGTTGCCCCGTACTGTAACTATACATATGTATGGCGGGCGGCAGCAGCGCATCTCAGTTATATGGCAGTAAGAAAAAAAAAATGAAGAGAGGACTACAGAGTTTCTCATAATGTGTGTTACTATGTGTAGGTTATAATGAGCTAGTTGTTTCCAATAACCTACTTTTCTTAACAAGATCCGTAGGTGCTGCCATAGACAACCCTTATGACTTGCGCTTGCAAAGGTCAACCTTGAGGCATATCACATTACATCAGGTTGGTGGGAAATTAAAGGCAGTACCCACGGAAATTTTCGCCTCTGAGATTTTGATTGTTTTGGAATCTCACCGGGTCTCCCAACAATTTCACGATAGGGGTATCACGGAAAACCCGACTGTTTCTAAGATACAAGTAGTTCAGCGTGGATCAGCAGGATCTGCGTGGGGTCGTTCGATCGAGTTGTGGCGGCAGTGAACCGCTGTCGCCAGCTGATTTGGTGGACAACCACTTCTTTTCTTGTTACTATTAAGCTACTACATATTAGTCCTCGGCATTCCTTCTTTACACAACGAATTTTCCTTCTTGTTATTTCCCAAGAAATCTGTTTGTTTAGTCACTTGTATCGCTGCTTTCTAGCATTGTCACAATGTCGATTTTTTATGGCATTGGGATCGGTCTAGAAGTCACTGGTGTTTCTGCGACACCTTGATCTATCAAGCCATCTTTTTCAAGATTTCATTTCTTTAATTGACCTCAGGAATGCTCAAAGTAGTGCCAAAAACCGATTTCGCCGAGAAACAGCTGACCAAAAAAGAGGCAGTATCAACTTTTTCGATCGGTCCACAGGGTACAGGTCCTACAACTCGGCCAACCTGCTAAAAAGCGATGAACTAAGAGAAACTTCAGAAAACAAGGATTTTGAAGGTTCTACTGCTTTCAACTTTCTAACAGTGATCAGCATACAGAATTACACGAAATTTGCCGAAATCTCGAGGTCCAAATTTTCCGTGGATGCTGCCTTTAATCGCCGTTTCCTGGTTTGCACAAATAAACGTCTTCCTTCCAGTTCAACCACTTTAGGCCAACTTTTTATACACCCTGGCCTGGAATTCTTTTATAGGGTATTGAAAAATGATGAGCCGACGCGATTTTCGGGTGATCATGTTGTACGAGTTCTAACTCAATCATTTTGCAGCGGAGACGGCCCGTAATCTACAGCTTGTTTTTGACTCGGAGTCTTCTTCCGAAAGGACAGTGAGGTGCTGGTTCGCGGAGTTTTCACCTGGTCGTGGTAGAAGGATATCGCTAGACGATCAAGCACTGAGAGCAGCTGTGGAGTCCAAACCCGATAATACCACTCGGACGTTGGCAGCAGACCTAAGTTTGGCCTCTATTGGGATGGTAAGAAAGATCCAAAGGTGGACACCCCGTGACCTGACTGATGCTCAACGATCCACCCGCTACACCATCCGCTCTAACTTACTTATTTGTCAAAAACGAGCTATTTCTACTCTGATGTAGAATGGCAATACGTTTGGCGTGGTTTGTTTGGCAACCTCGCAAACTAACCAGGCAAACGAACCTCGTCAAATGTATTGCCAAACAAGAAGTCCCGTAAAATGTATCGCCATGCAAACCTTGCCCTTTGTATCGCCAAACAAGCTTGAATACGCAAAAATTTTGATAACACCGGGAATCGTACCGTGGTTCTGATATTGGAAGTCCGCTGCCTCACCAACTGCGCCATCCGAGTCGACACCGATGATGATTGAATCACTTGCTAAGAATGAAATGAACATCTTAACCCGTAAAATGTATCGCCAAAGAAGAAGTCCCGTAAAATGTGTCGCCAAACAAGAAGTCCCGTAAACTGTCTTGCAAACAAAATCTCTTGCCATTTGTATCGCCAAACCCCGTAAAATGTATTGCCCAACACATTGTCTTGCCATTTGTATTGCCAAACAGGATCTTCACTCATTCTCCTGTAGAATGTATTGCCAAGCAAAATTTTATCCCGTAAACTGTCTTGCCAAACACATTCTCTTGCCAAATGTATTGCCATTTAACATAAGAGTAGACTGTGTGATAACCGTAGATGAAAAATGGTGGCTTCACAATAATAACAAACGTGGATATGTATGAATAGGTAAACTTTCTCCACCTCTAAGTTTTCCTAAACCTAAGAAGGTTATACTGACAGTTTGATGGTGTTGTGAAGATGTTATCCACTATAGCTTCCTGCAACCTGGTCCATCCGCCTGAGCAGAGTCCTACTGTCGTGACTTCGATCTGAAGTATGAAAAGTTGCGACAAATATGGCCGGCAGTAGTAAAGATAAATGGGCCGCTCCTACTTCCGTATGACAACATGTTTTCGCAGGATTTCGAGCCAAAAACTCTCGCAAATCTGAAACATCGCAACAGGCCACATCCGCAGAAGTCGAACTGAAAATCACACTTCAGCTTCCATCACCACATATCATGGCTGAGGTAAACGGAGAAGTGGTTACGGATTCACAGGCACAACAGCACCGATTGTATCAAGCGTGCGAATTGTTCGGTAATCGCGTAGAGAAGTTCGCTAGAACGGAAGCAAATACCTTTGAGAAGTCTTTGGACGAATATACAGATTTGGTGCAAAGATTTGCAATTACACACAGCGTCGCCAAAATCTTCTCCCACTTTGCTTGACAGGTGGAGCTAAGCTAAAATACAAAATGAATAACAATGCTCGAGGTCTCACTAGCCACAGTCCCGAATGGACATTCTGTAAGCATCGGGTCAAATTCTGTAGGAGCGCGTATTTGCATAGATACGTGAGCAACAGTATGTGTAAACACATGTCGTCGCCTTTGTAAAGCGGATAGAGTTTTTCACTGAGTGGTAGTACCCGGAAGCTGAGTGCAGTGCGATGCAAATCGCAAAAGAAATTTAGAGGGCTCCGAAGTTAGAGTCCATACAAGGCGTTCCACATATTTTTATTGGAGAATTTGGAAATATTCTGTGATTTCTTTCAAGGAGAACTATTTGGGATTCATTTGTCATTTGTTGGTAATGCTTAACTTGATTTTGGTCTTTCATTTCCAATATCTATTAGAGAGGACAAAAAAAGCGTCCTGTTGAACTTCGCTGCTCCCATTCAAAAACAAAATACAGAGAGCCGCAAACGGCCAGTTGGACACGGGCCAGTGCTGCGCTGCGGCAGCGTTGGGAGAGAGCATCAGAGAGCGTCATTAACGCAGTATCAGTCGGGTAGTGCAGCAGACAACCAGAGTGCTACGTTGCGCTGCAGCACTGGTCCATTTCCAACGGGCCGTTCGGAGTTCCCAGTAACTGTGACAAACACTCTCCGTGCCCCTGATGAATTCGAAATGTCGACATCTTGTTAGTAGAATAACTCGAATTGCCCTTCTTTTCCGCTCAGCGATATTGTAAAACCCTAGATCACAACGAGCTGTCTGGATATCCGGTTCTTCGACTCGATCCATTGAAACAGTAACTATCCGAAAGTCGGATCGTGTCCCCCTAGTTAGGTGGTCCACGGACACTTACCACCCGCGTGCGCGGCATCAGGCCTTTCTGCCTTTTTGAACTCGGGAATGAAGAGCCAAGCGCGATTTGCAAGGTGCCTATAGGTATTTTGAGCCATATGCACTACCTAAGATAAAACATGAACAGTCCTTTTCACAAAGGGGAGGAACTCGTAGGATCTCCCATGAGCCATCGGACCGTGGCCTAACGCGCGCGGGTGGTGAGTGTGTCTAATGAAGACATGACATGCAACAGCTCCCTATAAAACGAAGCCAACTTTCTCAAGTTTTCGTCTCAAGTAATTACAGCACAGTTCATCTGAAAATTCTCGTCGGTAGCGTTACTTCTATCCAGGAATCACAACTTATTCATAACCGCGTCAAAGTCATTCGAAAATTCGGTACAGTTCCAGAAGTTGGGAATAAAAACTTGGGCAAATAATTGATTGAGCATCCTTGTGGCATTGGCGTGTCTATCCAACAACCTTTCAAGAAAAACAGTCAGGCAGCCGAACTGTCCTAGTGCTAGAACAAGTTGCTTATCGTAGTGGACCACTGGGAGCTGAATAGGAATCAGAATATTAACTTGAAGAGATCGTGTAGAAGCTGCTTAGCCCGATTGGACGATGCCATGCGTTCTACCTTCAATTTTATTTCCATGTTCTGTTGTATCACCGCCCGATGCTGAATCAGACCTTCAGAATCGTTGCAGCGCTGCACGTAAGGTTCAGGCGCTCCTCATTGCAAGGTTCTATTTGCGTTCGCGTATTTTCTTCGGCTGTGATCTCTTCACACCTCAAACAGAGCTCCCGTCAATAACTCACGACTCGCGTCTCGTTTCGGCCACGATCCGCTCGAGATCTCCAGCTCGATCCGTTATCCCGCGGCTCATTGTCTTTGTTCAGGCTCCGATCATCTCTGATAGCCGAGCGCCCGCGTGCTGTCCGTCGGCGATGTCCCCACCCTCTGACCACCGGCTCGCCGCCTACAAAAGCTTTCGCTCCGCTTTCGGGCGTGCACTCAGCGCAGATCCCACGAAATGAGGTGAGCTTTTCTTTACTATCTCGAGTACCATTTCTACTTGTTGCTGTACAGTGCAAAAACGACCTTCTATGTTGGAAGCAATAAAGCACTTTCTGAAACTATGCAATAACCTAAAATTCCTGGCCCGTGTTGTTTCTCGAGCACTACATCTATGTAGGATGAATCCTTGAAGTTTTATGCCTACTATTCCATATCCTTCTGGAACTGAAAATCTCCCTTTACTTTGTTCTCAGAATTAGCTGCGCAGATCTGGCCCGTACCTTCATGGCTGCGTAAACAATTCAGCAGTGAGTAGGCACTGGTCGAGCATTTTCAATGTGGTATCAGATTGAAGTAATTTAAACATGACGTAGAATAGTTTGATCCTGACCAAGTCTTGTCCTGATAATCGTGAAGTTTGAACGATCCTGACTAAATCTTTTGGATCGCAATTGAGCACTGCAGAAGCTCTAGAATTTTCTAAAATTGAGGAAGCAAAAAAGTGGGGTTATTTTGGAACAGCAACTGTAGAGCAATAGAAAAGAGCGCTAGAAAACATTTGACACTCAATGAGGGGCTTGTTCTTTGGTGTACTACAGCAAGTCGTCATTCGCAATTTACTCAACCACTTTCTCTAGTGAGAAAAACTAACGGTTTCAACTTGAGTATTGTAAGCCATATTCGATTTACGGCATCTCTTGATCGCTGGCAGAAAAATATACTTAATGTACTTCAAGACTACTTCTTAGATGAGCTATACAGGGTTGGGGCATAAGCCATTGCACAACTTCTGACCAATCGTTTCTGCACCAGAAACTCATACGTTGTCCCACTCCTTCCTTTTTCGAATAGAGGAGTCTATTGGACATTTGGTGGTGGAGACTAGGTTTTACTTGAAGCTTTTGCCTCGGAGTAGTAGGCCTTGGAACACATTTTCGAAAAACGTGTGCTGCTGTGAAAAATTCCATGCAAAATCCACCAAATCTCCAAAGGGAACGTTACTGCTCGAGAAATTTCTAAAGCCTATAGAGTGCTCTATCTAATGATACTGCAATCTCCAATGAGAATGGATTATCAGAAACATGGGAAGGAAAAGTCTCGGCTACTCCATGCTGCCAGTGTAAGTCAATTGTCATCTACATAATTTGTTATAGGAGTTTCCAGTGGAAAATAGGGCAGCAGCTACTGGTTGGAAGTGGGCGGGAACTCGAAAAAAAACTAGAAAGTGGTTGTGCAAATCGTAAGTAGGCTTGGTTATGGGCCAAGTGTAACTCGAAAGGTGGCCCTCGATTTTCTCATTCAAGCGACTGTGGAAGAACCTCGTTTTCTGCTATTAACAACATCTACCTTGCGTGAATTTCACGCATCGATCTCGTTATCGACATCAAAAACACGAAACGATTTTTGATTCCACTTGAAAGCGTTGCGAATAAGCTATAATTTCCGCTGTTCTGCTCGGAATATGCGAAATGAACTGGTGCATTCGGCGGCACCGCAAAATTTTCACTGAAAGTTTGTGCTAAAAGTTTTCTAGCTGTCTAACATATCCCGTGTTCAAAAGCAAGGAATAGCTCGAATCCAGCACTATTCAATATGTCTTTGTCGAGAAAAAACATGTCACCCCACTGTTTTACAGAAATAAGACAGAGAATGATCTATTAGGTTGGGCAATAAGTTCGTGCGGTTTTTCAGGGGCACTGAAATTACTGCTTTCCACGAACAACATAAATCACAACAAGTGATTTGTGTAGCCCCTTCCCTCCGCTATTCATTTCATTAGAGAAGGAGCAGCTCCTCGGTTTCCATTCCATGAAAAGCCTCATTGTTTGGGACGACCCAATTTGTGACTGTTAACTGCAACTTCTCAGTGGAACTCTGAAAATTGTCCAAGAAAATAACCAAAATAAGCGGTTAGGGACTGCTTCAGGGTTGTAGAGATTGTATGAGTGAGTTTACCTTTTATTCTAGAATGAAGGATAACGTTTTAGTGGAATTTGCTAGGAGGCGGCGCGCCCTTTCAATGTGAGGGGTCACCTCGTACTCCGCTCCTCGAATTTTTTTTCGCGAAATGAATCAGTTGAATTCAGTTTTCGCTAGAATTTAACATTTTTAGTGGTTCTTCTTTGCATCCAGAGCAAGAGCTGGCACGTAAGTGTCTCACTGTTTTTCAAACCCCACTTTTGCAAGGGGGACATACTCTGGGCTAAAATTAACCTCTCTGAGACGGGCATCCATTTCTGCGCCTTGTTTTCAACGTTAATGGCTTCCCTTTACATGTCTTTGATAGCTGCTGCCTTTTGAGTTGCATTCGATCCATGATAGAAATCAAACAGTGGGAGTGATCGGGGGTTGTCGTCCTAGTCGAAACGGTGCTTCACACTCCAGGCGATAGAAAACGAGGTGCAGGGAGAATTGAGGAAATCGGCTTAAAAATTGAAAAGAGTAAATCAAGGGCTACAAAATGGTTACTGATACGCAATCAAACAAAGTTCGGTTCCCAGTAAAAAATTGAGGTGAAAAAACCGCACGAACTTATTGCCCAACCCAATATATTAACCTATGGCCCCTTCCCTGTACAGCATTTTCCAACGCCAACATTACGAATTTAAAAAGAAACAGCGTTTTTGCAGCTAAAGCAAAAATGGGAGCACTGCTACCGATAGCTCTCGGTAAAAGCCAAATGCATGAGCGTGTCTTTTGCTTTTTTTTCGCGGTGACATCGGAAAATTAGAACTTGCGTGCGAATTGGAATCTGAATTTCAATATCAACAAGATGGAGCTGAAACATATGTAGAAGAAGGCGGGAAAGTGTTGAAAGAGAACTGCGGAGATTCTGTACAATTAACGTTTTCGCTTTATTTGAATAAAACATTTTCACCCTGGAGCACACGTTTTTGAGGATGTAGAGTTTTCGCTCGCGCAAACACTACTCAGCCAACCTGTTCACCCCTTCAAGTCTAAGAAATCATCCCTTCGGGGCGGTAGCGGCTGCAAGAAGGGAGCATGAGGTGGGGGGGGGGAGGGAGGGGAACAATGCGTTCTCAAATTTCACACTTTCGATTTCATTTTGGATTTGCTGTGAAATAGGTTAAACCTTAGGCTAGTGCATTTTTGAATTTTTTTTGTCTTTTTAGATCACTTGATTCCGCGCATGTGAATCTTGTGTTTCAATTTTCAGAAGGCCTATTATTCAGAGTTTAGATTTCGTGGTTCTATTTTCTGGCGTTATCCCACTATTCTCCCATTCTTTCCGTGCCCATCATTATTTGAGTGGCAGTATGTACATAGTTCCATAGAAAGTCAAGAAAGATTGCTTTAACGAAGTCGCGGACATAAATTAGCGAAGATAAATTACATCTACAATTACAACTGTAGCTACGTAGTAAACTGCGTGGATTGCAGAATTGAATTGTGCGCAGGTTCCTTTGGAATTTTCTCTCAAACTTTTACGATTTTGATATGAAAGTTGAATAAATAAATGAAAGTTGCTTCAATCGTAGAGTCTCAACTGTGGAAAAAAATTGACTTTGACATTGTTAACATCCAGATTCAGGTATGATTTTGCCCATGGAGAGACCCCCACTGTTGCATTTCTGCCGGATGACAGTACAACCGTAAACTGGTCATGTTACACTTTCCATTCCCACTGAAATTCTTCAGAAAGGCATTGCACGGTCACTAGTCGCTGAACAAAAACAGGCCTAAGCTTTGAAAAACTTCTCTAAATTCGTTTCTAGAAATGGTTCTTCTTCTCGTGCAGGTTGCATGTAAAATTGGTGCATAGAGGTGCAGAATAACACGAGTCAGGATGCCTTTGCCTTTTCAATAGGATCGAATATTGATTGATTAGAGGGAAGGGAGAGTGGCAGCAATTGCATCCTCACTGTAGAGTCTTCGACACGTTTTTTATATTAAAAACGTGGATTAAGGCAATACCCCGTAGCACTCTGTTCGCCCGGGGTTTCGCGCTGGGCCGCCGAGCCAGCCTATTTGCCCACTAATCTGCGCCCACCGCCGCAAAAGTGGACGGTGCTCGAACGAACTCACGCAGCTCCCGAAAGAACGACGTAAAAATAGGCGCGCGTCTCCGTTTTCCATGCTGCAGCTGAAAACAGTGCAAGCACTCAACTGCTAGAGCTTGTGAATGCAGCAGAAAGCGCAGGGGCTGCGGAGCGATCTCATTTCTCGAGGGGTGGTCCGGACTCGAGTAAACTTTGTTATTGATTTTTTATAGTCCACAAGATAGCATTCTAAGGGATAAAAGAAGAAAAGAGCATGCATAAAAAATTCAGTGTCTTAAAGGCAGCGCTACAAGGGATGCGATTCATGGCTGAACAATGCATGGCTTTGTCTGGAATGCTGTCAAACCATGTAACCCTTGAGAGTGAGGTCTGGGTGACTGGGTGGCAGATCGCCAAAATTTACTTTGTATTCACTCTCCAGCCATAGGATATTCGGTTGCTATAATAATAAAGGGCGTAAGAGCTTTCAAATCAAAAAAAAAATATAACACGCTAAAAATATATTGCTTGCTCTAATGCAGGACATCACGTAATGATAATATATGAGATAATGCAACCGGATGAACTGTGACCGAAGAAATCTTATAAAGTAAAATAAAGTGGGTATATTTCGGTGTGGCCTGCGAGCGCACCGCGTGCCATGACGCGTGGCGTACTGCCTAGCAGCCTCCAGCAGACAACAACGAGAGTATCGATTGTCGGCTGGCGTCATGGCGGACAGCGCTTCCGCATGCCACCCCGAAATATACACATCAATTGTGAAAAAAAATTAAAAGAAATGGGTGATCAGTTCTGAGATGTTCAGCATTTCCTAGCAGTACTAAAGCCAAATTACTCGAGATAGGCATTGCTTTGTACTTTTCACTGCATTTTGAATAAAAAAATTCATTCAAATAAACACATCTTCCAGGTACGTTCTGCTCGTCTCCTTGCCTTTCGTCGTCGTCGCCCAGCAGTTTTCAACTCAGAGAGCTAACGGTTCGTGTCCTAGAACTTCGATTTTCTGTGGAACTTCTTTTTTTTTGACGTTTCGGACGAATTCCAGTGGACACCATCCCCGCCTGGTATCAAGGACATCCCAAACAGATGACGCCCGGCTACGGTTACGAGCGAGTCGAGCGGCCGTCTTCAGTGAACATGAACTACCAAAAGTGAGTTTCCTGCGGCGGCTGTACTGCTTGCTCACAGCCCAAAAGCGTTACCTCACTTCCAGCTATCCCTCGTTCGGCGCCAATCGACCAGCCTACCCTGAACTCACTATGGGCGGAGTGGCACCGATTAGGCGATACCCAGTTGGTGGGCAGGATGTAAGTGTGAGCGAAACCACCTCTGACACTTTTCCATCTCACAATCGCCCACGGCTTATTGGCAATGACCCACTAACCCCGCGGGTGCTTCACTTGCTGTGGGAACCTGTTCGGGAATCCTCGAATCATATCGGGCGCTGGGTCAACCATGCCAAGTCATTATACTACGTGAATAAGTTGGTGGGTTTCCACCGCTTGATGAATTGGCTTTGGTGACAAGCAGCAGTCTTGACGGGAGCTTTAGGAAATAATAGGATTTTGTCGGGGGCGTAGTTGTTTCCGCACTTGCAGTTATTTGCTAGAAACGGTTCGTATCAGACGCGGTATCTGTCAAAGCATGTCGTGAATTATCTATCTCTTGCAACTTTTTTCTTCCTCATTTTTCCTCGGACGGTTTATCGGAGACTCGAAGTTGTGATCTATACTCTGATAAACTGTTTTTACGAGTGTTTCGGTCTTCGAACAGTTTTGGTGGTTTCCTTCTGGGGTGCTCGTTGTCAAAGCAAAATCCCTGAGCTCTTGACTTTGAGTGAATTTCTGCTTCTATCAGCCTTCTATTTTTATTTCTTGAAGTTCACCTATATAGGTTTAATTAAATGTCGGAACTTCCGCAAAAATAACGAGCTTCCACCCTACACGTTCTTATTCAAAGGCGGATAGTCGCATTTGTAAGGGACTGTTGCGGGCAGTTTTGTTTCCTTCGCTGGCGCCGCGACGCAACCGCCACGCAGCACCGCGACGCCGTGACCTGACACGTCTTGACATGGTGCAGCAGTTACTTCGTGGATTGTTTCTTCTCGTAACGTGTTATAAACCACTGCATGTGCGTCAGAACCAGCAAAACCGTGTTGCGGCGGTACTGCTCGACGGATGTGAGGTGTTACCAGCGCGAGAACCAAATCTGGATAATCGTGGTGGGATCGTTAGGGTGTTTATCGTTGTACCTAAGAAGGCGGCCTTAGCGATTGCTGCGATTGGTTGATTCCTCGTAGGGACCAATCGCAAAACTCGGCTTTCCGCCTCTTTCCACTTGGCAGAGCACCTTTCCTATACAGTGTATGTTCCTCATTTTTCACTCCCTTTTTCTCAGAAGCCACACCAAACCTCGCTTTCACGCTACCACCAACTCCTTCTGAGAAAACAAGAACAAATGCGGAGGGAGAAGCAGAATAAGGCGACGACGGAAATGAGAGGAGCGCTACCGCAGTCGCTGAGGAACATTTACTCCACCATAAGGCCCATCCTCCAATCTACCACGTTCAAGCCTAGCAAACACACACAATTTCGAGAGAAACAGCCATCCAAATGGAGGACGTCAATCCCGAGGAGGATAACCACAGAGAGGATTCCCTTTGAGGAAATCGCCACTCGCATCGCGTCAACTACTACGAGGTTCTTTTGCAGACATAAACCAACTGATCGAGAGCTTTAAGGAAGTACGATGTAGACCTTTAGAAGTGTCGCAACGACGACCACGGACTGTTGCCCGACGAAAACGGCTACTTCTTCCTCCTCAAAGTTTTCCTTCCTGGAGTTCCTTTGGGTGGGCTACCTGCTTAGCGCACGAATCACTGCATGCAAACTCACTCCTTCTTCTCCATTCTATCCTATTTCAACCTGGCGAGGGTACTTCGGTTAGCGACGTAATTCAAAGAAAAGTGTGCTAGATCTTCACACTTCTGAGCCTCCAAAATGCAACAAAAAAAGGAATAGAAATGCTTTTGAAAGTTCAGAGATATTCTTAAAAAAGACTAGAAATATTTCCAAAAACAGCACTAAGAAAAGTCAAGATGCCTGAGCAGCGTGACTACATACAGTGGGCGTCGATGGCGGTGACCCCTCTGCGGCCTCGGAAAGCACGCGGAATCTACTCTAGGACCACAAACTGTGAGGTGTTCTTGACAGTTAGTTTTCTTATGAGGTAACATCACTATAGAGTAAAATTCATCTGTTTGTGTGTTTGTTGGTTATCGCGCAGCTTCGCCGCCAAAAGACCCTGACGTTGCACTGCGGGGCGCAGCTTCGCCGCGCTTCGCGTAGATGGCAATGATTTTTTGCACTGCGGGGCACAATTCTAATCCGAACGGTATAGGTTTCATGTGCAAATGTCTATGAATCGTATCACAGAAGAAAAGCGGAAGTTGCTATAAGTGGTGAAATCCTCAGGTTTCTGTCTGTCATCAGTCGAGTGTTTCCGAGGGGATTAAATGGGAAACTGAAGTTTATATGTAAAAGCGATTACCAGCACGCAATTTGATCATGTCCCTACAAGTGCTCTGACTCGCAACTCTCGGCTTCATCCGCTTTTGTTGAAAACTAAGGGTACGTCAGTACCGAGCTCCCGCGAAGCGGGCAAGTGCGAGACTCGCCGGAGGCGAGTCGGAGCACTTGTCAAATGTGATGAACAAACACCGGGAAAACCCAGATTCGCCACTGAAGCGACGATTCCATTGTGAGCGGCGCGGTCGCGCTGCTGTTCTTTTCGAGGCCGTAGATGGGTCACCGCCATTGACGCTCACTGTATATCCTGATTATCTTTTCTACCGTCAGCATAACATAGAGGTACAGGGAAGTGAACACATTTTAGAAAAAAGAGGCTGTGAGAACTGGAAAACGATGTGATCTACAGCGATCGGTCTATACGATCCATTATTACCGTATGATTTTGACATGGTTTGGAGTGGAGAAGTCTCAGGAAACCCTGTAGACGAATCCACACTAAGTGTGATCATTCATCGATCGTGCGTGAAATATTTGTGTTTGCACCCGGTGCCTACTCCAAATGTTCTTGATGTCTGAGGCGCAGTGTATCGTGAGGAGAAATTAGGCGGTGACTCCTCGTCCTCCGACATCAAATCGTCCTCGCTCATATTCCCCTTTCGCATGTGCCTAAAGTCTGTCGGTAGAAAGTTGTTAAGACGGGCCGAGTGTGCAGCGCGTGAGCACTCCGCTTGCCTGACGTACAATGAACTCCAAATGGTCGAAGACAAGGGCCGGGGCCGCGGCGCGGGCACTCTGGTTGTCTGCCGCACCTCCCGAAGCAGCGGGAAATCACGACTTATCGGTTTTCCTCGTGTCTCTATCCAGCAGGCTCATTGCTTTGGTGCAGTAGACAACCACAGTGTCCGCGCTGTGGTTCCGCCCTTTGTCTATGACCGTTTGGAGTTCAGCGTAGCCCAACTCAGCTGTTATGGGATCTTATTCATTACAATCAGGGCCGCAGATTCAGCCAGTCCAGTACACTTCACTCTACGAAAATAACGAAAAGGAAAACCCTTACATAGAGCAAAATCTGATGTTGGCGTCCTCGAGGTTGCGCTGAACTATCATGAGAAGCAGCACAAGCGCTGCAGACTCGACCCGCCTCAACAACTTCTTACCGACGGGTTCATTGAGCTGTGCATATTGTCGTGTATCGCCCAGCTTGCCGCTCATGAAGCAGCGTGCGATGCGCGGCGATATCAACACGCTTATTTCACATATTGAAGCGAAAAGTATAACTAGATTCTATGTATAATACACAAACCCGCCAGTTAAAGTTTCAGGCGCGTTCATGCATTTTCTGACAAAATTGAGGAATGACCCCATATGCTACACTTGTTAATGCATGGACCTGAATTTTACAATGGGAAGTCCACGTTTTCATGAGTAGGATTTCGACTCTCAGAAAAAAAATTACCGATGCACGTTTTCCACGCTTTCATAATTAACACTTAAACTATTCGCACACTGCTCAGCACTCACTACTTCTAACGGTAGTTAGTCAAACTGTCAGGCTGTAGTATCTATGAGAAACTCGGTTTGTGAAAAATCTGGAGACCTTTTCTTCTCAGTTGACAAGTTCTGAAGAATTAAAAGTTTTTCAAAGTCTGACAGTTCTCGCATTTAAACCGCGGTAGTTACAACACCTAACATCTCCGGCTAACGCTGTTTCGTTGAAGTAGCTATAACATATAGTAGATGCATATTCATTAACAACAGTTATCAGTGCAGTGCAAATACGAAGTAGTCCGTTTTTGCAGCCAAATGCTGAACTACTTGCCGCGATAAAAGACGTCGTTGCGAAGTTCAAAGCCTCGTTGGATGAGACCGGCATCGACCAGGACGTCAGACTGATGGGGAACCAGCTGAGGAACACGTGGCAACAGTTGAGAACAGGTGGGTCCAAAGCTAACAAAAGAGCATGAATATGTGGATGGTGGCTAGGGATCTCCTCACTCTATCTGCGTTCTGTATTTTTATGTGGCCTTGCAACTGAAACTGTGTATCTGAAGAAATTCTTATGGTAGATAGAGTGAGGAAATCTCTGAGCTTCAGGGCTGGACCGTGGACTTCGAGCTGTGAAGCAGAGTGCAGAGACCTCACTGGCACAGGCAAGCATCGGTATGTGGTCACTGAGTTTGAAGCTACTGCTATATTACAAGCCAGTGAAGGATATTTTGTCGTAGTGGCCATTTTCTATTTGAAAATTCTCTCTTATCTAGAGCATGACGCTGCGCTGAGCTACACACTTCAATTTTGATAGCTATCGATGGCCAGCTTTTGGTCTCATGCAGGCTCTACTATACCCCTACCAAAATCAATACGTATCGCTTTCGCTGGCAAGAGCGACCCAAGCTGCTACACTCCGCGTGTGGTACAGCGGAGTATAGCCAGATGATTTTGGAAACGCTTGCACTGCAGTCAAACAGTAAATTCAATATATAGAAAAATTCTACATAAAATATCATACGTCGGGCTCAGAATGATCGCCGTCAGATTCAAAGCAAAGATCCAACCTCTTCCAGAAATTTTTGAGGATGCGCGCAGTCATTTCTAGTGAACGCCTTTTTCAGTGATTCGTGTTTGAAAGTGGAGGCTTTTTGCTCTAAGTGAGAGTAGTTACCAAATCCAGAGGATTGAGGTCGGGCGTGTTTGATGGCCAAATATCCTTTGTCCAGAATCCTGGGGGACTGTCTCACTCCATTCCCCTTTCTTTCATGCTTCGTGGGCTGTTGCTCAGTTTTGTTTGAAGGTCCAGCCAATGTCCTCAGCGTTTTCTTTGGCCCGAGGGATCACCGCATCCTTAACGAAAATGCAATTTCTGTAGCCCATCACACTTAACCACGTATATTATGTCAGGTTGGTCAGAAAGTCTTCGATCAACATTTGTCTTTCGATCCGTGGTCTGGTCTGGTCTCAAATTCTTGGTCTTAAATTGAAATTTTTGAAAACAGAATATGGTGGAATGTTTTATTACTTTCCAGCTACATATGTATAGAGAAATTACCAAATCAGTTTCGATCCATGAACGGTAATACTATAATCGTTTGAGAAACACCGTTACATTTTGTGCAAGACTTAGCTATGTGACAAGAGGTACGCTGCTAGGCTGTGATTGGTCGATTCATGTGCGTGTCGCGGCTGCAGCTTTCAAAGGTGCAAGCAGTGCTGCGGCGAGATAGACCAGTTTTCTATGCTCCGACGGGACAGATTAATGTTATCGGAGCCAATGAACTGTAATGGGGTGGTCTTCAATGTCATTCAATGCGTCGAATTCGAAGGGCCGACCTCGATTTGAGAAGCACGCGCGTGCTTCGCGGTCGTGTCGCGGCGTACGTCTTGACCGCCTCCCGCAAGACTTCGGGGTCAACCTAATATTTTATATAGGTGTTGATCAAACTATTTTTTTTGTTTAGGCCCGACGAACGAGCAGTTAGGTCGATTGCTCGACAAAGCCGCGGATGACGCAAACAGAGGAGCCGTCTCTAAGCGAATACAATGACATTCTTGTTTTAAGTGAGTTTTTTCACATTATATCATTGCCTACTACCATCATATTCCATTTTTAGATCTTTTCCAAGCAAATCCTCTGCATGGAGAAATCGTGTACGTACGATTGTACGGTTTAATTATGTGTTTATGCTGTTTACTAGTTGTCAGATAAATGTCTTTCTTTCAATTTGTTTCAACACGCAGAATTAAACTATAATATTAGGTTGAGAAATTATAAATGTCTGTTTGACCCATAAACAGGAATCGCTACAGAAACAACAGTTCAGCAGCTAGAGCTATTCTCCACAATAATCCATGACTCTTCTACTTCTTCCTTACGAGGTGTCAGCGTTCTCTTTGCAGAAGTCGCAGTAACGAGTCACTTAAATTTTAACCTTACCACAGTTCCTAACGTTTTTCTCTGCCAAAGAATGCAGCATCGGCAGGGACAAGTGGTGTTCTGGTAGTGGCAATACTGCGCTATGAGGCGGTTAAGGGAGGAATTCCATCTCTTAGTTCTTGGTTTTCTACTGAAACATTTTCGCAACGTGCTGTAGGGACCATGTCATAAGTTTTGTAGTCGCTGTCTCGACCATAGGTGGAATAGTTGTGAGAACGGGTCCGTGAAAGTGAAGGTTGGGGAGAAAAATGGCGGTTGGCTGAGTAAACGTCACAATCGACCGGGGAGGGGGGTGGGGGGGGGTCCATCCATCCCTTAATACCTCTCAGCTCAAGGCGTCGACCGGTGGTAGTGGTAGAGTAACAGTACTACTGGAAAATATTCAGAGATTGGAGCTGAAGGGAATTTATNCCGTGAAAGTGAAGGTTGGGGAGAAAAATGGCGGTTGGCTGAGTAAACGTCACAATCGACCGGGGAGGGGGGTGGGGGGGGGTCCATCCATCCCTTAATACCTCTCAGCTCAAGGCGTCGACCGGTGGTAGTGGTAGAGTAACAGTACTACTGGTAAATATTCAGAGATTGGAGCTGAAGGGAATTTATTAATGAGAATCGACCCGAGAAAAATGAATTTTTTTTGAGTTTTCAACATTTATTTTCAGAAATATCCGGGACCCGACTGCAAAACTCTAATGTGAGAACAAGTAAGCACAATATTGACTTTAAAGAAAAATTCACTTCATGCATAGATTGCATATTGTTATCAGAACTGCGTGCCAAATTTCTGAAAAAATGCTGACGCGCAAAAGTAGGGCCCGCGCCGCGCCCCGTCTTCGGCGCAGAAGTGAACCTTTTTCAAATGTCAGGTTGTTAGGAAATAGAGGAAGATTTGCTCTTTCCAAAGATATCCAAACTCCTTAATTGCTTTTGAACGCACGTCGAAATTTTTGTACCAAGTTGGGCTTTTTTCGAACTTTGAGTGGATTTTTCAGGATTCGTTGAAATCCTTTTCCGGATGTCAGGTTGCCAGCGTGTTCAGCTGACGATTCTGCGTCGATTGATACCTGGATGCAGGATGGAAGTTCGCTGGGAAGCTCGGAATGCCGGTTGGTGAGAACGCTATAACGGGCATTCTCATCGCCAAAACGAGGAAGTACAGAGAGTGAAGAGACGCAGACAAGGGCAAATGAGAACGCCCGTTATAGCGTTCTCACAGGTCGCCATTCCGAGCTTGCCAGCGAACCTCCATCCTGCATCCAGGTACCAATCGACGCAGAATCGTGAGCTGAACACGCTGGCAACCTGACATCCGGAAAAGGATTTCAACGAATCCTGAAAAATCCACTCAAAGTTCGAAAATAGCCCAACTTGGTACAAAAATTTCGACGTGCGTTCAAAAGCAATTAAGGAGGTTTGGATATCTTTGGAAAGAGCAAATCTTCCTCTATTTCCTAGCAACCTGACATTTGAAAAAGGTTCACTTCTGCGCCCAAGACGGGGCGCGGCGCGGGCCCTACTTTTGCGCGTCTGCATTTTTTCAGAAATTTGGCACGCAGTTCTGATAACAATATGCAATCTATGCATGAAGTGAATTTTCCTTTGAAATCACTACATTGTGCTTACTTGTTCTCATATTAGAGTTTTGCAGCCGGGTCCCGGATGTTTCTGAAAATAAAGGTTGAAAATTTAAAAAAAAAATCATTTTTTCTCGGATCGATTCTCATTCATAAATTCCCTTCAGCTCCAATCTCTGAATATTTTCCAATAGTACTTGTTTACTCCACCACTACCTCTTAATCATGTTTCCTCAACACTTCTCCAGTTTTTAGAAAATAATGCTGTCAAAAGCGTAAATACCACGAATGCTCAGGATAATTTTTTACGCAGCTCCCACCACAGTGGCCTATACTAAATCTGCTCTTCCTCTACAATAACTATAATAAGTGAACCCCCCTCCCCCCGTCCCCCAACGTGATGGTTCCATCCATGGTTGGCCAAAAAAGTGAAGGTTGGGTGAGACTCATTCTCAGGGTATTCCACCTATGATTTCAGTGGCTTAGAACACTCACTCGCTGCACTCACCAACTGTGCCTTCTAAGCGCTCTGTCTCTGCAAGCACATACAGTCTGAGGGTATTTATGGTTGATGCGCGTCAAATTTGACGCGACGATATACAGTGCAAAAGAGGGAGGAGAAGGGAATTCCTAGTGGAGCGCGAATGTTCCCGGTTTTGTCGTCGCGACAGCCGCGCGAACAAAACGCGTTTCTATTTCCTCCGCATCGAGACAACGCGAAAACTTCGTGAAATTCCAGGCCGACGCGTCAAATTTGACGCGCATCAACCATAAATACCCTCTCTGTTTCCTGAAACGTGCACTGCCATCCTCGCCCCGATTGAACACCCACGCGCCCCGATTGAACCATACACGCCGCTTTGTTCAATCGGGGCAAGGATGGCAGTGTACGTTTCAGGGAACAGACTGTATTCCTCTGGTGCACCGTCTTCACTTACGATCGATCCTGCCCCGCGAGAGACTCGTGGTAGTGTGTCAGAACCAATGAAGTCTCTTAGATAACTGTACTTGTGTTCATAAACGAATAGAACAAAATTCAGTTGCAACAGGTCCGATAACTTTGTCCATCGTGTTCTTCCGTGAACAGCATTTTTCGCAGTACTGACTGACCTCTACCCTTCCAATGCCACAACTACTATAACCAGAAAATTTTACAATCGATACAATCTTTCATCTACTATCATCGCATCGATAGAACACAATTTTCCTTCTGACAACACCCCAATGTGGTAAACATTTCTTAAAGTTGTCTACAATATTCTGGCACATTTACTCTTTTAAACGGGAACTAATTAAAACTGCTAGAAACGGCTACCCTACTGTGACAAAAATTCGTTCCCCCAACTCAATATTCACGGAGCGGCCGTAGTAGTTGTGGAAGTCCAAGTATGGACAAGACGCTGAGAAAAACTAATCACATCCTACAGAAACGATTGAGCCCAATGGGAAATTCACAACATCGGAATTCCCTAGTCGTTTACCACCTCCGATTATAATCGCAAACTTTTCACTGGAATTGGCAATTGGCAAAGTGAAAATTTTCACGAGCGATCCCCTGGCGTATTTTAGCCAGTCAAAAGGTACGTCAGATTCTTATCTATGTATACTCTTCTGCTTTTTATCCCAAACTCAAAAGGTTATATCTTAAAAGCAGCATCCACGGAAATTTTCGTGTTCAAGATTTTGATCGTTTTGGATACCTAGCAATGGTGCTAACAATTCTACGAAAATTGCACTGTCGAAGGTATCAGCGTTCGCAAGAAAATCGCTTCTCGGCCTTTTGGCTAAGATCAAAGTTTATTTCTGTTCTTATCGAAAATGAGAAGCTACATGTAGTTCAACAGTTCAACGGGATGAGTTGTAGCATGAAATGAACGGGTGTTTTTGTTTACAATCACTACCTTCCCTACGATAAACTTTGCTGCCATTCCCAAATCCTTCCATTTTAGGCGCGAGCAACTCGGCCATTCTCTGCAAACGGGCTAAGCTGGTGGCAGTAAAAACCGCTTTTTTTTCGTGAGATTTGCCAAAATCGATTACTGCGTTCGTCTTCACTACAGTGCAAAACGTAGGAATACAATGAAATCTGTGAGAGCAAATTCCGTGAGTGCCTTCAAAAACCGCGCCACGGAATTGAGCGGACTTTTGTCTCGGACACAACTTAGCATAGCTCGAGGAAAAAATTTCCGAGTTATGGACCTGAGCGCCACTTTACCACTGGGACAGCTGAACCTGGAAAAAGATCTGGAGATATGGAACCGTGTGCCCCTTCAACTCTGACCCGCGCCAATTCTGTATTCAGGCAACAGAATTCAAGGAAAATACCTAATTATAGACCAGAGATTCCGAGGCAAGGACCCGTGTGCCCCTCTTACTCGGACCAGCGTCAATTTTTCTCTGAGCCAGCTAAACCACAGAAGAATCCTGGGCCACGAATTCGTGTGGAGTTTTAACTTAGCATGATGCGACAATTTAACTCGGACTCGTTTGCCCTCTTACTCAGACCAGTGCCAAATTTCCGTTGGACCAGATGGGCTCGGTGAAAGAAATTTGGAGCCATGTACCAAGCGCCAGTTTTTCTTTGAGCCAGGTAAACTATAGGAAAAAATGCGGAGCCATGGACCCGTGTGTCCCTCTTACCCAGACCAGCGCCAAATGTCCCTCTTACCCAGACCAGCGCCAATCTTCCTCTGGGTCAGCTGAATTACAGGAAAGGTCCTGAGCCACTAATCCGTGTGGAGTTTTAAATCACAAAGGAAGTGCAAGAGGCCAGGCTCGCAGATCGTAATGAAACCTACCTAGCTTGAATCCTTACTTGACAAGGTCCTACAGCATATATTTCATTTCTGCTCTGGGTTCCAGAGAAACGTTGACTCCTTTCTGAATGCCCTATAGTTATTTGTGGCAGGTACGTCAATAAGGATAGGTTTCATGTTCTAATCTTTTAAGGTCAATTCCAACAATATAGAAGGAGTAAAAAAATGCAAAACGGATGCACATGACGGGATCTGAACCCTCGAACCTCTGCCTAGCAGTTCAGCACCTTCCCCACTCGGCCATATCTGTTTTTGGCACCCGGCGAAAAAATGAAATGTATGCTGTAGGACCTTTTCAAGCAATTGTTCAAGCCAGATCGGTTTCATTCCGATCTGCGAGTCTGGCCCCTTGCACTTCCCTTGTTGGTATGATGCGACAGTTTAACTCGGACCCGTGTGCCCCTTTTACTCGGACCAGCGCCAATTTTCCTTTGAGCCAGCTAAACTACAAAGAAGATTATGGGCCACGAATCCGTGTGGATCTTCAACTCAGTACGATGTGACAATTTATCGTGGAACTATGCGCCACGTTGCCTCTAAGCTGGTTTAACTCAAGAAGAAGTCCTGAGCCATGGACCCGTGTGCCCCTCTTACTGGGACCAACGTCAATTTTCCTGTGAGATAGCTAAACTACAGATAAAAATTCTGAACCATGGGCCCATGTAACGTTGTAACTCAGTACGATGTGACATTTTAACTCGGACCCGTGTACCCCTTAAACTCAGGCCAGCGCCAATCTTCCTCTGGGTCAGCTCAATTACAGAATAAATTCCGAGCTATAAACCCGTGCGGAGTATTAGGTCGGACTGATGAGTCATTACAACGCGGAACCGTCCGTCACTTTGCCTTAGGGCAGGCCTAACTGAAGAAAAATCCCGAAATCCCGAAAGGCGTGAACCCATGTGGAAGTTCAACTCGAACCGTTGAGTCACGTCGATTCCGACCCATGCGCCAGATTGTTGGACACTTAGCATCCGGTGACGTCAAGCCCCGGTAAGGGAAAGGAGCGGGGGTGAGCTCACGGACATGAATTTCTCTATATCTCACGTGAAAACGACTGAAACTACATGTTTTTCTGAGTCAGAATATGTCAGAAGTTATTATGGCAGAGGTTCATAAATATTCAATTTTGGATGCCTGGCAGTCCTTCAAACGTACTGCACAATTTTCCGGAGTTCCTTTGTTGCACTCACCAATAATTCCAACGGGAAATTAGAACAACGTTGACTCAGAGAGATAGAGAAATTGCTTGGATGAGATGACTTTGACTGCTCGATCTTCGTTTTTCAAAAGATCATAAGTGCGGCGATAGTGTATGTGCTTTGATCCTGGCTCACAGATACTCACTGTCGCCTCTAAGGTTATGCGTATACAACTCGTCTGAAAATGAGAGCATATGTCGCCGCAACCAGACACGTTCGCTCTCCACGCCGTTGATCCTATCAGATTTTACGGTCGCCTTCTTAGTTGCTTTTATTGGCACCTATGCTGGTAATTAGAGACGCGAGGCAAAGGTTCGAAAATCTGATCGGATCAACAGCGGCGCACCCCTCAAAGCTCCCCACTGGGTCTCCTGGACTAGGATTCATGAACGCAAAACCAAGCGAAACAAGGTTAGCAAACCAATTTTTGCGTCCTGCGCCTCCTAACCTTGAGCAGTCTATAGGATAGCCAATCCCACTAACCATCGTTGGCTTGCTTGGTTAGCGTTTCATGAATCCCAGCTCTGAACTGCCGAAAAATCTCCAGTTATGGACCCGTGCACCCCACCAACTCAGACCCAAACCAGTATTCCACTGCTCGGATGGACTTTAGGACAATTTTCGGTCAAAAACCCGTGTGCCGCTCTTCCCAAGCTCTGCCAGTTTCTCACAGAGTCACCTGAAACTGCAGAAAAATCTCCAGTCATGGACCCGTGTACCCCTCCTCTCAAAGCCGCACCAGTATCCCATTGGGGCCACCTGAATTGCAAGAACTCATGGAGCCATGTACCCCTCCAACTCCATGCCACTCTAGTTTCTCACTGGGTCACCTGAAATTGCAGAAAAATCTCCAGTCATGGAGCCATGTACCTCTCCTCTCAAAGCCGCACCAGTTTCCCATTGCGGCCACCTGAATTGCAAGAGCTCATGGAGCCAACTTAATGCCGCTCTAGTATCTCATTGGGTTATCTGAAACTGCAGGAAGAATCTCCAGTCATGGACCCGTGTACCCCTCTTCTCAAAGCCGCACGAGTATTATCCCATTGGGACCACCTCAATTGCAAGAACTCATGGAGCCATGTACCCCTCCAACTCCATGCCACTCTAGTTTCTCACTGGGTCACCTGAAACTGCAGAAAACCCTTCAGTCATGGACCCGTGCACCCCTCATCACAGAGTCGCACCAGTTTCCAGTTGGGGCACCTGAATTGCAGAAACTCATGGACCCGTGTGCCCCTCCAACTCAATGCCGCCCTAGTTTCCTTCTGGGCCACGTGAACTGCAGAAAAACCTTGAAGTAGACTAACTACGCCATTTTGTATGGTGAAGGCAGGTGTCGTAGATACTCGTTTCATCGGAATCTACTGGAGTATTTTATGAATCATTCACTCGGGATTGCTCTTGGTTCTTGTCATAATTTATATTCTTTTCCATTCTTCTACACTCGGAATATTCTGAACAGTTCCGACCTTACCATGCACCCGTGAAGTGGTTTAAAACAAATGGTAATTTTGTGTCAAAGCATGACGAATAGAGCTGCTAGAGTATATTGTGACGGTCGATCATCTTTGCGTTGCGAAATACCGCCAGCCTGTTGTGCAGCGCCGCAATACCTATGCATGATTGGTGCGGCGCTGCACAGCATACGGGCATTATTCTGCAACACAAAGATGATCGACCTTCACCGCGTATAGAGCAAAAACCTTCTGGTTGGTTACATAGAATGCGCAATGCTAGGATTTGCTGGTCGGGTTTCGCTTGGTAATGCGTTCATGAATCCTAGCCCTGTGCTATGCTCTTCTGGCTTGAGTCGCTCACGATTGAGCATAGGCGTTCTTTCGGCGTCAGTTCGACGGGTTTTGGCGAGGCGAGTTTACTCGTCTTTTTGGCGGCGGCGGTGCTAAACGGCATTTGGCAAAGAATGGTGGAAGAGGTATTTTGCCGCTTTGGTCTTGCCATCGTAGCATGCCGTAGCAAAAAGTGAGAGAGCTCAAGTCGCGGATCTCAGCCGTGCTGACGCAGCCACTGCGTCTCCACAGTGGCTGCGTCACCGCGGCTTAGATCTGTGACTAAATAAGCTTGACTGTGACCGCTGCAGTAAAGATCAGCTAACAATAAGTTTCCAATTTTATCCGCTTTTTCCTTGTACTTCTTCATTCACTTCTTTTCATTGTTCTCCTCTTCCTTTCACATCTTCCTCTTCTTGTTCTCTTTTCCTTTATAGTGCTTTTTCTGTTTTAAGGTCTCATGCAACTGTAATTGTTGCGATACGAGCTGTTGGAGAGCAGACGGGGAACAATCCCCAAAGAACAATCTAATGCGAAACGTTTTATTGGCCGAAAATTTCAAGACTATAAAGGAAATTTCTCTGTAGGTCCGAGCTTTATTATGGTGTTTGCAATCATTTTCATGTTGTCTCCATACTTCTCCCCCTATATGAATGTGTATTAGTCAAGAAGTGGGTTTTTAACATTTGTTCTTTGTCTCGTGCAATCCTCTTGTAAGTTTCATTCATTCCATGATATCAAATTCTTTCTCGAATCATATAGAAATCTTTTTCCAGCATCGCACATAACAGCGTTGGACTGCCCGCGCACGTTTTCGCTTTAGCTCCATACATTGATATGGCTAGCGAAATGATCGTCTGACCGAGAAGGTCTGCGGGGGGAGAGGCGAACGGTATCTTCTACAATTTCTTTATGATTCGAAAAACAATTCAATACCAGGGAAAGAATGGAACTTTCAGAGAAGTGCCCGAGAGTTGAGACAAGGAACAAGTGTTAATACCCCTTCCGACTAATACACAGACGTATAAAGAGAAAAAAACATGAAAATTATTGCGAACACAACAAACAACATGAAAGCTTGAACCCACAAAGAAATTTCTTTCACCTTCCTAGAAGTTTCGGCCTTCAAAACGCTTCGCATCGGGTTCCTCCTTAGGAATTGTTCTTCTATCTGCTTTTCCACGGCTCGTATCGCAATAGTTACAGTTCCGTGAGACCCTAAAACGGAAAAAGGACTATAAACAAAAAGAGCACATGGAGCGGAAGAAGTAGGAAGAAAAGGAGAACAAAGAAAAGGATGGAAATGAAGAACTACGATGAAAAAAACGGATAAAATTGCAAATTTAGGTCTAGGGCCCCGTTTGATTAAAGGACTCCTCGCGGCGCTGCCTATCGCCGCATGCACTAGAGTCGACGCGCAGTAGCAGCCCCATTTTCGGGGCTTACCGACCTTATTCTTTTAATATAGTAGGATCGCGTGGTTCTTGCTCATTTTCATACCACAAATATCTCCTTGCTGTATTGATTGTCTTGAGTTCCTATCTGTTGCGTTGTACTTTGCACATTGCGTTCGAGTTTTTGCTTTCTCTCTTTCTCAGGGCCTATATATCACCCGCATTTATTGCTTTAAAAAGGGCAATCCACTTTTTCCAAATAGGTTTTTCCGTGCACTTGTTTTGCTCTTTCGGTCCCTGCTCCCTATGCTATGCAATTCATGAAGATCTCTTCTTTTTTCACTGGAAGTTGACTGGTCAAAAGTGTTTTAGAACTTTTGCTACCATGACCAGAGTATGCGATTATGTCTGGTGAAATGACGCAGTTGCGTTTATTGATTTCTTTACTCACCTAATTCACTCAATCAGCATGCAACCAGCTTTGATGAAATCCATGTTTCTTTTTCTTTTTTCCAGGTTCTCATGTGTTATTGCAAGGGCAAAGAAATCCTTGATCATAAACCATTTCGTATATTTTATATCCATTTCTATTGCAGTCCATTTTTCAACTTCCCCCTCAAAACTGGTTTTTTATCGAATACCAAGTTTCTGCCTTCCGCGAAATGCTATTTTTTAATGGCTGATAACTTTAGTCAACAAGGACTGGCAATTTTTGTTCTTTCCGCTCATGTTTCCCTAAACATCCCAACAGAACACTTTTTCTATGGCCTGTTTAATTGGCTGCGGTGTCCCTGCTTTTTGTGCACACTGTCACAGATATGAATTAATAAGCCAAAAATCAACCACTTCTCATCTCCCTTCCCAAACTGAGAAATAGAAAAAAACTTGTTTGCTCCCATAACTTGTTATCAATGCCATTTGCTACTGTAATAATGTACGCAGTTGCACTGTTGGTGAAGATCCTAGTGATTACACTGGTAATGAAGGTGCTGTTGATCAGAGGTATTGGGTAACAAGGGTCAGATGATATCGATGTGGGCGCCTCCGTTGTGATTCTCTTGGCGAGAAGTGCTGTTCGGCAATCAATGCCGGGCTTTTTTGCCAGAAGATGTCTAAAAAATCGTAGGGCTGCTCGATGTCCCTTGCCCTTTGTGCACTTTAAGAAATTGATGGGCTATGGGACCCCAACTGTTACTACTTCATCAGGCTGCTTTAATGTTGTTGTCTTCACCTTTCACTCGTTTTTGTTTCATATTTGTTTTACCCACATTCGGGTCGCGTCTAATTAAGTAATTACTTCATCAAAATTTCTTTATCGTGCCTAGGCTCATACACTCTTTTGATATGTAAGCTTCGAAAAAACGATTTTTTCGAACGTCTTAATGTTTTAGTGTATGTTAGTATTTGGGAAACAATGTTTGTTAGTGAAGCTTGACGGAGGTAAATGCTGGGTGGGTTCGGTGGCATGAACATTCTGGAAACAACGACAATTGGGTAGCTCTCTACCCGTGTACATGAACACGTGAATTCGGGAAGGCGCATTGTCTTTTCTCGCTGCAACTGTCATACCGAGAACCTTGTTAGTTAGTTATCTAGTTATCTATTCCGTATGAAAGAACTACTTATGAACAACCAGTCAATGAGCGGGAAGACCCCTACGCAAGAACTAAATGGTTGAATAACGCCAAGTTTTTAAAGCGGAGATTGAAAGAGCTGAATGAGCGGAATTTTTGTCAAATCATTCATTTTTTGCTAGCAGTTGAAAAATTCTGATTGGAGAGGGCTTCTACTTTGCGATGACCAGGTAAACGGGAACCTTAGGTGTAGGTCACAAATGTTTTCGTCGGTGACATAAATGTCAACTTTCTGTGTACAAAACACGTCCATCTTATGGTTTTTTCGAAAATTATGTCTCCCCGGATAGCAGTGGTGAATGCGGGCACAGCTGGCCGATATATTGCATTCTTCATTTTTTTATGTATCGGAAGGTTTACCCCACTTTACTCGGGTATGTTATAACCCACCTTTTTCACCTTCTTGTCCTAAAACAGACACCTTCTTACGAGATGCTACTCCTCTTCGAAATTTGAAAATGTAACTGCTGTACCCATTGCATTCACAAAAGTTTAAGCGAACCTAGGAAATGTCGGTGAAGTCAATAATTCGATAGTCCCATGCAAAATGCTTATCATATTCGCGTTCTGCCTGTTCAATCACGCCATCAGGCGCGGCCTAACTGACACCTGAGTAGAAGCGTAGAAATCAATAACATCAACGCGAATCAATCACTTCTTGTGAAGCGATTGTCATATTTGTACTCAGCATGTGGGAAAATCCATGTGAGCAGGTTTGCACTGAAATTCAAGCAAAAGTAGCAGAAAAATCCAAAAGCTATATCATCGGTAGGCAGCTGGTCGTTAACTTCGAGTGGGCCTGTAACATACGTTGGTCCCTGGAGGGTCTGCATGCAAAATGTATACAAATCTTTTTCATTGGTCTCCACAAATTTTACTAGTATGTTCATCAAGTCTTCATATCGCTGTTAGTTCGACAATCATTCGCTATTTAGCAATCTCGGCTTACATCGTCCTACTTTGCAGGAATATGGAGAAGCGACGCGAGACGTCCAGATATGCAGCTAGAGACCGACGAGGGAAGGAATCAGAAATATTCAGCGATCTCCGTGCAGTATGTTTCACAGTGGTTACTTTCACTTCTTGTAGACGCTTGCAAGAAACAGTGGTGCTTCTCAGGTTGTGCCTATTGTCGATGAAGGCAGTGTCACTCATCTAGATCGGATAGCTGTTTTGAGGGTCAGTTCCGCGTGGTGTCGAATACGAAAAACAGCACCAAACGGTAAGTATGTGGTCAAATATGCGGCCTTTTTTTGATCGCTTCCACAATTCTCACCTTTTTCAGTGTTGAAACCATCACTTGTCGGTCCAGAGTTAACCAAAATTGGGCAGGAACTGTGGTGTGAAGACACTATCACGGAGGCTCTGGATGGCTTCATAATAATTGCAGACAGCGACGGCACAATATTATGCGTTACAGAGAGTGTTTGCTTATACCTGGGCTTAAGTCAGGTTCGTTGAACTCGTTTTGCATTTGACATTGATAGTTTAGTTTTGCTTTGCTCAGTTGGTGCATAGCCGATTTATGTCCCGGTTTGATGTCGTGTGATGCGAAAAAACTATCGATGTAGGGGTGTTGATAGCGCATATCAGTTCCACTGTTCGGTTATCACTCAGGGCGTTGATTCCATTGCAGATGTTTCTCTACAACAAATAGTTCTTGAAACGGGGGAGGTGCGTAAAGTGAACCTCGCTCTTGCCCTAAAGAGCATGACATCAAAATCATTGTAACCCTCCAACGTCATTTCCCATTTCTATTTCTTTATCAGAATGTCAGAGTGAGACGACCTGAATTTGGTGAGTTTGAACTGCGTTATCGGCGGCGATCGATTATCACGCAGCGTTGGCTAAGAACAACATGGTGTGATAGATGAGAGAGAGGGAGCAAGAATGAGAAGAAATCACACATCGCGTTGAGAAGAAGACCAGAGGTTCGGGGACAGAATCTCCGCCGTCGTATTTCTTTACCGGGGAATCCTATCAGCTGAGTGCCAAAGAAAACTCGTAGTTTTCACTTCGTTACAGTTTAGGGCGACTTTTTATATGAGTGATGCAAACTATGGCAGTAATTATGCTAGCGAAATGTGGTCTCGGGGAAAGAGCTAACAGCACTGAGATATGACTGACGAGAGTGAAATTCTTGAAAGTATGATTTCTCATGAAAGGAACAAAGATCAGTGGTGAAAAGAATCGATTAAGAAAGAGAACCAGGGCTGCAGTTTGAATGTGTAGAAATCATTTTCAGTGACGAGTTCACAATCTTTCTTTTCCTATCTTTTGATCCCTGCTCACAGATTACCGAGAATCCTTAAGAAAATTTTTGAGTGAATGCTGAACCTTTGTCATGTGAGAAGCTCTCGGCTACACATCAACAACTGATGGGCCACGTTGCCCATCACAACGTGTGCTAGGGAGAAGAATTTACCGTGAGACGTTCGCTGAAGTTTTTATTCTGCTTATATTAATGCTGAGCATACGGTTTCTTTCGCTTGCCAACATGCAACGTAGTAGTCCTTAGGAAAACAAAAATCTAAGATGTCGTATCTTTGACAGCCCCTGGCCCCTATACTGCATTAGAAGGCACATCGACTTTTAAAAGTCCACATTTTCTGTAGAAAAGTTTTTTTTTTTTTCAAGTGTTTTTTTTTGTAAGGGTGAGCGACCTTTTTTTCTAAATGCACAATTTCTCATGTATTTACGAAAAAATTCCTTGTCAATCAGTACCGATTGCATTGAAATCGCTCCTAGTTGATCTAAGTGAATGTTGAGGACGCAATGAGTTCAGTAAGGAGAGGGAGGTGATGGGGGAGGTGACATGAGATGACTGTGAGTCCATTAGTCCATTAGCTGTCGTGATTAATTGATTATGCTTGCAGTGCGACTGAGTTCAGTTAGCTGCAGTATCTTTTGCATTAATCATATATGTATTTTTCCCACACGCGGTCCAAGTGTAATGTAATTCTTCGCATTGCTGCAAAAATTTAATCCCATTTTACAAAAGTTAGCTCTGGGCTGAGAACAAATTATCCCCTAACTGGCTTCAAGTTGTCGATCTGTTGATTTTGTCGGTTTTCCTGCTTTCGTCCAGAGAGTGAATTAGCCGGAATGAGTAAAACAGCTGGGCGGACTCGGTCATGCCGTCTAGTTTTAAACTAAGATGAGAGATCCTCGTCACGGGACTGCGTTCTCCTCAGATTACCTGATAATGTTGTCATCGAAGAAGCATACATTGTTTGCTGCAAAGACAGGATTTCGTATTTCAGATTCAGCAGACATTGCACTTCTAAGATTATTCATAGGTTGATTACTGATGTTCTTTTTAAGTACAGAGGTGGGCGGTACCGTGACCAGGGAAACAGATTAGCAATTCCATGATTTAAATACGTAGTACGTGTTTCTTCAATTGTTTTTAACCTCTTAGCAGAGCCATCCCATTCATAAGCGAGACAGAATTAAGAGTAGAGCTACGCGTATAAATATGAAGGCTTAGAAATTGACCGAAATAGCCGAATTGCGAATCTATGATCGCTTAAAATTTAGTTCATGCATATTTGTGTACATGTAAAGTCCGAAGGTTGACTGAAAACGAGTAGAGTATGCACCCGTTTCGCACTTCTACATACTGTGCACTAGTATTGGCGTTGTCTATTCCTTTCACGTTTCTTTATGATTGGCGGCACCGTACTTTACTAATAGAGACGCGTTTTATGATTTCTGCGGTTCTATTTTGAATGCAATAATGATAACTTGCTAAGCCAAACCAATTAGAGGTAACGGATCTGGTCAAGTACGATCTGTATCGCAGTGTGAGAATAAAGTCAAGGAAAAGTCACCTCAACATTTATGGTGATACTATGATGTGTGAAATATGCGCAAATTGTTAGGACATTTTTTAAACCACAATGATGTGTTTTAGTTTCACTCACTGGACCGGTTGACGAAGAGTGTAGGCAGCGCAAGCTAATTGATTGCTTTTGCGTGAAATTTTTAAAAAAGCCAACTATTTGGTAATAGTACTTATTACTCAGTTTTTCTTTGTCAAATATTCAGTCAACTATACATAAACGTTCGTACAACTCCTTAGAGGGTAAAAATTTTCGATTATCATGGCGTAGAAAGGATAGGTAGTGAAAAACTATAGTCTTAAAAATCTTTTCCGAAGTGAAAGGCATTTAGCAAGAAGGTGTTGTTGCTTCGTTTCTTAAAATTTTGTTTTAGACAGATCTCGTGGGGCGAGGACTCAAAGAGTTCTTGCATCCTACTGACTATGCCGAGTACGTGGAAGCAACAAACGCTTTGGGAGCCGTTCTCGTTGAGCATCCAGATGTTTCCAAATCACCCGAGAATGGATTGTATGCCGAGTTACGGATGAAGACTGTCATCACTCAGCGAGGGCGGAATCTGAACCTCAAAAGCGCTCTCTATAAGGTGAACTTATACTCTTTTAAGATCAATCAGGGGCGCCAGACTTGCATGTCATGTGTACTGGCGGAAGAGTATGAAAAGAATGTGGATTGTTCTCCAGTTGATCTTGATCTTTCGATTGATCTCGAATTGATCCTTCACGTTTGGGTACAGATACTGAAGTGAGAACGGTGTTCGAAATGAGGTTTCATTCTAGAGAAAAGAACCACTTTAGGTTTGGAATTCAAAATTCCTGCAGTAGTGGTATAATGACCCATTCTTCATCTGTTGGTGGTAAAAAGAGTGTTTATACTTCGTCGCGACGCGACCATCTCGTCCAAGCAATCTGTTCATATGCAATGGGTCCTGAGTGGATGCATGCGCAAGCAGTGGTCGCGATGTGGTAGTTGGCGTTTGCCATCGCGACGCGACGTTGCGTCCTGTTTATACCTTTTCATTCAAAAACGACGCGATGGGCGGAATTCGCGTCGCGCTCGCTAGCAGACGCGACACACTGATTTCATCGAACTCGGAGCCCGGAATTGGCTGTTGTTTCTTTGATTTTCTTGCTGATTTGGCCCAAAACTCACGGGACTAGTTGACTTATCACAAAATGCATAATCGTTTACGCTTACTTCAAATCGAGCTATATGTGTAATTCTGCACGTACGCAAATTTGCGAAGTTTGTTATGGCGAAACTGCGCGATGCGACGGCTCCGCTGCCCGTCGCGTCGCGCGTGCTGTAGCCCTGGCCGCCGCGCCATCGCCTTGTGAATAGTATAAACACTCTCAAAGACTTGTTGTTATTTTGTCGTTCTACAACGGTACTTGCGGGGGACACCCGATCGTCAGCGCTTCATCCTTCCATATTCCTCTGGTACCATTTCATCGAGCCGAAGGGAGAAGGCCTAGTGGGCCTGGTGCGCGATCGAACCTTCGACCATGTGAGCGACAGCGAGTCTGTTGCCACAGCGCTGAGCGCGTTCATTCATGAATAATTATGGTAATGTTTATTACACAGAAGTGATTTTGTGGTTCCACTCAGGTCTATAACCCTTTGACCGTTACACCACGTCGTATCTGAATATCGTAGACTCCTGTATTCATTCTTTTATTGGCTAGCTTTCGCTGTTTGACTCCGGTGTCAGGCCAAGAATACAATCAAATCTATCTTCACAGTGGCCCCATGAGTCTCCTTTTGTGGGGAGCCTAATTTTTCCGGTACCACCTCTAGGATGAAACAAGTTGGATTTCAGATCAAGGGTGAGGTCGTTCATTTAAGTTGTGGTGGAAGCGGAGTGTTGCTGCCAGGAGATTTGGTGGGCAGTGATCCCTCCGCCTGCAGTTATAAGCCTCTGCCCTTCCTCCCTTTCTGTAGTAGTTAATGCACAAAACTTTTCTCTGTACATTGATCAATCGCTTCTAAGGTGATGTTTGTCGATATATGAGTTTTGAAATTTTTAGTTTTTATGGGGTCCCTCTACAACCTCTCGGTTTTTTTTTTCACAAGCATTTTGGCTAGTCTTTGTTTGTTGTATGCAGAACGCTCTGTGATTCATTACTAATTTCATCCGAATGGTCGTAAGCGAAAATAATTCTGTTCTCCTTCTCTCATCGAATTGCTCCGAAGTTTTAATCGTTTCTATGTATATTTTTTACTTACTCTTAATTTCGGAACCCGGAGGTGTTCTAGTGTATACTCATACCAGGAATTCACTATTTCCACTTATCTGTATGACCTTGGTTTGCCCAATATCATTGCTTTCTGCAGTTTCGGTATCCATGGTCATATAAAAAGTGAATCATTTTGCTTAATAATCTCTCAAATTTCAAGTCATTTAAGAGAGGGCTTTATTTTCAGTGTTCATACCCTATTAATTTGTTACATTTTCAGCCCTACAAGCATTACAAAGACTAAATAAGTTCAAATTGGCAGAACTGCATACTCTATTCCAAAAGATCCGTCCACACTTTTGGTGTTCGGATGAGATGCGAAGATTGTAGCCTATGACAGTTAGGTGTTATCTTGTTGCTTCAGTGGCGGATGTTTGTTTACATTGATCACCTTTGCTCGGACTACGTGCATTTTCGCGTTTAGCGCCGCGTGTTCATTCTACTGCTATTCTTTGCACTTCATTGCGTAGCGGTATAAAAGTGCTGGAATCTTGCGACTTTTACATTGTTTTCTAAAGGTTCCCCTGCTGCCACGGCTGCAGCGTCATTTATCTATTTTGAAATGATATGTGTAGATATTGAATTGGTATGTTTAGAAGAGGAGCGTAATTTTAGTGATCTTTCTTTCTGTTGTGTCGTAATTTCAATATACGAAAACTGTAAATGGTAACAACCTTTCTGTTCTTTGTCGTTGTAATTCTTATGATCGAGTAGGACACTGGGTATTCTTAATAGCATGGCAAAATTGGTAGATAAAAATAAAACAGCTATCCAAACATGGTAGTTAATCAAATACATAGTGGTTTTAGAACTGTAGGTTCGCGCTCTATCTCATGTATAAGTCGTCACAAGCTGCTTTTCAGTCAATCTCATTCTTTTTGCGAGCCGAACGTTCACTGGGAGGCCATGTTGTGCAAATGCATGCTGCGTCTGAACCTGCGGGACAAGGCTCTGTCAATGCCCATGCTACTGCACTTACTAAGGTTTGTGATAACTTCTTTTCTGCGAAACTTCCTTTGTTTCATTTCTTGTTCAGATTGGAATTATGTTTGCACTTTTCCCTACTAACATATTAAGTTCTCCATTTCCTCATTGGGAAACGAGGACATCTCAAAAATTTTACGCACCACTATCATTGTTTGAATAAATTGTTATCGGTGTAGAAGAGAAATTTGTTAGCTATACTTGTTCCTATCTCCATCTGTACATTTGGAAGATTGCTGTTATTCATACACCTCGTGTCTATCTCCATCTAGTTTTTTGTTCAGTACGCGGACACGCCGACTGGCTCATTTATGACGCGACACACGTCTGACATGCGGATATCCTACGTTCATGATCGTCTCAACTACATTTTAAGAAATGAGCTCAAAACGCTCATGGGTGCGAGTTTCTTCGAACTCATTGACCCTAACGATTTGATGACATTCCGCGAGGTTCATCCCTTTCAACATTATATTGGTGTGCACTATGATTCCAATTACGTGTTTTGCAGTCCATGAAGACGTTGTTCGCAAAAGGTCACGTGCGCACACCTTTATATCGTCTTATGGCTGCCAATAATTCAGTAGTTTGGGTCACAACTGAGGCTTCTACTGTCAACCACACCTCAAAGGGTCAACGAGCTCAATATGTTATCTGCGTCCATCACATCGCTGGGTTCGTGAAGTATTTCTTCGTATGCATGCTTCAGACATTGAGCAGAAACTCTCTAAATTACCCATATTGAAAGGGACGAATTAGAAGACACTGCATTATAGGAATCCTTTTCCTTGGTATATTTATATTCGATTTTAGAATCAAAACAGCAATGGAAGAGGCTGCTTCAATGCCTGAAGGAATCGCGGCGGGTATTGCAGTTCATATAAAGAAGGAAGTTGATGACACGAGAGGTTCGTCCATCTGGAAATGGTGCCTTTTTTCAATTATCCGTGATTTTCTTTAGAATATGCTGGACGTCAACCGCATGTTGACGCTAGTGGTGCAACTGATTTCCAAATGCAGCCATTTACTGGCCGGGAAGACTTTAGCGTAATGACTAGACTGCTGTCTTTTGCTGATCCAGAGACGACTAAAACCACCTCCTTGGAAGGTACGTTTTCTCAAGATTTTTCCACTTTTTAATCAGTACTTCTTTATTAAGAAAGATTAACGCATACTCTCTTTTCTATTTTGCAATCTTAGAGATGCAGCTTTTTGTGTTAATCACTATTCGGTAATTTGTTGAATGCGACTCTCGACATTGTCAATAATTTTGTGCGATGTTGACGGAAGAGTTGGTAGATGTCTCAGTAGCAAACATACGGTTCATTGTAGTAGGCTCAGGGTACAACACAAGGTGGTCACCAGAAAGTAGCGAGTACTACGTTCAGTTGCACCCATGGGAGCGCTACTGAACCCGTACAACTACTCGGTTCTTACAAGAAAAAGGTGAAACGTGACGTGGTTAGGGATGGTGTGCCACAAGCATTGAGGGATCGGAGGAAGTGTGCATGGTTAAATAGTTAGAATCGTAACTCTCGAAACGGCGTAACTTTCGAAAGTTGTGTAGCAGCTATTGTGACGGAGCAACCTGGGAGGATGTTAACGAATTTTTGGAGTTCAATGGATACCACTGGTTTCCTGTAAACTCTTAACAGCTGTGCTAGAGAAAGCGATATACTCACAAAGTGGCATTTTTCGTTCTTTTCAACGCTGTTTTCTTTTTGAGAAAAGAAATGCTTCCTCCACAGCAGCCGAATGAAAAACCACCATTTCTTGAGCTGAGATGTTTTTTTTCTTCACAGACTAAGACTGTTCCGCAAAAAGCAATGGATGTTTTCGGAATGCTCATAGTAAATGAGTATTCATTTTCATTGAAGTGTTTCAATGTAATCCATCAAGTATGGGAACAGAAACGATTGTAATTAGGGCATGCCATCTCAAGCGGTTGACTACAGCTGACGTTCTTCCCTTGTTTTGTCGCTAAGTACGATCATCACATGACTGAGTCCTACATAAATCTTGCTGATCAACACCCACCATTTGTTGTGCCCTGGGTGTTCATTATTTGTATCCTCCAGTTCATTGATATTTACAACATGCTTCATAAATTTAAGAAGATATCTGTGAGCGATCCAAGACGGGATTTCCAGTTTACGGCAGTAGTTTGAGCGAAAACGATGAAGCTGACGATGAGCATGATTGTCGCTGTCGGCCTCGTTATGTCGCTAAACGCCGAAAACGCTGTGCTAAGCTGGGTTCCTCGAATCAGATCCCATCAAAGCGACAACGTCCCGCGTCGGTAGAATGGAGCACATCAGAATTCGAATCCGAGGACACGGATTATGATGAGGTGTCGAACAGACTTGCAAAAAATTTCTCAATGTGTATCAGAACACAGTTCGTGTACTCTGCTGAATGGAGGGCTCTTTGTATTCGGAGGCGAACTGTCTTAGTCTTTGCTAGGATAAGAAAAGCGGAGTTTGCGGACTGTCGACATGCATACCTTCCCTGGATGTAGTCATCGTCTCGTCGTTGTCGTTTCGCTAAAGCGCTGATCTCGTCCCGGATCGTTCACATCCGAGGTGTTATCGAAACTGCTGGTTTCCAATGTAACTATGGTTGTCTTGTCACGTTTTACATATCTTGCCAATCCTAAGCTTTACTTCCTCGAGGGTTTAGTATCTAATTGAATATTATTGCATGATTTTACAGGATGTGGTGAGGGACGCAGCCGTGCGTATTCGGACACATTTTTTCGCAGCCAGTCGGAATGCGCGTCTCAAAGTTTTGGACAGGTGATTTTCTATTGTGCATTCGTCTTATTGAGTGTTGGCAGTGCTGAAATGGTACTGTTTCATTGTTATATCCTATGACCCACAAAACCTGTCCATCTGACCGGAAAGCTAAAGCCTTCTCGGTAGCTCTTATGTAGAGGGTGGCCCACATGAAGTGTACCGGGATATAGAAAATCCATTGTCTTGGAAAATGCGGTGGCTCCTTGGGCTAAAGAAAACGCTGAGAGTATTGACTGAACCTTAACCCAACAAAATTAGGCGATATCCCAGTGCCCAGTCTTACTAGGTTAAGATTAAGTCGTGAAGGCACTAGAATGGAGTGAAGCCAATCTTCCGGGTTTCTGGATCCCGGATGTTCGACCGTCAAACTCGCTCAATCTCAACCCTTCGATTTTGCCAACTGGTCCATCTTGGAGTCAAAAATCAGCTCCTTTGAACCCGAGTTACTAGATCCCGTTGATAAACGAAAGTGGTGGCCGGAGTAAGTTGCGCGCATTTTCAAGTATTTCTGGAAGAGATTGGATGTTTGTACTGTATTAAAGCTAAAGGCGGTCATTCGGAATGTCATGTGTTAGGTCTCATGCAGAATTCCTTCGTCTATCGAATGAATGTGGAAGCTTCTTATTTGAACTGACTGGTGCGAAGTTGTGGATAATTTTTTGCGTCACACTTCATGTGGACCACCCTGTGTACTGACACTAGTCGTCAGAGTAGAATCACAACCAAGAAAGAAGTAAAAGATATTGCTAGCTAGTGGTGCAGAAACAATGTGGCGGCATTTGCACACTGTAGTGATCCACGAATGAACCATTCTCTCCTCTGTGGATGTCCCTTTGACTGGTTTTAGGGAATCACTTCCTAATTATCGTGCTGGAAACTGTGATGTATTGCGTAGGCTTGTTTTTCGTTCAATCCTCGAGTGTTTGTGCACATTTCTTTCGATAATTTGCACTAAAGAACAAATACACTGCTTATTAATGGAGTGCATAGATCCAAATATGCGAATGATTTGGCCTTTTTTCCATTGGTGTCCACCAGTATTGTATGCACTCTCTTTCTGGGTCAAAGCAAAACAGAGTGCCTTTTTCGATCCAATTTGTAGGCATATATGGTCCCCAAACTGAACAAAGTTTTAAGAGAACGCTTTCAAGAGGTTAGTTTTAAGAGAACGCTTTCAAAAAGTTTTCTTGAAATTCAGTTATGCAACACTACTTAAATGAATCTCAACTGACTGAGGTTATGATATCAAATTCTAAAAATGTAGTGCGCCTCTGCTATTCATGTGCCATTTGTTAGATTTTCAAAATTTGCTAGCAGTATGGGAATGCTCTTCTCACGATCGCTTGAGGACTTTAACATCTAGGATTTGATATTTCAAATAAAATTCTTTCGTGTTGTAAATGTTGTTGATTGAAGAAACAGTGATTGCTAATGTAATTGTCGACTTTTGTAGCTCGAGGGACATTCTCCCCCTAGCGAGTCCTCTTTGGCCACGACGCGCATCATGGCTACTCCGTCTCGTAGCCCGACCGACGACGGCTCTTCCCCAGGAGGCGGACTCGGACGAGGAGCCGGAGGAGGTACTTAAATTATTAACATTGCATTGCATCGCTTCACAAAAATCTTCATATTGGTGTTTTTTGCCACATATGAGTGATTCATTCGTATTTTTTATCAGGGTCGTCATGTTCCCCACTGGCTGAAGGTGTCTCCCAGTGCGGCCTATACAGTCCGCCCTCGTCGGCGCGATCGAGCTTCACTGGAAAACTTGACCGATGTTTGGGCAGCGGCCAGCCCACCACTCGCCCACGAAGCCTTTCCACCGTTTCAGCATCAAGTAAGTTTTTTAGTCTGAGGGTTTTTCACAAATTCACCCTTTTACCAGCGCACTTCTCCAAGTTTATACATAATTTCGTCCTATTTCATTGCACGCATCCCCGGAGTTTACGTACATTGACGGATTCGTTAAAAATCAGGGGTAAAATTCACCTATAAAGGGCAAATGTTATGCTTCCAGATGCTGTCGCACTGTCGTCAAGTCTGCTCGCTAATGGAACATGCGATGACACCTCCAGTTTGCTCTCCTCTTTGTCTGCTGCCATTGCTAGGTCCTCCACCAACGGAAGTTTGCCAACGATGAGCGTTTATCCCTCAGTCACTACACATAGTACTCCTACTTTTGGTGAGCGAATTACCAGTAAACACGTTCGTCTCAAACTTATGCGACATTTTTTTCAGAAGATATACCATTTGAAGAGCCAAACCTGGACACAATAGCGATTCGTGCGCCTTATGTTTCTCGAAATGGTGCTTGTGGTTAGTTTTTTTTCTTTTCGCTGGCATCACTAAGAAAGAATAGAAGCACTTGTTGAATTTAGCGTCTACAATCAGGGACTCTCAAATTCATCTAGATCGTAGTTTCACTCAAAGTTTATGTACGTAATACTTATATTTATGTTCACTTGCAGTACAAAGCATAATTCTTACCAATTTATGCATGAATAAATATTTTTCTTTTCCAGACAATATTGGCACTTCATTGGACGGTATGACTTTTGGTGCTGACGAGCTCAGCACAGTAGATCTCTCAAATGAAGATTTCAACAGTATGTTCGAACAAGTGATCGCTCAATCACGTCCTTCCGCTGGTCGTGCTGTTTTGGTGCGTTATCCCATTTTCTTATGAATGTCTTTTTTCTTCATAAATTCTCATGGCTTCCAGGGATCTACTTCAACTGATTCGTACACGCATCACTTCTCGGTGGCTAGCCCCATGGTCAGTGGGGCATGTGCACCTGTGCCGAATCGCTCAAGAGCTTCACCTCCTTTGAAAAGGCCTGTGTTCGCTTCAGTGTATGACGATCATGAACTGAAACCTTTATCAATGGGTGGGTTCTTCGAAGTCTCACATTCTTTTTGCATCTCTTTACCCTCATGAGAGGATTTTCTCCTCGATTTCCGATTATTGTCATGTTTTATTTATCGTACTTCATGAGATCTTTCATAATCCACTGCGTCCAATTTATTTCAACAAATTGTTCCTCGTTAGAGCTTCCTTTTTCAAGTTGACGTTGCTACTCACCAATACTCTTTTTTATTCCCTGAAGTTTCAATGAACATGAAGAAGACTGCAAAAGAAGGATTTTGTTCTTTTTATATAGTTGTAGTTGCAAGAAGACACTGATCACAATGGTAGACATGATTTTCCTTCAAAAATCCCGAAAATTTTGAGTTCCTTGTTTTGGAGACAAGACGGGACTGATGCAGTCGCGAGAACTCTTCCGTATGAAAACTCTTTGTGGAAAAAAATGCTGTTGTCCTACGTTGTAGTTTAATACTCTAGCGACTGAAGGAATCAGTTATGACTTTGAAAGGCTTATGTCTCAGTTGTATATCTGCTGTTATATTAAATCAGCTTTTGTAGGTGCTGGAATGTACTGCGGTTCTACCCTATACTGGCCGGCCGAAAATATGTGGTCAGACCAACAGAGAATGTTCCATCAACAATACGGTGCTGGCGTGTCGCGCCAGGTATAGTAGTTATAGCCAGTTGAAATTACCCCTTACCACCGATAGTGACACTCGTTCTAAGGCTCGATTAGAGTAGTTTAGGTCGTGAATGAATGTCTAGCCATTTTCTAGTTCGGATATTTTGTACTGCCGCATTTTTCTCGATTCTTATCGTTTTTTCTTGTATGTCATGTTCGTGTCTGTTAGACCACAATTATCGATATACCTATTTAATGTCATTTGAGATGATATATTGTTGTTTATTGATTTTTTGCACTATTTCTGCAGTTTTCATTTTACAGAGTTGATAACTCGTTAACCCATTTGCTCGATGATTCATCCTTTCAAAGCTCTCTATCCACGAGTTTATCATGTTCGATTTCCATCCTCTGTTCCCCATTAGGCGTTGGGCATAAGAGTTTATAGCTGAGAGTAGTGTTTTCTTCCCCACATCAAAGATTCGCTCCACCGTTTGCCTCAAAGCTGGGGTGTTTGGCACCGGTTTGTTGTTATTTTGTTCCGTTCCTAGCACTCGCCTTTGCTAAGTAGTCCTTAGTTTGTTAGGCCGCTCAAGGCTGGATATTAGCATCCAATGGCATTTTCTAGCTGAGTCGGTGTCCACGATGCATATCGAAAAAGTTTTCCAACTATTTTCGTTGTTTTATTGTACAACTAGACCCTGATTCATTGCTGAGCGTGTACAAAAATCTTTTGTGATGTCTTGTAATCATGATCTTTTTAGTGATTATAATAGATCGTTAACGGATCGATAAAGGCAGATTTTCTATGGAAAAGCTCTACACTTCCTTATGATATCGTGGTTGAAAACATTAGTAAAGAGTCAATATAACATTGGCTTTCTCTTCGTTATGGACTAAGTTTTGAAGATTAGTTTTCCCAAGTCTTACAAGATTCGCTACTTCACCTTTCTTGTGCTGTAATTTAGAGAGAATTGTTCACCGTTGAAATCACAAAAATCTATCACTGCTGAACTGTCTTCACATACGAGGGCGGTTTGAAAAGTTTCCGGAATGACAATAAAAACAAAACAAATCGGATGAAATTGATGTCTCTTCTTTTGACCCAATATCTTTGAAGCCCAGCAGACGGGTCCGGTCTGTTTTCATTTTTTTCCATTCTTTACCTAGAATGAATTCATTCGGAGTACTCACAATAACCGGGTTGGACCATGATTAACTCGTCGCTTGACCGGAATCCCTTCTTAGACGAAGAGAGCTTTGGCTGTTCTAGCAGGTAGAAGTATGAGGAAGCTAAGGCAGAAAACTCATTGGATGAGGTGAAGTTCTAGGTTTTATTATCACAAGTTTTTTCCTCAGTAGTTACCTATGCATTCGTGGTCATCCTGACATGGAGGGACAACTCCTATTTCTTGGTCAAGCTCATGCGTGTCGCCCGAGTTTTCACATCCACAGCTTCCATGAATAATGGCGAATATTCAGCTATAATAGGTTCCCCATCTTTCCTTTGATACTCCCAAAAACAGATTCCGTCACCATCCCACCTCAGTGAACGGTACGTTTTTCTTCAGAACCCATTCTTCGTGTCTAACCTACTGTTTCCGTCGCCTTTATTGTGGCCAGGTTGTAGCGCGTAATCTAACCTTTAGTATGGATCACAACTTTCAATTGAAATAAATTTGATCCTCTCAAAATAATGGGCTGACTTTCATGTTGGATTGCGTTTTTGTCAGAAGTTGGGCAAATACGGCACCCAGTTTTGAAAATGTTTTTTCAAACTCAGCTTGCCAGGTAAAATAGAAATTAATCATTCATAAGAGATGCCCTAGACTCCCTCATTCAGCACCTATCTGTATCCCTTTCTTTAAAACCAAGTCAACGATTTTATTCAGATTCTCCAAAATTGTAACCTTTTTCCGGCATTTCGCGCATGGTTTGTTGTTTGCTCGCGTTCTGCTATGACTGGTTCTTGAAACTCAGGGAGTCCGGGTGGAAAATGAAGGTAATGGTTCTTCAAAATCACAGCCCTAGTACTGTTTGGTCTACTTGCCATTAACTCCTTCAACTGAAAGATTAACTAAGTGCCCAAATTTCACATCTGTCTGCAATTCACCGCACCTGAAGTTGCACAAGTTTATCCACTTGTCAGAAGCACAGGCTTGATCGTATCAAATCGAGATTTTTATGCAATTCATGAGATGAACTGGCCAACACAACTGCACTAAAATTTTTGAAAAAGAACAACTCTTTGTTGGTCATTCCGGAAACTTTTCAAACCGCCCACGTAGTCTTCGCAGATGCCAACTACTGGTGAGCGCATGCAAATTTTCAAGCATATGGAGGTTGATTTTGCTACAAGGAACCAATTCCTGATCAAATCCCAATGACAGACGTCATTTTGTGAGACATCGTGGGTGGTGGCAAATTACCAAGATTCGACCTCTGCGAAATGAATTTTTCCTTAAAAAAGCGAAGTTGATGGAGTGAGGCGTTTTCGACTTCATTCCCTCTCTTATGAGCCTCTGCCATTTCCCTTAAAAATTCGAACCTTCTCGCTTCACTATGAAAGGAGTTATAGACGCAGGACCAAAAGCTGAAAAATCAATTTTAAATGCTAGTTTGGTTCAAAAAAGTGCTTTCTAGAGTACTTTAAAAGATGCTAAATTGCAATGTACGAAAACGCAAAAAAAACAAAGTTCTGAAGGATGCCGCATTTTCCTAGTCTGCGAGAGGGTGGCCCCGTGGCCGATTTTTTAAAAATTTTCATAATGACATTTCTATACACTTGACCCTGAGCATGTTACATGGAGTATCTGGGCGAGGCACATAAACATGTCACTGGAGTCATCGATAATAGCCCTCGTCCGGGCAATTCTGAGGAATATAGACACTGTGGAATACTTACAAGGAGGATACCTCTTCAACCGGCACAGTTTCCTTGATGGATTCATTTCCTCAAATTTGATGAAAAACTATCATGGGACCTTGATTTGCCCCTCCAGCGGCGATTTCAGTGGAATCTTCGCGGCTACACCCCGTGAAACTAACATATTCGGAGGAGGAGTTTGGCGGTTTGAACACAAACAAAAGAGCTGTGCGCCATTTTTAGGCTACCAAAGACGCCGGTAACGTCGAAAGATATCCACCAACAACCTGGTCATGGTGAAGTCAATATAAAATTCATATCACGGAATGCCCAGGTTCAAAGAGGAAAGAACAGGGAGATCAGTCAAATAGTATAGTATGGTGAGCTTACAATTAGATCGGAGGAGGTGGGAGACCACTGATCGAATGAAGCTGGTGATCCAAACTGGTGTCAGAACCAATATAAGATCTTCTTGCAGGATCCACGACCCGATCTCACGTGTTATCATTACCGCTACATATCATCGGTTTTTTTCGCTCATTCGCTTCCATTGATGACTTCGTAATATTCGATGCGACTCTCGCTGGACGAGAATAGCTCACTGGTAAAGGTTCGTTCGAGTGAGGTCTCATCTTTTCTCATCTTTAATTTTGACAACTGTTTTGCGGAATGGCATTTTACGTGGTTAGAACTATTACCTTCTGTTCATGGGAACTCTATGCCTCGTATCAGTAAGTATAAGACGTTTCTCTATAGATCCGAACAATTATAAAACATACGTGCGTGTCTTTATGTATGTGGTTAAAGGCAGCACCCACGGAAATTTTCGTGTTGGAAATTTCGCTGAATTCCAAGATTTTCAGAGAAGGCGAACTCATACGCAGTGATGAAACAGCGTGAAACACGCCGGAAGACGCGAAATGAAGGCGCTGTTTCCCATGCGTCCACAGCGCGGACGAGTTTTCCGCTGAGGGTATACGCGCGTAACGCCACGAAATCTTGTGGATGGTACGCATTCTATACTCTACACTATACACTATTCCATACACTACACTATGCACAGCGCCAGAACACGCGTTGCATACGAAGCCAATAGCGTTAACTGGCGTGGGGGACACCAAAATGGCCATGCTTGCATCCGTGTCCACTGCAGTATCTGTGCACGAAGGCGGTTATTCTTTGAGTTCGACATACCGCTGTGATTTACTAGCAGCCAGCTACACGGTAAGCGACTCAACTCAAAAGTGAAATTTTCCGTGGGTGCTGCCTTTACGGTTCAAGGCGCTGGCATTAGAACAGTGAGTATTGGGCTGTCGCGTGGTGGAAAAACACCGAATGAATGACGTGTTCGGAATTCCAAGGAACAAAGCCACAGGGATAATACAAAAAATCTCAAGAACAAGTCGAATATTTGATGAAATTGGTGGAATATTTGAATACTGAAGTATTTGAAGGGCTGAAATGTTCGAACTATTCGAATATTCGGGTACTTGACAGCTCCGAAATATTCGTTTATACTCGAACATTCGGATGAAAAATTCGAATGCAATACTCTACTCGCTATGAACAAGAGTGGTTTTTTGTGATTGCTAAGACGTGACCCTCAGTTTGGATATGAATATGTTAAATTTTCTGGGATGTTATTCACAGTATCGTTTCGGTACGTGAATACTTATGGCGCACTCTGTCTCAAGTTAGCCAGTGTCAGTAAAATTATGTTTGTAAAGATCAAAGATATAGCAGTAGATGGGTTTGCTAGAGAATTAGGATTCTTATTTGAGAAAAACTTCGTTTGCTATTGCTCACAGACGTACGTAGCATCCTCTTTTGCCAAAAAGCTCGTACGGCAATGCGAGGGAAAAGCAAAATAGTATACGGGAAGGGCGTGAGATGATTATAAGCTTCCGATATTTCAAATAGATGTTGCTTTGCTTCATATTCAAATGTTTATTTATCCGATACAATTGCTGTAGTCTGAACAACGAAGATGAGGACAAACAGAAGCATGCAATCAGCGTAACATTTTCCATTTGACGACAGGATAAATGCGCTAACTAGGGACTGAACGGTGAAAAAAAAAGAAAAATGAGATGTCGTCATTTACTATATTATGTTAGTAGTGTTTAAATAGCATCTGAACTGAGAAAAACTCCCAAATGTTGGCGAGACATTGAATTTGAGAGAACAACATTCCTTTCGTCAAAGAGACCAGCTAGTGTTTCTATAACCTGTTTTGCGTTTTCTTCAAGTTATGTGTGATTAGCGCGTTTGCTTTTTTCTGAAACCTTTGCGAGTTGAGCAAGCTTCAGTGTATGCATCTATTTTCGACTATTAAAGGTCATTATGTTCATCATCCTCTTCCATGTCCTTTTCAAGCTCTTTCTGTTCCTTCCATTTGTTCAACGTTTCTGAAATGATGTTTTTGCGCTGTCTTCAGCCTATGTGGATGATCTATTAGATTTTTAGACGTTATTTTTGACAAACTTTGATGTGCGCAGCAGAAGCTTATTCCACATTGTGAGTGCACACATTGATAGGGTTTCTCACATTTCAGTTTAGCTGCTGGATCACACGTCGTGGCGTCGTAGTTGGATTTTCGCTGGACTCGCCATCCAGCTGGGCAGTATTCCTCTGAAAATTTAGTTGCATTGGGGAAGTATGTGAAGTAGGCACGTATATCCTTGGTTTTCTTGTAACTGTTTCATCAGGTACTGTGTTAGTTGTGTATGTTGACCAAATCGCTGTCACATTTTCTTGTCGCCTTACATATTTGTGCAAACAGGCAGACGCTGCTGCAGTTCAAACTTGGCGGATACGGGTACTGGATGAGGAACAAGTCCTTATGGTTTTTTTTTTCTCAAATTATTTATGTTGACCATAAACTTTCAGTGACTGCGTGTCAAAAACTATTCTGTAGCTCTAGTTTCGCTTGTTACCATAATAACAATTGCGCTTTTCAATTCTCGTTGCACCTTCATTTTTATCGCACGGGAAGGAACCCTCCAGTTAGACAAGAATGAACCTCCCTTCCACCGGCGACCTTTCAATTTCAATCGTGGATCAAATATAACTCAAATGGCTAGGGATATAGACGGTGCCCATATGTAGAGAAACCTATACTACTGGAAGGACAGCACAGAACAACTCTAGCCTAGAAGTTACCCCTCGTTTGGGATGCCCGGTTTCAGAACCAGAGAATGTTGCTATATAACAAGCCCATCCAGCTTATTTTCCTTTGTTTTGGCAGTTGAGAGTAGACTGAAATGATTTTGATATGACTTAATTCCACTGGCGGACGCCGAAAGAGCGCGGGAGGGGGCGGGCAGTGATAAAAGTTGAGGTCTCCGCCGCATTGGGGATCTGGTTGGGAAATAAAAATGATAACTTTATTATTTTTAGTGCGAAATAATCACTAATAATCAAAAACAGTAATAAAAATGAACAACTAAAGATAAACGAAAACAATTCACAATTCAATTCAGGCCTTCAATTGCTTTATAAGATAAAATCATAAATTTGGAACTGAATTTCAGAAAGGAGGGGTGGGATGTCTCCCCCCGCCTCATCCCCTAGCATCCGCCACTACATAATTCCTAGGCTCGGTCTGTTTTCGAGATTGGACGATAGGTTGGTGCTATAGACCGGATAATGATATTACATAGATAATGCATTCCGTGCAGAATTTCAAAGTGTTAAGTGATCGTTTACTAACGCATGCTAGACCTCCCTGCGCAAATTTGACCGAAAAGAGCACAAAAAGCGCGAGTGTGAAGGATTCTTTTTGCTCAAAAATTTTGACGACATTGTGATGGCTACATCTTCACATGAATTGACTAGGAACGCCAAGCTGGTGTGGAAAAAGCCTGCTAAAGTCGTGGAACTCATGAAACTTCGGACGACCTTATTTATTGATAAACACGAAGTTCGCGCGGTCACCAAATTCTTCCAGCTGGAGGCAAATCAAAACTAAAGGCTACACAAACCAAAACTGATGTTCTTGGAGAATCATAATTTCTTTTTCCGTTGTGAGTTTCTGGGGTCCGGAATTCAGGCGCGACCGTACCCACACTGAAGATGAGCCACGTCGTGGACGTGCGAAAACGGCTACTTCCACTGCATATTTCTCGATGATCTTCTTATGAGAGTACATGAAATTGAGGAAGCTGTGGGAATCTCCCATGAACGGGTGACTCATAGTTTGCACAACGAACTGGGCCTCCAAAAAACTCTTCACAAGATGAGTGCTTCATTTGCTCGATCGAGCCTCAACATCAGCCGATCATTTGGAGATTTTTGAGAAGAATTCAGTGGATTTTCAATGGTTTCAAAGAACGAGGTTAATGACCGCGGATAAAACATGAATTCACAGCTACAAAAAGGCGGTGGGGTGGAGACCAAGAATCGGTCCCAAAGAAGACGCGGACCATTCCCTCAGCTGGAAAGATAGTGGCAGTTTTGGAGATGCGAAAAAAGTTCTGTTGCCTGGTTATCTCCAAGAAGAGGAGAATTTTACTGCCCAATACTATGCATCACTTCTGGAGAAACTTAAAGTAGCATTTGAGAAGAAACACCTAGGGATGTTCAAGAAAGAAGTAATGTTCCTCCACGACAATTCTTCAGCGTACTTAAGAGCCAAAGCTAATGCTGAGAAGTTAACTTTATCAAAAACGTGGAAGTAATTCTCAAGGCATAAAAGGAGATTCACTCGAGAAAGGCGATAATTTAGCGAATAGATCAGCTGACAGTCGATCTTTCCTGCTCCCTAAAAAGATTTTGTGCTCTAATGAAATCTAATCCATACGAAAAAACGCGCTGAATCTGCTGAGGTATAGGTCGTCCGGTCCTAGGCGATCCTATTGTAAGTATGCAAAGGCACAATTCTAGTGCAGCTTGTACGGCTGAAGTACCCCTCAAATGCAGAGTTTCAGAACTACCGGAATGTTTGCGAAAAAAAATCTCCCGTGGGTGTTGCCTTCAAAAGTCCAAGATCTTGCCACTATGTATGAATTAGCTTGGCCGAATTTTTTAAAATCAATCATAGCACAAATGTCCATGGATGGAATATAGTCTGCCAATTTCTATAGTTGCAAAGTAGTAGAACATTCTACCACCTTCTTTTGCCAAAGAATTTCAATTGATAACTAAAAAATCTGAATGGATTAGTAGGTGTTGGTGCAAAAGTTTTGGATCAACATTATATTGTGGAAAATCTCAATTCACATGGAACAGTATTTCGTGGAAGAACATTATATCCGGTGAAGATGTGGGGTTTTTGGAAAAAGAAACTGACCCGCTGAACATGAAGCTTTTCCCATAAATGCCGATGTGCTAGCAATAACTGCAAAAACGGTGAATAACAGAGCAGCGGTGGTTGCAAGCGTTGTCCGTTGCGACATCGACGGAGTGCATGAGATTGATATCTTTTCGTACACGTGGACGCTGTTCGATCTTCACGACATTAACATGGCATTGACCTTCTAGGTCGAACTCTTTGTGTTTATTCTCCATTGTTTTTGCGTCATTCTACAGGGTAAGCAGCAGAAGAGATTATATGTATTTCTCAAGGAATACACTCACTAAGTTAAGGCCTCAAATGGAATTTGGAGAAGTTTTCTCAAAACACAGTGTTGGAGAACTATGTATGTCAAATGTGCTGTTTTTCAAAGCTGTTTTTTTAGAGCAGAAAAACAGACAGTGCCGAATTCGCGCGCCATTTTCATATAAATTCCAAACCAGTAAGCTAAACTATTGTACTGAAACATGGAATCACGGGAAGTGAACCACATATGGATAGCGTACAGGGGGGCCATAAGTTATTGTACAACGTTTGATCTTTTATTTCTTCGCCAGGAACCCATGCATTGCTCCGCGCTTTTCTCTGCCGAATAGAGAAAGGATCAAAGTATCTTGTAGTCAAGATCCGCTGTTTCGGAAGGGTTTTGCCATCGAGCAGTTGGCCTCGAAACAAAATTTTGAAAAAAGTGGGTTGTTGTGACAACTTTCTTGCTCTTTCCAGCCATGTCCAGGGTTTTGAAGAAATCAAAGTCTAGGAAATATGCGGGCAAAGAACCACGACTCCATGCTACCGGTTATGGCCAATTTGCACCAAATTTGCGTTCTAGGAATTTTTCACTAAGAGACTGTATGTCAGCTGGATTGTTGATGTGATCTGAAAACCAGAGTGAAAATGCTGCAGAATGGCTATGCAGCCTTATCGATAGGCCTGGATACAGGCCAGCTGTACTCCTTGAAACCCAAGGCTTGGTTTTCTCATCCAAACAATTTTTGGAACAGCCTCGTTCTGGGCTCTTACCTATCCCGATCTTCAGGGAATTTTGCACATACATCTCCAAATAGGCTTCAAGAATACAAGACTATTTTTACCCCCCCCCCCCCCTTAAATCCGTTGTCAAAAACTGTTTTTGTGGCTGTTTTGCTCAGGAATTGCGGGCTGAATCAGTGCAATTGGCGGCACCAAAATCTGAGCTTAAAGTTTCCGCTGAAATTTCTCCGTCATATCCCGAGTATCCAAAGTATGCTTGCAATCTCGAAATAGAGAAAATCCAGCTCTATCAAAGGAGTCCTAGCTTGTCGAAAAATGTTGCACCACTGCAGAGTAATAAGCCAGCAAACGATGTACAATAACTTATGCCTCCCTGTATATAATACTAGGTTGTCGCGGAAGTTTCCCGCTACTAACTTTCGTATGCTACCGAATTTTTCGGGATCGGTGTGGAACTTTCTACTCAAGACATAAGATTGGTCAATAGCCTACCTATACCTAATTTGTTTTACGATTTCGTTGCGATTGTGACCGAAAAAAAATCGTTCTTGACTATAGGGTTGTCCTGCTGCACATGCTTTGCAAGCTCAGGAAATAGAGCAACGCAAGCGATGTGGCAAGGAACATAGGTAACACGATAGACCACTCCACTACGCCTCACAATATGGTAAAGCTTCAATTCCGCTAGTTCAAGCATGGCTATTTGGCTTCAGACAAACTAGGATTTGGTCGATAGGGTGAAGTGGATGACGAGCGCCTCTTGGAGCTGATTGAAGAGAATCTGTGGCGTGATACCGGCAAGCTGGTGGAGCAACCGCAGTGCTCTCAAGATCTTGGGAGAGACAAAAAAAGGTGGTACATGTTTTCAATCTGATCAGAGCCGCCACCAGCTCCAATTGCTTGAGGTCCGCGCTTTGACGTTTTAGGCTTTGATGTATTTTTGCTGGGTTCTCCAACCTAGTTATCAGTGACGAAAAGTGGGCTCTACATGTAAATCACCTGAGGAACTGTGGATGGATCGGACGCGGGTTATCTCGAATTCCACCACCAAAACTAGGACTACTTCCTCAGAAAGCATGCTTGATTGCTGGAATTGCTAGAGAATTTTTCGAACTTTCCATTGGAGGCTGCTACTAGCAAACGCTGTTGTTACCGCAGGATTTCTTGTCAACGATAGTCGTTCTTCATGTGTTAAGGCTCAAAGGAAGCTTGCTTTTGTCAAATCATGACTTCAAAATTTACCGAGTGCATTTTTCTCTGCAGTGATAAATGACAAGGAAGTCTATGGTATTCTGGAGTGATCTACATGTGGATTCTTAGTGCTCAGTGTGGAGTTTGGCCTGGGTAGTTCTTGACAATTCTGAGCGTAGTGATCTGATGCAGGTCACACCAACCACACTAGCTCATTTCCTTTAGTGAAATTACCTTGTATCACACAGGACCGCGTTCTTGTAAATGATCTTATTAGTTTTAAATAGGTGCAGGGTAAGTCCCTGTTACCTTGATGGCGCAGCTCGTGAACTGTGCGAGCGGAAGCTCCATGGTGGTGTGGGCCTTCTGGATCAGTTATTTTTTGAGCGATTCTGATTCTGACTCATCTGACGAAGCAAGCGAAAAGAGGCTGACCCAACAGGTTGACGCAGAATCTTATATAATATGTTGTTTGAAGCTTTGTCTAACAGTATACTGAAACATGTATGTTATGTGTGTTTGCATTTTGATAAGAAAAAAGGATGAAATGGGCATGGCTAGCACCTGAAACTTTGAGTCCGAGTCCCAGCTCAGTATCCCACCGCGCCAACCGCTTGGCTATTTTGTAACTCTACTTTCCGTGGATAAGCTCCCATATGTAGCTGCATTGCAAAAAAAAAATTCCCGATTTTTCTCTCTTTTTCTTTCTCCTTCTCTTATTTTGTCAAAATTCTCGGCACTCAGGTGCACGTTTTTCGACGAAGCCTCATTTTTGTGAAGTTTCGTTTCACTCCGATGTCTTCTGCACTTTTCTTGAGCGCAGTTGTGCAATGGACGACGAGAAATTATGCTTATGCTGAAGCTGTCTCAATTTTGCTGCACTTCCCTTTCCTCTGGGATTTTATCCTAAGTTACAAAGATAGGCCATATACGGAATATCTACGGCGATCATGGACCCTCAGTTTCACGGCGATGTCGCACAAATTCGGAAATGCCTTGGACTAAGCGCCGGCGATGAATAGAGGCGAAGCCATACGTTCTCACGCGTTTCATCTACGCTCGAAATTGCGCGGTTTTGGTGTCAAGAGTGCAATTTTCACCTACAAAATGCGTTGCGTCGAAACTAGTTATGGCGTCTGGAAGGGAACGAAGACGAAAATGTGTTATGGCTTCCAAAGTTGTGAAGAAAACCCTAGCATTCAAAAGAAGAGGGTTCACTGCTGGAGTGTCGATTCATTCAACAATGTGGAAATATGTGTACTTAATGACAGCGAGTCGCATTGCGTCGACACTAAATTTCGTGGCAACGACCTCCGTGCGCGTTCCCCAATATTTCCTGTCAGTGATGAGTGTCCGCACCAATGCCTCCCTGTGAACCTCGTCGCTCGTCGAGGTTAGTATTTCCGAGTGCGGTAATTACGGCGTCGTGTCACCTTGAAACCCCGCATTGTTCTCATGGTTTTCGCTTGCACGATTTACGACATGATTGTATTACTGCGTGGCACTTTTCGACCTCTTCTATGCCCATAAAACTTTGTTTCACTGTTGTGCAGAAGTGGGTGCTAGTTTTATTCGTCTAACAATAGAAGTTCGAGCACTGGGTCAATTGAGGTACGATTTTCCACGTATGAATAAGGAGGTAATACCTAAAAATCAGCGGTGTAAACCAGAGCCCGTATCAAATGTACTTTATCCAGTTGGGTAAATGTGCCTTACTTCATATTTTAGGGTATTCTAGAGAATCTGTTACCTAATAAAAACTTAACCGCAGATATGTGAATCTACTCGTTTCACTACAGGTTACCTTTATCCAGTCGATTTCCACTCGACCGGTATTCATGATCTACGAGGGCGGGTTGGAAAGTTTCCGGAATGACAATAGAAACATGACAAATCGCATGCACCCAATAATTTATATTTTTGCCCAGTCCCATAGAAGCTCAACGCACTAGGTCCAATCTTCTCCAAGCCATCTCTTCTTTCCCTATAATTACCTTCTCTGAAGTATGCAAAATAACCGTCTACAGCTAAGATTCGCTCGTCGCTCAACCATTGCCTTTTCTAAGACAGACGAAATTTGACTTCCGTGAACGAGCAGGAGTACGATGAAGGCAATAAAGAAAAATAAGCAGATGCGGGGAAGTTTTGAGTCGGATATTCACAAGTTTAGGCCAAGGGATAGGTATTTTTAGAACGGCCATACCATTATGGAGATACAAGGCTGTTTTAGTTGACCGGACGAGGGCACTTGGCTAGAACTATCACCTCAAATGCTTCCAAAAATATTGGTTGAAATGATGAAGTAGCACCTTCCCCGATAATCAGAGAAATTCTCTCGGCGGGAGCGAAAACAGGTACCACCATCACTCCTGCGCAATAAATAGATCTTTTCTTCTTCGGACCATATTTTGCTGTCTCATCCAAGGTTTCGAATATTGTCGTGTACGTGGAGTTTAGTACTGAATCTAAACTTTATTTCCAGCTGCGGTTTTCTTTTCCAGCCTGAGGGTACTGTTCAAAGCAAGAGACTAAAATTCTCTTTAAAAAACATTCTTCTTAGGATTGTGGAAATGCGGCACCGTCCTTTCAAAACGTTTTCTGGATGTACTATCTCTTGTGGAATGAATACCTATTGTACGTAAGAGATGCCCAAAAACTCCTCAATTTCATACATTTTTAATTGCCACCTGCAAGAACGTCATCAGGCATTTTGTCTATGATTATTCAGAATAATGCCTTTTCTTCGACGTTCTGCGCTTGGTTCACTTTCCTTTCGCGTGTAGCTACGCTCCACGTTCCGAACCCAAAAACTAAGTGCGGGAAATAAAGAGGATGAGGTGCTAAAACAAATACTCCGACGCGATTTGATTTACTTTTCGTTCTCCCCTAAAAAGGAAAAAATTGAATGGCCGCTTAAACTCCGTCTCTGTCATTACCTGAGTGCATTCCAAGTTGCTTGAACTAAACTGCTCGTCAAAAGCAGACTTACAATCGGATCGACTCAGCCTTTTCATATGGGAGATTCGTCAATGCAATGCCATAAAAATATCTGGAAAACAGCAACTACATTGTGATCGTTCTGGAAACTTTTCAACCCGCCCTCGTACTCCATATTCGCTTCGCGTAGTTTCTCGTCAGGACACACCACATAGTTTTTTCAACTTCTTTCCAAGCTTCACTAATTTTTCATTTGTTTTCGGGTCTCTCTGAGAGGGAGAAAGGACTCCGAGATCAGTATAGTCTGTTAGCTCAGAGAGTGCCCATGGAGGACTTTGTCTGCAATTACGACCGCAGCCGTATCGGCCGGCAGATCGGCTGATTCCATTGGAAACAAAAGTGAAACATCTAAATGAAAGGAAGGGATCATACCACCGGTGTGAAAAATAGGTCGAACCAGCCGATCGCTTGGCCGATATTACTAGCGTCGTAATTGCAGACAAAGTCCTCCCATGAGCACTCCCTGAGCTAACAGACCATACTCCAAGAAAATAAGCTGTGGATGGATGAGTTATTATGTATTAGATAGCAGAGTGGGGGAAAACCACTGGGAACGGCTACATACCCGCTGTATTTTTTCCCGACGGTCAAATGTATTGGGTACGGCTCCAGAGTGATTTCTACGAATACTAAGGGAGAGTAGGTGGGTCAATCTCGTTCCAACAGGCCATAGAAGTTCTTCCCACTGCACTTGCGGGCTCCACCTATATAAGGATAAATAGTTGTAAAACTTGAAATGAATACTTAGTCCATGTCCATAGGCCCTTCGAGCCCTGTTCGTGTCCTCCTGCTTTGGTTTGCGACTTGCTCAAAACAAAGCTTTTTTGAATTCGTACAAAAAATTCGTATGAAAACACGTATACGAGAATTAAGGGGTGGAGAGAAAGGAGGGGGGAGGGGGG
>JARK01001360.1:1549426-1584844 GCA_000688135.1 Ancylostoma ceylanicum | reverse complement strand
GAGAATGGGTCGTCAAATTTTTGAAATTACTTTACAATACAAATAAAAATCTTGTATTAGTTTATTTTTATTTGTTTACTTATATTATTATTTTTTATATGTTGAGTATTTATTATTTATTAATAAAATTGAGAATTTTGTTAATTTTGTTTCCCATCTGGGTCCCTAAAACGGCAGAGACCCCAATTTCTTTCCCAGGCCCCCCTCCTGCCCACTTTCTGAGTCCGCCACAGTTCAGTACTTATATTGTAGTTGGTCCTGTATGGGTTGTACCCGACATGAGTCCTTGTACTCGTCATGGGTCCTATGGACTTGAACCCCACACCTGCGCTAAGCGATCATTGGACGGAGTACCAATTCATGATACTGCACATCAAAAACAACAAGGAAGATGACCTTTCTTTGTGGTTACGACACAGGCGCTGCGGGTTCTTCGGATCGAATAATATTAAGCTCTGATGGGGTATTTCAGCGATACGTTCAGCATAATACCCGAGTTTTTGTTCAATGCTGAGTAATCGTGCAATGAGGTAACCAGCAGAACCGGTCCCATGGCGCTCAACCCATGATTATTAGCCAGACCGGATAAATAGTAGTCGCCACGCAGTAATGACTCACAAAATCCGAACAATGCGCATTTGGTTTTGATTCTGATGGTGTCGGTGAGGACAAGGTTTGCTGGTACTTTTCGCTTGCTGATTCATGGATTTATGTAGTTACTCGTGGATGTCCTTCATTTATTTTCTCTCTGTTTCTGGATTGTCTCCATATTTGCCCTGCCTCACCGCCTGGTACTCTCTGCAATTTGTGCCTCTAATGGGCTCACGCCTCTCATTTGGCGCACTGTCTTCCGGTGTTCCGGCTATGAATGCTGGTCTAATCTCACTCCATTATGAGGCGAATATCGCGCATCGCCGGCGTCCGCAACGACAAAGTGCCAACCAATTGCCCGATTAAACAAACGTAGAGCGCTCTGCACCGTTACCATGTTGGCCAAATCACTAGGTATTGTTCTCCTCGGCCGTGCGGCTAAACCCGTCTATCTGTCTGTTCATCTACCTGTGTGTGTGTGTGTTTTTGATTTTGTTTTGCAACTTGGAGCTCTGGAGAGAAAGCTTTTCTGCTTCAGAAGACTGCAAACGGATCAACAAAACAGGTGCCAGGGAAAATCAGACTCAGAAGAGCAACAAATAAGCTCAATGCTTTATGTTGCGGTCCTTCTGCAGTTGATTACACCTTTTGGTCTCTCTTCCATTCTTTCTGGAGCTCTAATTGAGCTCTAAATACATATATTAGGTTGTTGCGAAAATAATTGCCGTTTCACGGTATGCTTGGAAAAAAACTTTTTTCTTGCCCAATTCAACAATTTTAAGNAACACAAAATGAAGAAGGAGTCGACCATGGATCGTTATCATGTGGGAATCGACCGGATAAAGATAACCTGCAGTGAAACGAGTGGATTTGCATATCCAAGGTTATGTTCTTATTGGGAGGCAGATTCTTAAAACCACTGTAACATATCCGCTAGAACGTGTTTATCCGACTGGGTAAAGTATATTGGATAGCCCAGAAGCCAGGGCCCAGAACACTTTCCTTTCATTCGGTGAGGTCTTTTTTACTTAGTTCCCACGTAAGCACTGGTACAACATCTTCGCTTTCGTGGGGAAAGGTGGATAAAGCATTTTCCAATTTTTATTATTTCTGAGATTATTTCTGGGATTTTCGCCGAATGATTCTATCCTAGCTGCTTTTTGAAAGCGACACCTTTAACAATACTTACGGTTGTTAAATACTTAAAAATGTCGCAAACGGTCCACTGCTCGAAATGCCTAGAGGTTCACTTTGCGCACGACGGCGCCAGAGAAAATTTCGTTACCAAGAGCTGGTGTAAATTTTCACGACTTCGTTGGAAGGCGATTTCGTAACAATCACATCCGCTTAGAAATTTGCCGTATGGCTGCTACCTCCTTCAATTCCAGAAGCTTCTTTTCACGGGGAAAGTCGCCAAACATGGTGTGCAAACGGAGTTCTCCGCTCCTCAAATCCTCATGCCCTGAGCGCACAACGTCAGAGACCTGCTCATATGAAATGCTCATAAGCAATGGTCCACACTCATCAAACAAGCGTCATGTGTTGCCGAAATTACTGTTCATTATAGATTTTGAAAAAAATAGAGTCGACACTAAGAGCGCCATTTCTTTTGCATCAACCTAATAAGCTTTGGCGGTTCACAAGTGATAACAATGAAGAACATCCAGTATAACAATCCTTCTCCGGAAATACAGTAACTCGTTAGAATGGAACATGAGAGCTCAAAAGACTTGTAATAGTTGTGAATACGTGGTTGTGCAAGGTGTATTCCTTCTAATCTAAAAACTCATGTTTCTAGATGTTAGCGTGCAGCAAATATACGAAGCAATTCATATCTTCTTTTACAGCGTCGGTCAACAACTCTTGCGCCATAGAATACCGCCGTTCTGGTCTATTGAGCCGCACCTCCTACGCGATGCGGCAGACCAGCAAGGTGTTGTCAGACGTTGCCAGTATTGATTTTTTTGCTCATGTTTTTGCCCAAGCAGTTTAAATTGAAGACGAGGACAGAAAAACGGTGGGAAACTCCGCATGACAACAATAGCGTCCAACTGGCTTGCCGTGCCGCGTAAGTGGCGCTGCGCGGCAGACGAGACGGGTGATGTTCTGTGATGCAAAAGTGGTTGTTCTGTACTGTGCATACAATTTACGTGCACTCCAAATCTTCATCAAATTCAAAATTTTATTTTTGTCGACTCTGTCAACACCCAGAGACCTAGTAGTTATAAACAAAGACCCATAGAACGTGCGTAAGAATGTATTTCCATACTTAGAGACAGTGTGTCACCTCGTTTTGCGTTTTGGAGATATCAATAGATCCTTGATCAGCTCGCCACCCTGATTCTAAAAATGTATGCAAAATGTCACGAAAGTGACGAAAACCCAGTTTTTGGGAGGGTCCAAAGTGCAGTTCACGGACCACTTGGGCGGAGCGGTCCGTGGGTGTGCTGGCTGCCCGCCACGGCTGCAACGTCGGCCAACGAGTTTTGACGTGTACGATCGATAAGATCAACGGCTTCACACGTCAATTCGGGTCAGTAAACCATTACAAACTCCTTACAGACCCCGTTCCATAAAACGGGTTTGAGGACGTTTTGAGCTATTTTATGTATATCTCTGGAATCACCATCTCGAGGAGATCCACAACCTGCTAATATTAGGTTGTTGCGAAAATAATTGCCGTTTCACGGTATGCTTGGAAAAAAACTTTTTTCTTGCCCAATTCAACAACTTCAAGCCAACTTGTGCTAGCTCCTGGTAGGGTTTGTTCTGCTCTTTCAGATGCTTCTTCAATAATCTCGCTAGCTCTTCCCTGGACTTTTTTATAGGTTCGCGAAAAATGGCGTGCCGACGCGATTTTCGAGCGATCATGTTGTACGAGTTCAAACTCAGCCATTCTGCAGCGGAAGCAGTCCGTAATATAGCCTTTGTTTTTGGCACGGACTCTCCTTCCGAAAGGACAGTGAGGTGCTGGTTCGCAAAATTTTCTTCCGGCGATTTTGATCTCGAAGATAAACCCGGTCGTGGTCGAAGGATGTCGCTGGTCGATCAAGCACTGAGAGCAGCGGTGGAAACGAAACCCGATACTACTACTCGTACGTTGGCGGCAGGCCTGGGGGTTCACTATGCTACAGTTTCAAAACATTTGGCCTCCATTGGCATGGTGAGAAAAATGCAAAAGTGGACACCTCATGATCTGACCGCTGACCAGCAATCCACCCGCTACGAGATCTGTTCTAATCTCCTCGTTCGCCAGAAAAACGAGCCATTTCTTGACCGTTTGATAACTGTGAATGAAGAATGGCTACTATTTGATAATAAGAAACGTAGTTATGTGTGGGTGGACAAGTCCTCTACCCCTCCAAGCTTCCCTAAACCAGATCTTCACCCTAGAAAGGTTATGTTGATTGTTTGGTGGTGTTGTAAGGGTGTTATTCATTATAGCCTTCTGCAACCTGGTCAGGCTGTTACAATAGAGTCTTACTGTTGTGACTTAGACCTGATGTACGAAAAGTTGCGACAAATGTGGCCGGCAGTGGTAAACAGAGGTGGGCCTCTCCTGCTCCAGGATAACGCTAGGCCTCACACTTCAAAACTCACCCGGCAAAAACTGACGCAGTTAGGCATCGAGGTTCTCCCTCACCCACCTTACTCTCCAGACCTCTCCCCTACCGACTACCACTTTTTCCGGGCTCTCGAAGCAAACCTGCGTCAGCAGCTGTTTCCTCATTTGGAGCATGTTCAAATTGCCTTCCAAGAGTTCTTAGAATCTTGTGATCTCACTTTCTATTGTAAAGGTATAAATGAATTACCGGATCGTTGGCAGAGATGTGTAGAACCTGAAGGATTTTATTTCGATAAATAAAGTTGAGTTTGAACAGAGTTACAGCATTTTGAACTGGGCTGTCTATTTCGGCAATTAATTTCGCAACAACCTGATACAATAGGAGGACGTTATGCTGTGTGGTAAGAATACTGCTGTCTGTCATTCATACTGCTGATGGTTCGACATCTGCACCTGGCCAACGAAGCCATCCCCTGTAGCCTGTGTGTCCGAGGGGAGAAAGCACTTACATACTAGGTGCATCGGTTGCAACACCCCCCCCCCCCNGGACGTTATGCTGTGTGGTAAGAATACTGCTGTCTGTCATTCATACTGCTGATGGTTCGACATCTGCACCTGGCCAACGAAGCCATCCCCTGTAGCCTGTGTGTCCGAGGGGAGAAAGCACTTACATACTAGGTTCATCGGTTGCAACCCCCCCCCCCCCCTCGCAAGTCATCTTATAGGGCACATAAGCATTCAATGCTCCAGAGATTATCAGACGAAGCAGGGATGGGATGAACCATTTTACCACTACCACAAATGCACATCGTACAAGGCATATACATAGACAGAGAGTTCTTGCAGCCTACAGAGGGGAAGTGGTTGGAATCTTAGTCTAACTTGGGATCGAGATATGAGTGAACGTAACTATGATATCGGGAGCACAGCCGCTAACGGTTTCGGGGCTTGAACTTGACGAAACTTTAGCTTTCTTTGGCGCTCCCGGGTGGTGACCAACTTCATATAAGTAGTGATATGATATAGGACATCATTCCGCCGAAAAACAACGGAGTTCTGGTAGCATTTCTACTATCGCTTTCCTATAGGTCGTTGCTGTTCGACGCACTCATTAGGAGTAGTAACTGGTTGTCAGTGTGATAGAGGAAATGAGGTCATTCCTCGATAGCAGCTTTAGCTCGATAGCGAGGCTGACTCGTCCTGAACACTCATTTTAAACTATTGATTTGAATCCCTGAGTTCAACAACATCCTTGAATTGTATATGTAATTCTTTATTAACCAACTTTCTGTTTCTGCTGCATCGCACTATTCAGGGCCTCAAAAGTTCCGAGAAATCATGGAGCCCACAGGACAGACTGCGTTTGCGGTCAGAACAAACGCCTAAGCGCCTAAATTTCTCCACCATCAGTAATGAAGCAACTCTCTCAATGCAAGCTCCAGCCATGAGCCGGGCCACCCCTTCAGGCCCTGAAGAAGGTTTCATAGTCAAAACGGTATACCATAGAGACTGTTTAAACCTCGTCTGTCGTTCAACAACATGTTCATGAAAAGTGTCAGATGAACGTACAAGTAAGCCAACATGAAATGACAGTCGAGCATGGCATCTACCGATACTCCTTCATTGCATCTGGCATTCGGGCATCCACAACACTCATTCAGGAATGGTAAACAATCCAAATAAATAACAAGAATCTAGATAACTAACGAATGGTACAAAAAGTTTTTATTTTGCATAATTTGGGTACCACAATGGAATAAAAATTTCACTGCTTCATTAAGTGAAATGCTCCTCCGCTAGGTAACCCTATAGGTAAAATTCACTAAGGCCTCCACTTGTACTAATATGTTCTTTTTGTTTTGCTTTCTACCCTACTTCTACTCCAAACATGAATTCGCGAGTAACTTCTGCTGTATTTTGCCTGATTTGGTGAGATCCTATGTACAGTCCTCAAAAATATGGACGAATTTTGTGAGAGCAGAATCGCGTTGGGACCTTTGGTGACCTGTACGATGGATGTGAAGAGTGCATGCACCAAGTGAGAGGGTACAGTAGGTCCGACAGCGATCTTTCGGCCGCGACGCTCTGAAACCGCACGCGCTATCCGTCTTTTTTTTTTCGACAAAGACTCTACGTCGCTCACGACACGCTGTCTCTCCTCCTCCAATTAAATCGGTGCACCTGTTGAAAATTCCTATATTTTCTGTCTGCAACAATTCACTACGCACGTACTTTTAACACCAAAATGCACATTAAAAGCGATCCTCATTAGAAGGGTTAAGCGGTGGGTACTGCCAGGTTACTGCAGGCTTAACCCACACTTAACTCGGTCAAGAGGAAGCACTAGGGAATGGATAGCCGATTTTGCAGCAGCTTGCAAATCTTGGAACAACTACAAATTCTTTGAGATCACAGGGTGCACATAATCACACGTGATCACATGGTACCTACCAGTTTTTTTTTCTCATAGGATACTCTGATGCAAAGTCGTAACGACTATGCCCAAAAAACAGTAGAAATATGGAATTTGTAGCTGAAAGGGCATTTGAATGGTTGGTACGACTTCCGTTCTCAATCAATTGCTGAAGCCAACTTCTTTTTTTGTATTGTCGCCATCAGTTTGCTACACTCACTAATGAAAATTGTGGTGTGCTTGCAAAAAGAGGTTTCGCATTTCAATGTGACATCGCTTCAATACCAAGGTTCATTATCTGGCAAAAATGCAGTGACATAAAGGCTGAGAAAGAAAGGGTGGAAGTGCTCAGCGCTTTTATTGCACATTTCTGTCCGTAACTTTTGCAGCGTGTTAGTTTAGTGGGTATTTCGGGAGCCTGTATCTTCCGTTTTTGTCTTTTTATCTTTAATTCTGAATCTCCTTGAATCTGAGTTTCGTTGAAATGAATTAGTTGGAATTGTATGAAAATTGAATGAATTAGAAATAAAAGAGAACAAACTAAAAAAAATTTTCCCATTCTGGAGTTGCCTATCGTGGGAGCCACTTAAGGTTGTTATGATCTTTATTCTGGGTTTACGTTCCGGCGAGATCGCCTTCTTCAGAGCCTCAAGCTTGGTATTCAAGGTGGGTATTCAATAGCGGCCACTGCGAGCTTTAGTAAGGGAAGTGTACATAATACTCCATTATGCCGAGGTTTGTGGAAAGATGGATAATTTCCCATGTTATAAATGCTTTTTTCGGCAGTTAATGGATCGTCCATGTTCCACACATTGAAACCATGTTATTTCTACAGCAACTGTATGGCGTTCACAAATATTGACTCTCAAATCTCTAACATTTTCTAGTTCAATATAACATAAATATAAATATAAATATCAACCATTGATTTACCGTTAATCTTATTATTGTCATTATGTACCTGTTAGATTTATGTGTTCGCTAAGAGGCGTTAGCTGTCTTGAACTTTAGACTCTCTCTCTCTCTCTCTCTCTCTCTCTCTCTCTCTCTCTCTCTCTCTCTCTCTCTCTTCTCTCTCTCCCTTTCTCTCTCTCTCTTGCTCTTCTAACATGTAGGAAGCGCTGTGTTCTATGGAGTAAGGCCAAATTCAAGATTCCGATTCTCAAATTCTCAGTTAACTGCCTAGCGAAACGTCAACTGAACCATTCGTCTCTTGCGGTCAGTGATTTCGAATGACTCCTCGCTCTGAGTCGATTCCTCTTCATCGCATTCCAATCCAGTGTGCTGTTTACTTAATAAAGGCAGGTCTCAGACAGTGACACCTTGAGGTTTCAAGGAAATATATGCCAAGATTGGGAGCTGGGTAATCTTGGTTGTGGTTAAAGGCAGCACCGACGGAAATCCTCACTTCCAAGGTGAGTCGTTCCCCGTGTGGTCGGCTGCCAGACAATCACAATGGTAACTTGAACACAGAAAAAAGCGGCCTATCTGTGGAGATACTGCCGTGGACGCAGAGCCCGGCGTGGCCATTTTCGTGTCCGCCACTCCAGTTAACGCTATTGATTTGGCATGCTACGAATGGTCTAGCCTGATGTATCATGTTGTGTAAGGAATATTGCACAGTGTAGGGTATGGAATGCGCACCATCCACAAGAATTCGTGACGATGCGCGCGTATACCCTCAGCGGAAAACTCGTCCGAGCNCAAACACGAAAACGACTTGACATACTGTCTTTAAGATCTAATTTCGATGTGAGCGTAGATATTTGCACTAGCCTTATGTGATGAAGCTGCCACTAACATTGAAAACTGCTAACCATTTGTGGAAGCGTTTTGCTGCGCCTTTGAATCCTGAGAATTCACATCTGCACATTATCATCACTACGTGTGCGGTGCACTATTGAAGTGAAACACATTTTCCCGTTTTTCCTTTCAGAGAAATCCATTTGAAACAATCAAGGAGCGCTCATTTGGTCTTGAGGAAAAATCGGAAAACAGCGAAAATAGTTCGAAAAAAAAAATGCGCTGGTCATTAACCAAGTATTCGGAGTCCAGTACTGGTCATATGGCTCGTTTGCGGCAACTGCAGTCTGCACAGCTATTGGAGGAGAAAAGGCGATTGTTCGTACTGAGCGTGCAAATTCAGTGAGAAACCGTGAGAGGTCTAATCTTCACGTCGCTGAGCATATGCACGGGCGTTCAATCACACACAACATCTGTAGAAGAAATTATTCAGAACCAAAGAAAGTGTACGAATATTTATTTGAAATACGTCCTTGGAAATAAAAAGGATATATCCAGGTGATCAAATTGAAGTAATGAGATTAACCTTGCGCACTCTAACGTGCACCGCTCGATCAAACAACCATTTTTATTGGAAAATTAGAAAAATGCATATTTTAGAGGATATCACAGAGATGTTCGCGCATTAATTTTCCAATTTATGGTAATTGTAGAACCGTCTAATCAGATTGCGCGAGTGGTAGTGTAATAGGGCAGAGAGCAATTTGACTGCTCCATATGTCACTGTGTTGATAGATTTCGTATTCACCAAGAATGAACGGAAAACGAAGCTAGGTACTCCAAAAAATAATGAAATACCACCTAAATTGAGAAATCGGGTATAGCATTCAACTTGTGCGGATCCTGGATGTTGAACGCATCCAGAGCCCTTAATATACTGACTGCTAATACCCCGTCGGATCATCGTAAATTCTGCTCATTTCTCTACCCGTAGTAATATTGTATACTGACCTATTTTTCTTCACAAATGTGGCAGTTATTCTACGGCAACTAATTTCTGAAGTGCATCCGTGATCATATTGTAGAAAAAGACCTGAGTACTGCGAAGTTAAATGCCGAAACGGAAAATTTCAAAACTTTTCGGTACCTCCTTCCCAACGATCCTGTGAAGTGTGTACATCTCTACAATAAAAAATGCAATCACAAAAATCTGCAAATTTTTGAGAGACGATTTTAGCATGCACAGGTTAGAAATCCGCTGATGTTGTATGGAGGTCTACATTTAGCCCGGAAAAGTGACAATCAGGAGGCGAAAGGTATCTGTAATAAGCAAAATGAGTGGGATGCCTTACTAGCCAGTTCTTACTGGGCAGCTTCAAAGTGTGAGGCCGTGAGTGTTCAGGAGAAGCCTGCTCACGTTCAGAACTCCCGAGCTCATTTGTCGCAAGTTTTTGGGCGTCAACCGAAATAACCAAAGCAGCACTCTGCCATGTCTGCCTACATAAATAGTTTGGAGAAGGCAGCATTGGATCACACCCTTACAGCACCACCAAATTCCTTACATAATCTCTCCATGGTGCAGACCTAGATTGGTGGAACGTGATCATCTTGCTCATCTCAACTCACGGTGATGTTCGGGTATATCGAACAGCATCCAGGAATCCTTCCATATGTACCTCTCGCGTGCCGAATTTATCCAATGAATTCTGTCCGCTTCTGTTTCTGCATTCGTTTCGAAAATAAATTTCCAGAACAAATACACGAAAAATAAGCGAAATTAGCTCAAATTTGGCAATCTTTATCATTTACATGTAAAATAAGCGAAATCTGCTGGAATTCACACTTCGAGTGAATTCGAGCAGGTTTCGCGCATTTTTCATTTATTCTTCTGGTAATTCTATTTTCGTTAATTACTACCATTGCTCCTTTGCCTTGAATGATAGGCTGGCTATGTCTGAAAAGTCCACAAATTTCACTTCTTATAACTACAAAAAGTAGTCAGGTTCCCAAAAATAAAAGTATTCCATGTTGAATTGAGGAAAATTCACCATCGTTATGTGTGGAGCACGTTAATCGGATGTGCTGATGGAGATCTTTGACGCAGGTCTAGAGAATGGGATTGGATCTGAGTGTTCTAATCACTCAGCCTTGCTCTCCCATGGGCGAAATTTTTGCTGCAGGCCGCGACGGTGCTGCAGTGCGTGGCTGCCCTCGAGGACAGGATATAGAATACCCAGAGATTTTCACTTGTTTTCCAGCTGAATTCGCTTATTTTCGGGCGAATTCCGCGTAAATTCCAGCAGGTTTAGCTTATTTTCTAGAGATTTACATGTATTTTTCGGGCGAAACTGGGAAAAATCTTGGGAAAAAATAAGAGAAATCTGCTCGAAAGCACACGCAATCCACTGGAATTTTTTCATTAGACGAAAACATACCTCTTTTTCAAATAAAAGGAAATCTACACCATCGCCATTGTCTTCACATCACCTCCTCCACCCTCCCAACCTACACTCTTCCTTCGCTTTCGTCGGGTCGAACTTTTCAATACTATTTGAATTTTCACCATCTGAAAACCATGTAGCAATAATACATACATAAATCTGGACTGAAATTAAAGGAATACCTACGCCTACATCTTTCTCCATGTAACGCTCCAACAGAGCAGCTATGAGTGGCCGAAGTACTTGTTGAGGAGCATAGATAAGGTGGTCAGTTGTATCAGAACTCATTATAAAATGGCTCTCAGATGCTACCAATATGCTGCATTATAGCATGGTGGCCGAGTTGCACGGGTGGAGATCAGGAAAGTCTGTAACGAGTGGAGATCAGGAAAGTCGTAACTCTATCTTTATTGTCAGCAAACTTTTTGGGGAAACTGGATGCTCGACTAACTTTGCTGGCTTGGACCGCTCTGACTTGGACAAGTGCGCCTCTTTACCCTCAGGCCAGATGTACCCAAAGAAAATCACTGTCACCTACACTTGTCATCCACACATGGAGCTTCACTTGAAGAAAGGTGTAGCGGGGGTAGGTATTTCTTTGAATTCAGTTCAGATTTTCGGATGGTGAAATTTAAAATAGTATCAAAAAGTTCGACCCGACGAAAGCGAAAGAAGAGAGTCGTAGGTTGTGAGGGCGGTGGAGGTGGTGGTGAATACAATGGCGATGGTGTAGATCTCCTACAATTTGAAGAAAGAGGTGTGTTTTCGTCAGATGAAAAAGTCCGGTAGATTGCGTGTGTTTTCGAGCAGATTTCGCTCAAAAAATACATGTAAATGTAATGTAAATCTCCAGAAAATAAGCGAAACCTGCTGGAATTTACGTGAAATTCGCCCGAAGATAAGCAAATTCTGCTAGAAAAAAGTGGAAATCTCTGGGTATTTTATCTCCTATCCGCGAGGACAGCCACGCACAGTAGCACCGTCCCGGCCTGCATCAAAAATTTCACCCAAGGAAGAGCAAGGCTGAATGATTTGAACACTCAGATCCAATCCCATTCTCTAGACCTGCCCCAAAGACCTCCCTCAGTACATCCGATTAACGTGCTCCACACATGGATTGAAGTGAAAAAGGTGAATTTTCCTCAACTCAACATGAAATGCTTTTATTTTTGGGAACCTCCCTACTTTTTTGTAGCGGTGCCAGCTGAAGACGTCATCATAGCCACAGCTACTCAAGACGCTGAAGCTGAGTGCCAAGCCGCAAGGAAGCTGTTGCCCATCGATATGGACATGGTAAGAGAAGAAAGCGATGAAGATGACACTTTGCAAAAGTTGTGTTGAAGTAGCTTGAGCAAATAACCAAGACTTTGACAGTTCTTTATTCCGGCTAACGTTTCGGCGTCGTCACCTTTGTCAGAGCTTACAGGGTGCACGCGAATTGTTGGCGCGTGGTTTCTTGAACCCCAATCAGGGCTGGGATTCATGAAACGTTAACCACGCAAACCAGCGTGGATGGTCCTGCACAGACTACGCAGCGAGAGGAGAACCAGGATGCGAAACTTGGTTTGCTAGCCTGGGTTTGCTTGGTTATGCGTTCATGAATCCTAGCCCAGGTAGGGTTGGGCGAGTTCACAAATGATGTTGTAGTTGTCTTTGCTTGAGCCATCTCTACCGTAGACAGTAGTTGGTTTCCCAAGCGACCTCTTCCTGTTCCTACACAGGCTCCAGGAAACCCCCCGGTAGAATCACTCGTGACACGAGATCGGCCACAGTTCCCCTCCTTCAAACGTTTTCTGGGGAAGCCTCAAAAAACTCCGATCATCCGTGTATGGTAGATGACGACTAAGCCTCAGCTACCTCGCGGTCATTGCGAAATGAATTTATAGATGACTATCACGGTCAAAACAGGGCTTCATTTCTTACAGGTCGTTTTGCTATTTTTCGCGAGCTCCCAATTGTTAATTAGTCTCAGAAACAATTGCAATAGATGTTCTGAAACCGTGGAAGATTTCCAATTCTAGAAGTAAAATGTGGCTTTTCCAGACTCATCCAGCTTTAGTTTGCAAGGCAAAATTCGTTCAAAATGGTTTCACTGGTGATTTCCCTGAATTTTGGGTCGTAGAGATGGTCCACTTTACTCACTCCATTTGCATCTCTGTGAGCTCCGCTTTGGATATGTTAGTGTGTAAGATTTGTAATACTGGGGTATCGGAAAAGTCCTAAAAGAATCTTGTGAAAAGAAAAACCTGCGCGCCGATGGGGTGGAAATCTGGTCAAATCAGAAGGCTTCCTCAAATCTTTACCAGCCAGAGAAGAAGCCGTCTGGCAAACTTGCTGTTCTTCTCGGTAGGAATTGCTGCCGCAAACATGCCCAGAACATGGCCTGTGAATTCGTTCAACCGTTGCTGATTGGGGCTCAAAAATATCTCGCGCCAATAATTCGCGCGCACCCTGTAGATAGCTGTTTAGCCGCGATGTAAGTATACCGCTGCGTAGAATAGGTGTGCCACTACCCCCTCGCCTGATCATTCATGTACTGGACAAACAGCGAAAGATATCGGGAATTTCGCCTACGGATTTCGAAGTTGTCAAGAAACAACAAAATTTCCCGTGAAAACGGAACCCCACTCATGGAAAATTGAATAACAGCCATGGTCAAGAATTCACATAGATTTCACTGGACCAGTCAATGGAAAAACCTACCTCATCGTTATAGACGGCTACTCCATGTAGCCAGAGATAGCGGAAATGACGTCAACGTCGAGCATGGCTACCAACAAACATTTCACTCGACTTTTCACTCAATTCGGTAACCCCTACACGCTGGTATCGCATAACGGCACACACCCAGCGCATGCGGTCTATTCCATTCCATCCACAATCGAATGGACAAGCCGAAGGAATCGTAGACACGTTCAAGAGTGCTCTACGGAAGCTGGAAAACGACATGACCACAACGGGTCCTCTACAAAAGTTTCTACACTTCTATCGACGGGCACCATGCCCTTCTTCACCAAAAGGACGATCTCCGGCCATGCATTTCATTGCACGACAAATTCGCACTGCTCTAACCATGTTGAACATCTCGAGGGGCAACCCAGGAGAAAGAAACAGGCAAATGGAAGAACATTTCAACCGCCACAACAATGCACAGTCCAAGTCGTTTCGTCCTGGCGATACAGTGTTGGCCCATGACTACCGAAATAAGGGCTTTTCATACATTTGCCGCGGCGGCAGCGTCACCACGACAAAAGTGGGTGCGCTGCAAACGTTGTCGCCGGGCGGCAAAATACCCCCATGACCAATCATTGCTGCACGTCGCTGGGCGACGTCGCCGGGCGCCGCCGCTGCAAAAATGTATTCAAGCTCTTGCCACTGGACCACCGCTGGCCTATGCTTAACCATGGGATTTAGAAACGTTCTTTACGAAGTGCTCGTGAAAGGACAGGTACATCGATGTCATGCAAATAAGCTCCGTTTCAGGGCCTCCGAGGAAACAGAACGTATACCCTCGATTCGTTTGACTTACCAACGAAACCAAGACATCCAACCAAAACCGTATCGATCCCCACATCGACTCCAGAAACAACTCCGGCATTTCAAGCGGAATCAAATAGCAACGACATAAACCCACCGACAGCCAGAACGACGTCAAGATTGCCGCGCCGCTTAACACGCCAACGACGTGCACCAACGCGGGTGAACATGGACCCATCAAGCAAAGCCTATGTATGAAGGTGATATGTTATTCCCTTGAACTTGAGCCACATCAATTCAAGACGAAAGTGATTAGCTCTTGTATTGCGTTCATCTTAAAGGCAAGGTCCGATCAAAATCTTGCCCATTCAGGTTTTTTGTTCCTTCGAGTCCAAACAATGTGTGTAGCATGTATTTCAAGTTTAGGAGCTCGATGTGAGTTCTATCGCAAGATATGGGACCAATTATGTGAGGATTACGGTGGCCGCAGGAAAACATGCTCCAGTTCAAAGGGTGCTCGCCTGCATAATGAACAAAGATGGATAATGCGTGTGGATACAGGCACCTTAAAGAACTCTTCCTGGAACCATACTCGTCAAACGGACCATAAATTCTTTTGAAAATGAATTGCTTCCTACGACGCCACAATAGACAACATGTGATCGCGCTGTATAACGTCATTTGAAAGCACGGACGCAGTAAACGTGCAAACGCCGCACTGAAGCTGGTCGACGGAAACCGTTCGTTGTGGGACTTTTTCAGGGTTTTTCCGATTGTTCCCGCCCAAGGCTTCACCATGGGTGACGAATACAATAAAAATCGAGGGGATGAAATTTTGCCCTGACTTTGCCTTTAAGGGGGGAGGTGTTGAGGCTGCGCCCTTGACAAATCCCGATCTATTATCGAAGATATCCTCCCACCTTTCTGGATCTTTCTTGGATCCTACATAAGAGGTTACAGGGGTGTTACTAACAGTGTTTGCATTCCTGGTGTCTAATAGACCTTCTCCGAGCCACCGTCCAAAGAAACAATAGAGTAGAACGAAGGTTTAGTAGGAGGCCCGGGAGGACACCGGCGAGGCCGAGTCTTTCGAACCAGCCAGTGGTGTCCCACCGAACGGGCGGAAACAAAAAGAATAGTTAGCTGGTAATTATGTGGTGATAAGCTACGAGCAAGAAACATCGCTCCCGGTCATCCAAACCCATGCAATCGTCAGAATAGCAATCAGATGTTAAACAGTAGTCGATCTGATCGCAGAAAGCATGCATCAATTGATGAACAGATGTGCATGGATATTTTCACAATTTCCAACCCTCACGCCGTTGGTTCACCACGTGAACAATTTGTAATGACAGCCAAGAGCAGTGTACGGAATGCAAGAGAACAAACATACGAGAAAACAATTTTCTTCTCAAACTCAGGGGCACAAAAGACAGTCATTGAGGAAGACCTCACAAAAACTTGATCTACCAAAGCAAATGACCAGAAACTGTACAGTTTCGGGAATTGGTGGATGTATTTGCAAAAAATGTGCTAGAGGCTTGCATCGTTCACTCACTATGATTTTTTATGTTTCGCTGATGTTTGAAGAAGTTTCAAATATCTAGATGGAGGTCATCGTCATTCCCATTCCTAAAAACAGCCACTCAAAAGCGATTTTCAACTTCCGGCCTATCAGTATTACTCCCACAGCTATCAAAGTCATAGAAAAAACTCTTTGTGACAACAATACAGGTTTTGCAAAACAATATCATCCATCCCGAGCAACACGGCTATTAAACGGTGTGCTCTACCGTGACACTCTTAGCAGACACGCTTTTCGACTGGATTGCAATAAATGACTGCCAATCAATTGATATTGTATTTTTTGACCTGTCTAAAGCCTTCGACATGGTAAACCATCGTAAACTTCTCTCTAAACTGCAAACCTATGGCGTTCAGGGCCAGCTACTCCATTGGCTAGAAACCTATCTCTCAGGGTCGAGCGTGATGTCGATTAGAAATAGACCCCTAGGCGACCCATTCTGATCAAATTTTGACCCCCCTCCCTTATGGCAGGAAAAATTGGGAAAAAAATAAAGGAAATTTTTCCGTTAAAAATCGGTGTTAGGATCTTATTTTGTATAATTAGAATTAGTTTCACACGATAATTTTAGATATTTCAGGCGGAATTGTGAAATTATAGCATGTGTGTGCTTGGCTACTTCAGACTGAAATACTGCACCTATATTTCAGATTTTCTGGAGCAGATCCTGCTAATACTTTATTTTCAGAGTTCAATGCAAGGAGGAAGAAAACAGCTACTCGAAAAATTCATTCATCATTTGATTCCTCGTAAAAATAAATTATGTTTCCAAAATAATGAAATATGTGTGGTCCTCGTGTGTTATTTGTTCTAGCCCACAATCTCGAGCAGGATCCTCGGCGTCGAAAGAGGATGGCCTCTGGCAAGATCTGGTGCTGCTTCCAGCCGCAATAGGCGCCTGTGCTCACGGATTCTCCTCTGTCGCAAAAAGCACCATACATGGAAAAATGCACTGATTAGAAAACCAAACTGAATAAAATCAAGCTGTTTTTTTTTTTGAGGAAAGATTTAATTCTAGAAAATGATGTACACCAAATATGCCTAACCTTTGAAACTCACAAGGACGCCAACGGCAAACCTGAGGGAGGCCATCGCGATCGTTATAACAGCGAACCACATGTAGATAACAGTAGAATGCAGTGGATTTGGTGTCGTGGTAGAAGAGAGAAGCCAATGACTGGACTTATGCATGGAGAAGTCGTGAGCGAACATGACTAACTGGAAAATAAATAAAATAGATCAAATCATGAGAATTCGAATTGATAATGCTGTAAGGGGAAGAGGAGACAAGTAGGTGTTAATGGAATAAAGAAGTGAGTGTAAGAAGACTTGGCAGCCATGTTGATGCTATTTAAATGATGATTGCAAGTTGTTTTATGATGGAGCGAGGATGTTGACCTCCCCGCCCCCACGCCTATCCAGAAGACACGTTTATCCTGAAGGCACGTTTGTGTCTCGACGTCGCCGCAAGGTCAGAGTGCGTGCGCCAGGAAGGCGCGAAAATGTCGCAAGCAGTTTTGACACATGGGCTACCTGTAAACAGACATCATATTTTGAAAAAAAGCATAATTTCAGAAAGTGGTACCGTTTGTGTAGAGTAGACAAATTCCTCACCTGATGACGATGGAAAAACAAACCTGACCAAAAACAGCTAAACAGATTAGTGGTTTTGTTTCTATCCAGCAGAAAAGAAAAGATAGATTGGACGTTTTCAGAGTTCAATGCAAGGAGGAAGAAAACAGCTACTTGAAAAATTCATTCATCATTTGATTCTTCGTAATAATAAATTATGTGTTTCCAAAATAATAAAATATGTGTGGTCCTCGTGTGTTATTTGTTCTAGCCCTTAATCTCGAGCAGGATCCTCGGCGTCGAAAGAGGATGGCCTCTAGCAAGATCTGGTGCTGCTTCCAGCCGCAATAGGCGCCTGTGCTCACGGATTCTCCTCTGTCGCAAAAAAGCACCATACATGGAAAAATGCACTGATTAAAAACCAAACTGAATAAAATCAAGCTGTTTTTTTAGGAAAGATTTAATTCTAGAAAATGATGTACAGGGTGCGGCAAAAGTATTGTCCGCTTGAAATTGCTTTTGGAAACACCGGTATTCGGCATAGATCAGATCATTTTTCTCCATAACATGCAGAAAACAATGTAGCAAACAGAATGAGACTATGTCCTTTAGATTTTGTCTCTATTCTCGAAAGTGGCTTCCCGAAAACCAAGAGGGAAGACGCAAGTGATGCGCCGCAGACATAGTCGTCGAATTCATCCCTTAATTCTTCTAAACAACCCAACCACAAGTCCACACTGTAGTCAAGTGTAATACATGTTTGCATCTTCGAAGTGCCTATATGGTACCTTCAAACGGTTTGAAATCGAAGCAGTAGGGTGGCCACTATTTTGAACTGAAGGAGTCGAGGATCGTTTTTCATAGCAACACCCCTTTGCCCTCTTTACGTTGTAAGCTGGAGAAATATCTTGACAGAAGAGGAACGGTCCACCATTGAACCATATTTGATGCGGAGGGCAATACGATTTTTCAGAATATCATTTTGGTGGTCAAGTGGTGTTTCTAACGCTAGAAGATACAAGGATAATAGGACACCCCTTTGAGCCGTTAACAAAAACGGAAAGAAAGGGAATTCGTAACAGATACAGGCAGGGATGCTATACTTCATTAATATTGTTGTGAAGTGCTCAACATGTATTATTTCTAACCACTGTTTCGAATCCATAAAAGCGTCTTAGTAAAAGTCCTTGATCAAGCCAAAGATGACTACCTGCAGCGTGGCACTAAATCCCTTCCTCATTTTGTATTACGTTGATTTGTGAAAACAGGTATAAAACTGAATGAATACATGGGTTTTTCTTCTTCATGTTTTTCTCAAGAACCTGCGCAAAAGAACCATTCCAGTTTAGCTTATATCTAATTTCGATTTTCTGTATGTTTCATGTTTCATACAAAGCGGACAATAATTTTGCCGCACCCTGTACACCAAATATGCCTAACGTTTAGAACTCACGAGGACGCCAACGCAAACCTGAGGGAGGCCAGCGCGATCGTTATAACAGCGAACCACATGTAGATAACAGTCGAATGCAGTGGATTTGGTGTCGTGGTAGAAGAGAGAAGCCAATGACTGGACTTATGCATGGAGAAGTCGTGAGCGAACATGACTAACTGAAAAATAAATAAAATAGATTAAATCATGAGAATTCGTGAAGGCAGTTTTATGGCTAGCAATGTTTCCTACTTTTGTCTTTCTTTGGAGCAAAAACCAGCAAGTGTTCATCTGTTGCAGTTTTCGGGAAAACACAGAGGGGAAGTCAGTGCTCAAAGTATCGTTGGAGGAATCCATGATTGTGTTTTTTCTTTGCTAAGTTCCAACCGCACAATATGTGCATGGGAGGGACCTTTTAAAGCAACTTTGCAACTGCTTTTGAAGAAAAACATAAGACATTGGTTGTGAGGTCACTTTGGTGACAATGACACATTCACGAAATATTTCTCATACTCCTCGATACCAACATATCTGGATATACCTGTATATTTGCTTTATAGCACACTCCTTTAGCTTGCTTCTGCAAAATTATGGGACCTATCGGTGAAACCCTGTGAGAGTTGTAGGGTTGAGTTTACTCTGAAAAGGTGCGGACTTCAGGTTATGCGGCTCGTGAGGGTTTTGAGGCCTATATCGGGAAGGCTGCAGGTTTGCTCAAAATCTTAATAGTGGTTTTTGGAGCTCGTGCATTGTGTAGACTCATACTAAATTTTGGTTCCCTCGTCTAACCTACAGGAATTTTTATGACTTGCAAAGTATAATCTGGTAGCATACACAGGGCCTATGATCTGACATTGTCCGCAACTACGTCCGCTTGATTTCTAAGCCTACTTCATTATGTTTTGATGTGAATTTGGTATCATTCCTNAGCTGTGGACGCATGAGAAACAGCGCCTTAATTTCTCGTCTTGCGGCGTGTGCTGTTTCATCACTTCGTATGAGTTCATCACCCCTGAAAACCTTGAAATTCAGCGAAATCTCCAACACAAAAAATTCCGTGGGTGCTGCCTTTCAAGCAAAAAATGGTTAAAGCACTAACGCATTATGGTAATTTCTCCAGCAAAGAAATAATTTCACGCGATATAGCGTTTGAAATTTTTCTGAAACACGGCCATGGTCTACAAGTCCGGATCCCTGATCTGCACCACGAGTGTTCTGGGTGGTATGTACATGGCAAAACAGGGAGCATCGAGAGAACTTGATTAATTTGTATATACACTGATTTAATCATCAACTATTGGCTGGGTCTGAACTGGAGAAGCGTCCCGTTCACGTACACAGATGCCTCAGAGCTGTCTGCAAACAGTTCTCAAAATTCACGCGTCACGTTTATTCTCTCACAGGTCTACTGCTACAGATTAGGGATGCTCAGCGAAGGGTTTGCGGATGTGATGGACATTGATTTCATGCCTCTTTTTTGAGAAGACTCTCCTCAGGGTTTTTCTTTCCATGTTTAGTCGGTGCCTTCGCCTAATCATCCGCATAGATTGCTCGTAGTGTAGTCATAGGTGATGACTAGAGTTGTTGCTACCTATAAGGACTGTATAACATATGTATTAGACACATTAATGATTGATTATTCTTTTCCAGATGAGCAAAATTTACTTCCGGACTTTTAGGGAAGCTTGCCCGGTAGGCAACAAGAGGCTTTCTCGCCTACTCGCATCACCTCCTGAATTATTAACAAAATCGGTCGGCATCACTCGGCACTAAGAAGAACAGCCAGCAAACTCTCCCTCACTGGGTGGCCCCAAACACTGTCCCTTCCGGGGACCTGTATTCACGTCGCATTTCCGACACCTGCGGCGGGTTGTTCAGTGTCAATAATTGGCTCAAGTAGGTATCCGTCGCAGGTACCGTGTCTAATCGCCCTCGTGTCTCCTCTATTCATGGCGCGACAGACCCCGCCCCCCGCGTGTCGGGAGGAGATTGCGACCGACGCGCTTCGAACGCACAACAATCGCGTTCGCTGTCAAAGTTGACTCGGCTTTGATTTCGCTTAGCGTAAGCGAACCTGAAGACGACGAATCCTGATGTTGATTTTTCGTTTGTCAGGTGACATGAATTTTTTCGCCACTCTCTCACTTCATTCCTGTAAGTCATTCATGTGACATCTTCCTGTGTCTTTCTCTTCCAAAGACTGAGTAGTGAAAATTTTCCAAAAAAGATTCTAAGAAAGAAAAACTTTCCAGTTGATATGACTTCCATGAATATTGTTCAAACTTTTTGAGTAAGTTCTAGGTAAGTATTGCTGCTTAAACCTACATCTGGCAACCTCGTCGGTGTGGTGCCTCCCACGAAGTTGCCAGATATTCGAAAATTGGTTTAAGCGATTTATAAAAATGTTTCGGCGGCTCATTCTCAGTTTACCATTAGAACGATAATTTTCAGTTGTTAATTTTCATTGATATTAGACTTGAAACCTATTTTTCAATAGCATTAACCAACTTGCCGTGCCAGTTTTTGCTCGGCTACGCCCCTTTTCTCCGGCTGTGCCCTCCTCTCGCAAAAAAATTCTTCGTCCGCGGCTGGTGCTCTGGAACCATACTAGCTCATACTAGCAATGGTGGCCACTTATTAAGCACGTCAAAGTTGTACCTGTTGTATCAGTTGTTGTATAATGTATTTAGCACACCAGCTATTTTTTATTTAACACAGCAATGTGTATTGTATTCTACATATTCACTACCACACTGCAGAATATTTATTTATTCATTTATCCACACCTTGCAGTGGCCAGAATAACTCTTGAAAGCAAGGCTGAGGGGTGAAAACCGAGTTGAACCAGTAGATCGTGATTCAGGCACAACTTGGGCATAAATACGTATGTTGGGGCACGATTGAAGCTCTCAGTGACCTTATCGTAGGCACAAACTCAATTAAAGTAAGGATTGCAGATGAGAACCTCAGCTTTTTTCGTATCCTGTGGAGTAATTCCACGTTTACCTTTCGGAGGAGGATGAGTGATTGTTCATATTAGACATTTTCTTGACCGTGACCTTCTATTTACTGCACTTACCATTCTCTCCTTGCTGACTGGTGAATTGGGATATCGAATTGTGAGAAGAGTCTTATTTTATCGGCTCTCAAATACATTGGAGGCATTGCAAATTCCCAAATGATTAGCAGAGTGTCTATTAGCCGCAACTAAGAGAAAGTCCACAGGTAAAATGGGTTCTTTATCTTGCCAGTTGCTGTAATTTTTTTTCACAATTCCGTGGACCAGCTGTCAATCTAGACCTCCCCCTGGAGAGAACGTTTGCAGAGCATGGTTGATGTATGAAACTGTTCAATTATATTAGGAAGGCGAGCAGTTCAGACTGACTCGGTCTTATATAAGAGATAAGAAACAACTTTAAAAATAGTAACACAAATGCATGGCAGCCCCATCAGTTCCTGAGATTTTGTCCTCATAGCTGACCCCAAAACTGAAACGCAAATTTTATAATTTCATGGAACCACAATTCAGTTAGAGGTTCTCTCGTTCAATAATCTCCTAATGTGTGGGCAAATACGACTACCCGGCCACTCAAGTACTTATTTGAGAGCATTTCTGGACTTGTGAGGAGAAAAAGGGGAAAAAGTGGAAAAAGAAAGAAAGAACATAAATACGTTCACAACAGCCCAGGTCCTTACCTAGCACGCGTGTCCCACGTGGGAGTTCATGCCAAATGGCAGTGCTAGGTCTCGATATTATTTATTCACTTCTTTCTTCTTCCCTTTCCTTTTTCTCGTACTTGCAATTTATCAATCAGCAAAAGTCAGCAGGCACCAGAAACCATCGTTAAATTACTATGCATGTCATTTTTTTTAAAATTACTATGCATGTCAAAAAAAAAAAACTTTTGGTATGAGGGGATAAAGACATGGTGAACAGTGAACCCTGCAATTTTTGAACATGCATGTCGCTTCTTCACTTTTCCTGCATTTTTTCTGAGTGAGGAAATCTCTAGAGGAAGTAAACATGGCGAACAGCGAGTCCTGCAAATTGTGAATTTTGCAGGATTCATTGAACAAGACGTTGTGCGTTGCACTTATGTAGATACAAAATTCGTTAATACAATACATTTTTCATCGTTTTTATGACATGGTATAGGTTAATCAGTCAAATTACATTTTGTACCAATTTCAGATTCGTTACTTATACAGCACTTATACTGCTGCGTGTAGGGAGATCACTTCCTTGTTTCCCAATTGTGGCAATGTTGAAGTTCTATTCAATGTTTCCTTGAAACACAATGCAGACTGTGGTCATTCTTTGGGCGGTAACCCTCCCTAGCCTTCTTTTGCTGTTAGACTTAACATAATTTTGCGTTTAAGCTCAACATTGAGTTTTTGGTGATCTTATCTATTTTTACACTTACTTCTTTATTTCAATACAAGCAGGGTGCGTCGCAAAGAGGGTAAATTAGCGCATACAGCCCGCTTCCATTTTGTTGGAGATGGTTTTTCTTTTTCGTGAGCATTCAGTGAACGATTTTTTTTCATACTGATTTCATTTTTCATTCATTTTTCGATTTTTTAACGCCTACGTCATCGAATAACTAATTGCTGCCAAAGAAGATAGCTTTTTCTCTGTCCAGGTTCAGTTTTTTACGCTGCTCATGTCGCATTCAACTCGTCCTACTTGGCATAATCCAATAATTGCGCGAATACGAGCCGACTTTACGGGATCAATTTCTTGCTCGGACGAGGGAAGTTTATTGTGTTTTGTGGGTGTGTCCTCGTGTCGTTTCGTTCGCCACCGATCCGCGGGCGCCGTCGCACCGTCTTGTCCGGTGATTCGGTGGTCGCCTCGCGGGGCTCACTTAATTTCGTCGCGATGTCGCACTCTCCAACTCCACCCTCATCGCGACTCCTGTCCTCCATTATTCCGCTCCACTCTGTCCGTACATCATTAGTACTCCATGCCGCTGCGCAATCAAGCATCGCCGTGAGGGCCCGCATGAAATTCGCGATCTTCCACTTCTTGTGAAGAAGCTGGCGGGGTAAGGTGTCTGGAGCGGTAGGAAATCAGAACGAAAAATAGGACCAGAGACACGAGTTGGATTACTTCAACCCACTGACGACCGTGTAGCTTACCGGTGAGCCGTACCTTTTTTCCGCACGGTTCAATTTGAGGGACCATTAAATCTTAATAACTTTAGCGGTCTTCTTGAATGGTAACGTAACGGAATTTCAATTCAATGTGATTATGAAAACTCTTTACCGGAACTTTTATAAAAACTTTGGAGTAGTGTAAGAAGCCAGAACATGAGAGGATGTGGAGAAATGTCAACAAGGGCGCGGTAGCGTCAAAGGGTTTAGACTATTATTACACAATGCAATGCATTCGAGTTATTTTTGCTTTCAATTATTTATCTTACTTGATTATGAGGGTCCTGTTTTTCTGGTAATTTGGCGCACCTTTACAACTACTCAGATAAATAAACATAGCCGGTTTCAAAAATGATGATCATTTCATGTCTTTGGTGTGGTTGCAGAACTGAAACTACTCTACTCGACACGCAAAAGTGAAATTCAAAATCTCCGTCACGCTGGACGTAAACCCATCCTACAAAAAACCAGCAGTACCCACCGCTGCGGCCTGTAGAACTCGAATACGTCCGATGACGGGTTTCCGGATGCGTTGGAACAAGTGCATAAGTCGTGCTTGTTTTCTTTCACGTCAAGCTTTCTTTTCTCAAGATTTTTTCCTTTTTTTCTTAATACCTAAAGACATAAAATGCTTTTTTTTTCTTTCACAGAAGCCTGCAAATGCTAATTTCATGAGGATGTGAAAGAGGGAGGTAGCAATTTTCCATCGTTTCCTTGCTGGCACAAACTATGTAACGAAGGATATACCCCTTCAATCCAGAAAAAAGCAAAACACAGTCGTTTGAATGAAAATGAAGCTAATTTGAAATTCCAATTAGACGGCACATTCAGGGTTTGTACTCCATTCCAGTGATTTCTCGAGTAACTGCTGCCTTCAGCTGGAGTTTGCCTGCAGAAAAAGTATGCACTCTGTGGATCATATCTGGATGCAGCTTACTCTCTGACCAATCATGGAATGATCTGAGATCTAGTCTCACAAAAAACCAAGCAGGAAGAAGAAAGCACATCAGAATGCTTTCATTCCGTCTGATGTCTGAGTCGGAAAGGAGCAGATTTCTCCGAATACTTACGTACATACTTTTGTTACCTTAAACGAAAAGCTAACCTTGAGAATGTTTTTTTTCTTTTTGGATTACAGGTTACAGATACTATGAATTACCGAGCTGCAGTGACCAGTCCTGGCTGAGACCTCATTTTTACCATAGTATGCGTTGCCTCTATCTCTCTCTTTTTGCCTCTGTTACGGTCACAGATCAATGCAGGAGGATAGTCATAGGAATCTTGGGGAAGTATCCCTGCGATTGAAATTGTGCTCAAGGAATTTTATTCTCTAGGGGAACAGATGTACCACACGAATCTAAGAAAAAAAGGAGGAAATTGTGAAAAAGGCAAATGGGCAAGAATGGTACGGCACAACCCTCATGAACTGAATTCAGCTTTGATTTTCCTTTTTTATTTGTCCTATTCCTTATTTTCCTGTTTATTTTTCGTTGTTTCTATATGTTTATCGTAGACATTCTTCTGTTTTGAAAGAAATCAAGGATAAACGAAATGTCAGCGACGGTATCGAAGCAATTTTCCTGATTTCTCAAATTTTGGTGCAATTTCCTCTCACGAACCAGTATTGTCAGGCAAAAGTTGCGCAGTGATTTTGTAATTTCCACAAGTACATCGGAGGACCTTTGCACCACATTTGGCTTAGATGAAAGATGGATGTGGAACTTCAACGAAGTATTCAATATGAAAATGTTGGCGTAACCTACAACTTTGCAATTCTGTGGTGTTGAGAACTGACTTTAGTGTCAACATATCCACCTCTGGTTGCAATGGTGAGGTTTTAACATCAGCAGAGGGGGTGATCTTGAACAATGACTTTGAGAGAAACAAAAACAAAGTCTAAGAAAAAAGAAAAATAAAACAAAAGTATGGCGACCAAGGGTAACTTTCATAAAAGAGGACAACCTCCATGATAAACAATCCATTTGAGCCAAAAACATCAGAAATTTCTGCAAGCTCTTTTATTCCTAATTTTTTTTACTCAACATTAAGGTAGCAGCTGCACATTTGGCATCCAACCGTTTTTGCGGCGAGTTGTGCAGTTCGCTTAATACCTTCATCCATTTTCGTTGTCCAGTTTCACACAAAATCCCTTGCTCTTTTTCCTCTTCAGCAAGCTCTCCTTTCCGAAAATGTTGTCTCTGCCAAACGTCTAGAAGTGCGACAGTAGCGGCGCATCGCATAAGTGTGGACTAGTTATGTAGTTCCACGGATCTGAGTTCTTTGCCACAAGGGTAATTGGGTACAGCCCTTCAGCATGGGGAACAAAGAATTGAGAACTTTATTGAGGAAGCAGTTCAACTATGTATGTATGAGCAGTGGATTTTTTTGCTCAGACGACGTCTCAGAGATCGCAGTTCCTGAGTCGTCCTGACAATGAAAGCTCTACATATCTATTTTATTTTAGACGGAAATAGCGTTTGGCTCAAGCATTTTTGTCCCTGTTGCTTCAGAACTACGTAGTTTTTGATTTCAAAACATATTTTCCCACTCTGCTCCGATGTGAGAGCACCTCGGCTCAATTACTAAATAGACGTAAATACAATAAATAGATGAGTAGATGAGAATGTCTTGTGTTTTTAGCCATCCATGAAAAAAACAAACTTCCCATTCTTCTACAAAGTCCCAGCAACACAGCTTCTGAAAAATTGAGTACTTCCTCTCCGAAGGAGGCATTGCTGTGCAGTGGATTAATTTGGCACTCCTGTTTTTTGTTGGACTAGGAACAACGTTGTAAGCCTTACATCGTCCTCATTGCACCCTCTCACCTGAATTCTTCTCAAGACTTGCGGATTTCTTGACGGGCATTCATGGAGCGTTAACCAAGCAAACCAATGTGGTTAGCATAATTTGTTATCGTATGTAGTACGCTGAAGTTGTTTCGCCAACCTAGTTTTGCTCGGTTATGCTATCATGCATCTCAGCCCTGGAGAACAGATTCCTTGCTTGTAACCGAGTGACTAACTATCGCTTAGTAGCATTTCCCACGCGGGAACCGAAGAAAATGGGAATGAATCGAGATCAACTGCTGGATGCACGTTTTTGTTGAAGTCAATTTGTTTGAAAGCTGTTTTTAACGAACAATTTAGACTTTCGTGAAGCTGACTTATGAGCGTCTTTGTGTTTTTGTTCTAATCCACGGAAAAATGTGGACTCGTGCCGTGCTGCACTTTCCTCCCCTTGCCAGAAAATTGTTCCAGTATTTCAGAATGTGGCTGCGAATATTGACATTTCTCTCGTCACTACTACTGTGCTCCGCGATCCAATGTTATTCCGGCAGTCAACTGCAAGTGATCGAATGTCCGGCGCTGAGCTGCATCAAACAGACGCTCGGATTCGATACGGTGGGTTCTTCTGACTATTCAGATGGATGTGTGCCATTTCGTCCGAGTCAAGTGTGACCACTTGACTCGGATGCTCCTCAATCAGCGTACACAGATCGCCTCGCGGCGATTATCCTGCACTTGTCGAGCCGGACCCTTAGCCGGCTAGTTGTTTGTTTAGGCGCTGAGCTGTTTCATTCAATCTGTCGAGTCAAAAAACGCCTGTCCCGCGTAATTGCTCAGAGCCATGGGCTTTGTTGATGACGGGCGGTAGTGGATTTTCCAAATTTGTCGGTGCTTCTAATTTCGTCCTGCTAAGGTCTGACAAAAATGGGCACCTGTTTACCTTCCTCAGTGGGATGAAAGAAAACAATTTTCAAATAGGATTTTTAGTAGTCAATTGTAATGAATGTTTTCTGAAGGAACTGATGACTTGATGTAATCAAATTTTGATGATAGCTCCGTTAGTTTGTTGTTTACATATGTTAGTAAGTTACTAATAATGTTAATGAGTTCACTCATAATATCGATCTTTCACTCCCTTCTGGCGTCCATCCAGATCACTCACTATAGATATTATGACATTTTCGATTTATATATTTTCATTGGCTGCCATTTTCTCAGCTGTACTGCTGCGGGTTATTTACGGGAACAGAGGTGGAACGTACGGAAAATTACGTACAGTGGGCGTCGATGGCGGTGATCCGTCTGCGGCCTCGAAAGGTACGCAGCGCGACCGCGCCGCTCGAACAGGAACTCTCTCCGGGACATCAAATTATGGGGTTTTCTTGATAATCAGTTAGTTTTCTTATTAGTTATCATCAAAGGTGATGAATAACTATCAAGAAAACCCAGATTCGCCACCGTGACGACGATTCTATCGTGAGCGGCGCGGTCGCGCCACGTGCTTTTCGAGGCCGCAGACGGGTCATCGCCATTGACGCCCACTGTACACACACATACAAGTGTGTTCTGCCATTATCTTGCCTTATTTTCTTGAAGAGGAATGGGTAGAGGAACATCAGTGTACGCATGAACACTCCAATACATGGAGTGGCGTGGCAAAGATTCTTCTCTGAAAAAAAGAAATGTTTTAAGGATTAACAGAGATAGTAGGATGAAATATTGAAAGGATTTATATTTAGACAAAGAGTCTTTACACCTCACTGAGGAAAAGCCGTTGAAATCCCATTCTAACATGAGATCAGGATTTGTCCAGTGTAGTCGCCTTTGCGAACTTGGTCTAAGGCGGACAGATTTTCAGACCAGTGTAAATACGTGCATACATACACGCGTTGTACGGTCCTTCTTAAAAAGATAGACGGATTGCGCGTGCGGTTTCTTAGTGTCGCGGCTGCAGAATCGCGGCGGGACCTACTCGACCCTCTCACTTAGTGCATGCTCTCTCCGCATCCCTCGTTCGGGTTCGGCCACGTTGGTGCAGTCGCGCAATCAGTCTATCTTTTTGAGAAGAACTGTATGTATAGACGAATTTTTTTTTTTACGCTGAGATGAGAACTACGCAACAAAAGCAGTTTCATGAATCCCAGCCCAGGTGTGCCTTTGTTTAGTAGCTTTGCATTTGAAGCTTTCACAGTTGGTTACTCGCAAAATGCGAAACTCGATAAGCGAAACTTGTGCCGGCTTTCTGTTGAACGGCGCACCCGTCACCCCTTGCCGCTCCCTGGAAGTGCCAAGTGCGGTTGGTTGATTTATTCTCCTAGTGTTCCGAAATTTGCCTTCGTATTTCAGAAGTTGCATTCTGACTATATCAAGCCTTTAGCTCTCATCTCTTTCACAAATTTGCAATAAGTGGATTGTCGCGAGCTTCATATGTTGTTTTTGTCCCTCTAAATTTTCTGCACTTCCCTTAGCTTACGACTTCCGGTTTGTGTACAACCCTCTAGCGCATAACTAGTGGCTGTCTACGCGGGAGGAAGAGGTTGAAAAGCTGAATAAAATTCTTTCGTCCAAGAACACTTCTTTAGAAAAAAAACCGACAAAACAGGACAAAACAGGACATGATTCTTTCCATCCATTCACTCTGCATGGGAGACAGAAACTGTGAAATCTTATTTTTGGTAGTTGAGGACATACCTGAGAATATGTGGGTATGATACTGAGCAATGGCCGTTCTATCGACTTGTATCCAAAGCACGCAATAATTCTTTTCACTCCAATAAGAGCGCTTCATTTTTGAGGTTTCTTAACCTAAGAAGGTGCCACAGAGAAGTGTGAGAAATGCGGCAGGGAAATGAGCAGAAATTATCCGTGCCTAAGCAATAATTAGGAAGCCATCTCGGACGTTCCGAAAATACCTAGGCTAGATCCGCGCATTGACCTGAAGACACTCGATCTGCGCAAGGTTAGGCAAGACTTTGCTTGAAGACTAGCTGAATTCCAGGAAATGTATGATTCACGTGTACAACTTCAAATAACCCAGAGCCGAGAGTGAAGGATCGTTGGGTTTGTAAAGTACAAAAAAAAAACATTGGGTTTAAGTGATTGTAGAAGGGGCTTAGCTTAACCGAGCGCGTACTTCAACTTTTATATAATGAATTCGTATTTTACATAGTTTGAGGATAAGTGACACAATCCAATAGCATTGTTAGGATTTTTCACTGTTTGAAGTGCAAATCCATATAGGCAACGCTGCCACTACGACCTTTTGATGGACATATGATCGCGCGTGTCCTCACCTCACCGCTCATATTTGATTTCCTCTTTGGCCGAGTATCTCCTTACACTTGCACAACAATAGGGGTCGTATCGCAGCATAAAGTGCACAGTTTCCGTGTCGAGATATCCTATACATGTACTACGGGCGGCATTTGTTTGGAGCATGCGTGCTGATCCTGTGCCATTCGCTGAAAACGTTCCTCAGGCTCGCTCCTGACTCGTTATCGGCTATGAATGGAGTTAGGGTTCACCGGACGTAAGCTCGTTGAAGGGCGCGCTGTTGTGGTGGTTCCGGGGGTGCGCGACGGAGCGACGAAGCCGTGGCGCGCCCATTCATTGCCATGCAAATCTCCTTATTGTGAGCGACGCCAAGGATGGCTTTAACTGACATTCGTACACTTTACGCAACGTCTCGTCCGTCAAACTTAACCTCCGTCTCGACACTTCTGACTCGACGATTTCGGGGACTCTTGGCGAGTTTTTTAGGGCAACGATTGGTAGCTAATCTTGTGGTTTTTGTCGGAGCCTTCAGAGTGAAGGAGAATGTATTGCCCTGTGAACCCTGCAGTGCCGGTTCTTCTATAATACCTGCTCATGAAGGAGGTTAGCCGAAACATGAGACTTACAAGGGGTAGTCGAAGCAATAGACAAAAAGGGAACAATGAAGGAGGTCAAGTTCAAATGCAAGGAAGAGATGAGCTGAACTCATATCAGAGTCTGAACAACTGCAAAAATTAAAACATCTAAATTCTTCGTGCTTATCATTAGAGTGGAAGGTGTACAACTTGTTCATTTTTGTCCTCCATTATTCATACCTAGAAAAAATGAGGTGCTTTAGAAAGCCTGCTCAATCTCTGATAACTGTGCAGCACGAACGCAGCCCAAATGGCGTAATGTTTCGGGTAGAAACGCTAGCAGCAATGGAGGGGAGGATGGCAGCAACTGGGAAGCATTACGCCGTTTGAGCTGCGTTCCTAGCGCACATTCACCAGAGATTATAATTCCAGAACGAGCCCTGTTTCTATTTCCAAACAGTCTACGAATCTTTTTTGAGAAAAGCAGCTAATATATGTATTTCTAACCGTATTTTTTACGATATGCATAAGAGGGACCCTCTTTTCTGAGCTAGTAGAAGGAAGAGGAGCGTACATGGAGGACCTCTTTCTGTCTTTTATGGTCTGTGGTTTGCTAATTGTACATCAATGGAAGAAGGTTTTCGATTACTCTCAAGTCCTGAGTTAGCAACTTTCCGTACAATTCAGTTCGGAGTTTTTTTTTTCATCGGCTTGTAAGTCAGCGATCATTTTGATCTGGTTCATAAGGTAATGTTCAGCGCATATCTCTTGAATGCCAGGATTTGATTTTGTTAACTTCTAGAACAGCGACATTCCGTTTTGAATAGGCGAGAATTTTGTGAAAATCTTGCATGGTCACCTTACAGAAACGTACGTAATTTGTTGCCGTGAGGCAGCAATTTGTCACGAAACGTCAAAAAGTGTTTTTTGGTCATTAGGATTTCTATGAAATTGCCGAAAATCGGAGCTATAGTTCAAATGCAGGTCCATCAAGAAAATGCAGCTTTGTACAGAACGTGGGGTTACCACAGAGCAATAATCTAGCACACGTCTTACAGCTCCCGCGCCTCAAACCACGCACCTACGTTCAAAAAATATTCAAATATCGTTTCCCGCCATAAGGACGGATTTATTTGTACTAAGCACCAGCAATTTTACGGTGAGGAAGGGTAGGAATGCTTGCACATCCATTATAAGTCAAGTTCTGTCCACTCGGGTTATTTATAACGGAGAGACCCTTTCTCCAAATTCCAGTCATCAATATTCCCGTACCTATGCGGGCCTTGCACATAATGACTTGCACTATTCTCATTTTTTTCAGGTCAGGTACTGCGATGGCACCGGCGTTTCTTCCATCTGTCAAACATATCGAGTCTTTGAGGCGTGCGAATCCATCCCGAACCTTGGATTCATCTGTTGCTGCTCCGGGAACCTGTGCAACTCGTCCACGTTGTCGACGTATTCAGTTCCTATGCTAGCTGCCTCTCTCTTCCTCCTCTACCGATTCATTTAGCTTCTCCATGATTCAATTCTATCAACTGATGATGCTTTACATCTTGTTCTGGTACAGCTGCTACTCCCTGAGAGTGCCGTTGATTTCACCCTGTGATGATTTTGACTTAAATGGCGGTAAATGCGCTTGACATTGTTCACTTTTGACAGAGATTTGTTTTCATATGTTTGACAGCTTTACTTATTATCTCACGTTTCGTGCTGATTGTACATACAGGTGTAAAATAAATGGTTGTCTACGGATCGTTCGTGACTTGTTATTGCATTTCGATCGAAAACTGGAAAACGACGTTTTCGAGTTGTGCGCCACGTACAAATCGCATAAGAATTTAAGCGGTCCGGTTGGGCCGCAACCGACTCACGCACTCACCGATTCGGCTGAAACGCCTCGCCCGGCAACTGCTCAAATGAACAGGAGACGATCAGTTATCCTCCAAGGGTCTCTGAGCAACTCTGAAGGGATCTATGTAGTAAGACATGGTTCACTGGATTGGCTCTGGGCTATTCGAACGAGCTGGTGTTAAGGTGTAAAACGGTGGATGCGCACTATTTTCTACCACTTTCATGGGATAGTTACTGAGTACTTATACTGAATTATTTGGACTGCATGGAAAAAAATTCAAGGCACATCTGCACATACATGTATGATTTGTTGAGAAACCTTCAATCATGAATTTTCGAAGAAATTTATAATATTACCAATCGGAACTACGGAGTTTCCTTCGGTGAGTTATGCTGCTTTAAACAGGGAAGAGCAGCAGCAGAGAACTTCATGACGGACATTAACAAAATATGTGTTTGTTTCGCTATTAAGAGAAACTCGTGCAAAAATGAGCAAATTGGAAATCCCCGGAACTTGGAAACTGAACCGAAATTTCTGGTGTCGATCGAGCATTCCATCGCCCTCATCTCTCAACTTATCATTAGATTGGGAAGTAGTCCGTATGGTTGCCATGTAGCCTAGAATGATCACTATCAGGCGATCACTTGCTTTGGTTGATCTATGTGGCTTCCCTTGGCAGAAAAAAAAGCTTGGAAAGTGCGCCGAGGTCAGAATTTAGGTAAGCTGCTACATATTTTGCCTTTTGAATTATCCTAACAAGGCGCAAAATGTAGTAACATTCGCAGCTCGAAATCCCCTCATGACTTGGAAGCTGCACCCATGGAAATCGCGTTGGAGATTTTGGGGTTGATCATACGAAGTGTACCGTTATAGTTTCCCATATACGGTTAAAAACGCAAGATGATACCGGTTGCATTCCTTTTGAACTAATCTATGAGATGGGGAAAACCTGCGTGCGAAAGGCAAACTGTTGTTGTGAGCTGCTGTGCAGTACGATTCCCAGAAACCAGAGGAAGATTCTACCGTAGCTGCAGCTCGAACGTAGGGAGTCTTACGTTCATGCTTCTCATGTGGAGCAACTGGCATAGTGAACGGTCCGATGTAAGAATACGAAGAGATAGGAAAATCGAAAATTATTACACTATACACTCAAGAGGAAAGGTTTTTTATCTTTCATGAGACGGCATGGAGCTTCGGAGTGTCAGTAGCGGCAGATTTGCTACCGTGGCGTAGGCCGCTGTCGGAGAAATATTTGGAGGCTTCTGAATCGCGATGTCGAATTCATCAATGCAGCTCAATCCTAAACGAGCCAACTCAATCGTCAGCAGAGAAACTACAGGGTGGCCGAAAAGTATGGGCGCCAAGAAAAACAGTATTTTTCGACTGTGAGCCACAATTACTTTATGTTTGTCATTGCTTCTGGTATATAAGTGCTTGACTAATCAGTTTTGCAAAAAGCTCCCTGAGTGCCCCTTCTTGGCCCTGATGCAGACCTCCATCTTTGTTTTCAGAAAATGAAGGTGCGCCGCAGGCAGTCCTCACTAAATTTCAACCAGCTCGCCTGAGTTCCCGTGCTAGAGATCCTGAGTACATGCTGTTTTTATTCTTCATGTTCTCGTTCACAAATGCGCACTTGGACAAATTCACTGGATTCAAATGCAGACAGCAGGGGCGTCAATAATTCCTGTTATGGAAACCTGGGAACGCCGACTCTGAACAGGCAATGGGGGTCTCGGTCCTGTGGGGCCGAGCGTAGCCTTGCTTAAGAGTCATATTGGGATTTTTTTTTGTTATTATGGGTGAGCACTTTTCTGAGAGTCTCTTATTGACAGAACTTGGCGTCGATTTCACCACCTTATTCTGTGAAAAGCAAGAATATCTTCACAATTGCGGGCACTTCTCTCCAAATCATCACAACTCTCTGAAACGACGACATTGTGACGGTTCTCTTTTTTTCTAGAGAATCAGTAGCCTTCACTGATAGACTGATGAATGTTCCGAAAATTGTGGCCAACTTCACTGGTGGAAAGTTTCTCATCAGTTCGGCAGCACATCTTCCTGCGGCGCACTAGGATGACCTGGAAGATTTTCCTGCATTTCTCACCTTTGACGCATTCGCCGGCTATTCCATTCTAACCAGCCAACAATTATGCAGTCTCAACCCTTACATAGCAATCATCTAAATAGATCAACTTGTGAGTGCAGGAGTTTTCGACGCATTGTCCAGACTGACCCATTATTTTGGCTGACCCTCCTCTATATGGTCTTCAAAGTTCTACCTGTGTTCACCAAACGGGGACAACCCGTGGTTGCTTCCACGTTAGGGACTCCTACGTCATTCCATGATTTGGTTATCTTCTGAACTGGTTTCAGAAGAGATGTCGACTTTCTTCGTATTGCTGCAATGGGTTCTCCAGAGCGATAGAGCGATGGGGCACACAATAGATTCGCAGTGAGCCTACTGGCGCACACATCCATGGAACCGAATGAATTGTAGTTCAGAAGAAAGAGAAGAATGACAGCGTATCACTCATATGTGAAACAGGAATGGAATCACGCTCAACGTGAGAAAGCAGAAGCGCCAAATGAAGCGCCCATACTTTTCGGCCACCCTGTAGTTGACACTCGTTCTCCCAGACTCTAGTCTTTGCCAGCTGAGGACATCGTCATCGGCATTGTACAAATTCGACATTGAAAAGAATGAGTAAACTTAGAAAGATATCACGGAAGAAAATCACGCCACAGAGAGGGTCACAGGCAACCTCGACGAAAGCTTTATAATAGGACGTAACACAAATTTCCGCTGTTTTGAGATTTTGAACAAAAAAAGTTTTATTAAAACCTAAACAACCACTGGGATCAGTCGCAGTGGCGGACGCAGAAAGTGGGCGGGGGGGGCGGCGGGGGGAAAAATTGGGGGCTCCGCCGTTTTGGGGGCCCAGACGGAAAATAA
>JARK01001360.1:1538536-1548663 GCA_000688135.1 Ancylostoma ceylanicum | reverse complement strand
CCCCCCTGCGTCCGCCACTGATCAGTCGAAGTATAAACAGCGATGATCGCTGGACTTCTGTCGTTTTCACAACAGAAGTGCGACTCCGCTGTTTCGGTGAAGTACGAAGAGCGTCATGTAATGCTGGATGTAACTGACTTCGGCAACTGTTCTCATACAGCCGAAAGAAAACATTAAAGAAGACATTCTTGTGATCTGACAACTGTTGACTGGTTAGAGTCAGATTTGTGCTACATAATCCTCGATGTTGGATTTCTCTGCGAGCTCTCTGCTTTTCCGGAGGGTTCAGTCACCAAACTAAGGCGGTTTCAGCAGTGAGGCGGCTTGGAACATGCCATAGAATTCTATTGATTAATGCCTGCATACGGTTCGGATACCAAAACAACAAAAACAAGATACCAAAACTGTAACTTAAATTTTTCCCAACTAGTGGGAGAAAACCGCATAATCAAAATTTTGAGACGCCAAGTTTAGTAGTTGTGCTTGAAATCACTCGGGAATGGAAAGGAAAGAAAAAATATTAAAGAGAGCTGGAATGGCTCGGGATTGCTCCACACAAATTCGGTTGGCCTTACGCCACGTTATACTTAAATAATTATTCCTACAACTGTAGTCGCCGAATCTACTTTTTTAAGGGGTAATTTCTGAACTCAATTACATTTTGAAATGGGACGGAAAAATAGGTTTCACATTCTTAAATGTTCGCAAATTCATGCGCTTCGAAACAATATACATATACTACAGTGCGTTTCATAATTATAAGAACACCCTCTAAGTTTCTGGGCAAAGTGGGCTATCAGGAATTTTTCGGTTATAATTGCTAGATTCATCACCTCAAAAGCTACTCTAGACAAATCTTGAGAAGCGCATGTCAATCGCTAATTTTCGTACAAATTTTTGAATGTTTACACACCGTTTCATATTATAAGAACACTCTGGAGAAACACAGATTTTACTTGAATAAAAGCAGTTTGTGTATTGATGGGCTTCTAAAATTGAGTATGTAACACATCTAAGTCGTTGGACACGCCACGTGATCGCCTTCTTTCTTGCGAAAGGGCTCAGATCCAAGCGCTCCATTCTGCAGGTCTGAGCATTCGTGCAATTGCAAGACAGTTGGGACGATCTTTCTGCTCGGTGCACGGATGCCCGCAACGCACCGACTCCTGCAAACGTAATCCGAACTGCGGGCGTCCTCGAAAGGTGTCTGCTCACGATGAGCGAAGGATTTTAAGAGTTGCCTCGAACAACACCTCATCAATAAATGGGATCCGTATGGATTTACACCTCTCTTTGTCCAGGACAACCATATGGAGAGTGCTGAAAAGAAGCAGTACGATTGCTAGAGAGAAAATGAAGAAGTTGCCGAAGATTACTGACCAGCACAAGGCTGCACGAATAGTATTCGCCATAACGACAGAAAACGACAGACTGGTCAAAGGTAATGGTGTTGCTCAAAGGTAGACTCCAGTAAAGAAATCTTATTACGGTCTTATTTTTGGACGAGAAGAAATTTATTTGATCGATCTTGCCTTCGTATCGTGTAGAATGGACTCCGAAGAGTATCAGGCGACCGTCAGACAACATCTGCTCCCTTTCTTGAACGGATGCTACGTCTTCCAGCAAGACAATGCTGCGGTGCACGTAAGCCATTCAACGATGACGTGGCCAATATCAAATAACATTCAGGTCCTGCACTGGTCAGCTTATAGCCCTGATTTAAATCCCATATGGAGTCTTTGGGGAATCGTAGTAAGAAACATCTACGCTGATAAACGGTAGTTCAATAACGTCGAGGACTTGAAAACAGGACATTGACCCCGGGACGCTTGTAAACCTCACTGCCAGCATGCCAAGACGACTTATTGAAGTAGCCACGAATTATGGAGGACCCATAGATTATTAATTTGACGTGTCGTTTATTTTTCAAAGATAAAATATATGTTTTCCTAAAGTGTTCTTATAATATGAAACGGTTAGTAAACAAACAGAACTTTGAAGAAAACATAGTCCACTAGCGCTCCTCAAAATTTGGCTGAAATGGTTTTTTTAAAGTAGTGAATCTAGTATAATAGTTATGCCGAAAAAGAAATTCCACGTCAAACGCTTTTTTTGGGAATACAGAACTAGAAGGGTGTTCTTATAATTATGAAATGCACTGTAGACATGTGTGAAATCTAATGAGTAATCATTTATTAGAATCATTCGAAAATTTCAAGATTACAATTTTCCTTTGCATTTGCACACCTAAATTTCATTTTGGTAGGTGTGCAAAAGCGGAAGAAAATTTTCAGCGGGACTCTTGAAGGTCCCCATTGACAACATTAGAGTATTTTGACAGTGCAAGAAGCTCCGAGCTTATTCGTAGGAGCTCGCACCTTTTGACCATCATGCTCTTCCCACTCCGAGGCACACGCTACGTAACAGTGCTTTGAAGAATGTCGCACCCATTTCAACATAACCAATCAAATTTTAAGTAGAAAAACACTTCCAAGGTATGTCTAGAAGTAATTCTACACGTCCGCCTTGTGCATTTCCAAGGTGTCGATACATATATCAATAATCGACTGCTAGATAGTATACCTAGAGTTTTCAGAAATCAAGAAAGGTAGAAGATCGAACCGAGGTGTTGGTTCTACTGTCCAGGAAATTTGATGTGATCAAATGCATAGTGCGTATTCCATGCGAAACTGAAATAGAATCAAGTTTTGGTTGGGTTCTAGGTACGTGAGATTTCACATGTTTCAACGTGGTCATCGGTCAAACATGGCTTACCCTGTTATAAAGTCGCGCAGAACTCATTCATTCGTGCAACCCCTTCGGGGGTGCGATTCACGAAACGTTAACCACGCAAACCGATGGGGGTTAGCGTCATTGGTCAGCGTATAGACTGCACAATGCTAGGAGGCGCAGTATGCGAAAGTTGGTTTGCTGGTCTGGTTTCGCTTGGTTATGAGTTTGTTCTTTTTTTTGCTAGAGTTCCAGGTTCAAGCTATTTTCCTAGCCCTGCGAAATAGTGCGTTCGTTTCTGCAGCGCGGCATAGGTGATCGGTCTTTGGGTGGTCGGTTTCAGCTACGAAACAGTGAGAACGCTAGCGAAGTCAGGAGAGCAACGGTTGCAGTCGGAGTGATATCGCGCGGTTGGACACCTTTTGAAACGGAAACCCGTTTGGCGACGAGCCAGCGCGTCTCGATTAGACCAGAGGTACACTCAATTCGTTGCGCGACTGCCTTTCTCTATTCGAAACCTCAGAACAATTGAACGGCTTAAAATGGTGAAGGTCTTTCCAAATGTGTGGTAGTCGTGAGTATTGTTAAACCCCGCACAAACCACAGTAACCGTTGAAGAGTCCATTTCCTTGCATCCACGTTTATTGCTCGGTTTTTAGAAGAAAACGCCATTTGTTGCCAATCTCTAATAGCTCTTATATATCGCTCAGAACAGAGCGTCCTAGAAATTTCTACCCACTATAATTCTCTTTCTCGATGCTGTCCTCATGTTTTTCCAAGGCTGCTGTGCAGGCTCACTGAAGAATTTGACTTCACTCGTCTTCTGCCCGCTCACTCCATAAGAATATTCCGCTTCAACAAAACTAAATGACAAACCGATTGCTGTTAATTCTGTCTGCATCGTATTCCTGCGTTCCGATACTTCCAAAGAAATTATCTACTAGATTCTATTCCTGTTTTATGTAACATTACCTTCCCTTAGGAGGTCTTCAGCTAATCATGAATGTTGCCGAATAGGCTATGATTTACCCGCTCTTTTGGAGTGGACGATTACTCCATGGGAAAAGCGTATAAACTTTGTCCGAGTAGCTCGTTTACGTCAGGGAGGTAAGGTAATACTGGTGACAACAGGATATACCACAATAAGCACGAAACATTTTGTTTCCGGGTGAGTGGGAAGCCTAGAATTTCCGCGTGAACGTCCAACACCACTGGGGTGAGAGAAACCCAGCTTACCGGCGTCTCGTTAGTATTGTTGGTTTTACAATGTATTCGGCTGAGATTTTGCAACTTCGTGTCCAATCAGGCAAATATTTTGTATTTTTTTGGGCGATTGGAAAAATATATCAATCCCTAGGATTTCTGAATGAGCGGTCCCTCGGTTGTTCTTTTCTTTTTCGAAGAGAAATAGCAACTCTAAAAATAAATATTAGGTTGAGGAAATAAGAAGGGAAATATAAACGTCCGTATGAGGAGCAGAGAAATTTTTTTGTCAACACCTAGGTTTAAAACCCCAATCCAAGTGATACCCTTTCTCTTGTTCAGCGACTCTCCGCCTTCTTCCTCGCAAGCAACCAATGCTCTGCACAAAGGGTTCAGTTTGTTGTTAGCTCTAATAGCGACCCATACTATAAATTTTGGTCCTGCCAAAGTTTCGAAATTTGCTGCTCTAGCGAATGTTTGATCCACGGAAGCAAACAACACTCTGGTGGTGTGTCCAAGCCTTGGCTATGAGGCGGTGATTTGAAGGGCATCCAAATCCAAATTTGCAGTAGAGAGTTTGAACGACACCCTCAATTTTGGTTCAATTACCCAAGTGCGCGGATATTCTCAAGTTGCCGATTTTGCAAGAATGTAGCCGAGATGCGAAGAAAATCTTTTCTGAAGGATTTATATGAAGTTTACGGAAATTCCCTCGAGGATATCCGTTACCCAAGGTTGTATGACAGAAGAAGATTCTACAACTTTGATCTGTTACCTTTCAAACTTTTTAAATGTATCCGTACACACGCTATGGATCGCTCTTTAGAATGAACTCATAATCACTCCCAAAACTCCAACACGGTTGAGAAGTAGGGTCATGAAAGGGACATTTACATTTCCTCAAACTAAAAAATCTTCCTGCCTTTCCTTTCCTTCTCGTTACTCCTGGACTACATTTTTCTTGTTGTCTAAATCTCTATAACCACTTGCTCCATCCATAGAATGTACAACTCCTTACCAACCCGGCTTTAGCTTGAAATCCTTCCTTTTTCCGAATTTTCTCTTATGTTCAACTCTGTTCAGAACTGAGCATATGTGTCAGGATGGCTCCGGAAACCACTGATAGTCTTCTGTTGGTGACTACCTCAAACCTTCGCTCCTACCTGAGTTACATCATTGTTGCTAAAGGAGCTCGCACAGGCGATGGAGCTGCACATAGTTTCGGTTCCGTAGCTTTTTGTCTTGAAAAACCAGCAAGTTATCGTAACTCTCGCAGAAAGTTCTTCGATTTTGCGAAGCTGACCATTTCGAATGTTCAAGAATGAAAATCAAGTATCGACATCGTACTCGCGCGTGATCGATTCTACACACTCTGGAGCATTATTTTGGTAGGTGTGTGGAAAATTTTCAACCGAGCTCTCGAATGTTGACGAACTTGACGGTATGGTATGTCCTGATCAACTCACCGGCAAGGGTTCGCTGGCTCTTATGCTTTGGTTCTTTTTAGTGAATAGCCTGATTCTAACTTTTCATCTGACTACAGTGCAATCCAAAATTATATATGTTTACTTCCCCCGTAACTTCTGGTATCGTGAAAATTAGGAGCTCGAGTTTTTATGAGAGTGTAGACGCCCAAAAGTCATAGGTAAAAAGAGATTGTGAAGAGAGAAAGTGATTCAGTGAAAAAGAGAAAGTGATTGGTAAAACCTAGCCATTCCATGACTTCCAGTAAGCCTGGAATTAAACGCGCATGACATTAACAGAAGTTACGTACGGAGGAAAATTGAAAAGGCCACGTAACTTCCCTCCCCCCACTCCCGGCAATGTATACGACATCCAGACACATGGTATGGTCCCTCTTCAGCCATTCTCGCCATTTTTTGGCCTCCATCCAAGTCTGACAACAGCTCCGACTTTTTTGAGCCCTCGATTGAATGGAAAGAAAAGCAGAGTTATACGACGACTCGATGTGCCTTTTCTTCACTTGAATGGCTGAACCGCATAGCTTTTTGAAGCAAAGGAGTGAATCATTCGAGATGAAAAGGAAAAATAATGCCCGTTAATGATTGAAAAAACAGTGCCATTAAGCCCGAATAGAATGAAGTATAAGGTGCTAAGATGAGCGCACGAATGCATGTTCACTCCAGTACGTATACGAAATACTTTTTGCGCTGCGCTTACATTCAACGACGTCCATAGGGTGAATAGCAGGCCGGAACTGGGGGCTTCCATCTTGTTCCAGCCGCTTTCTTTGCCGCCGTCATCCCACCTTTACAGCGCCTCACTGTTTTGGCCGCTGTTACGAAGCGTGTGGACACTATTGACTGTTTTTGTCTCCTTGCAATTGTTTCGCCTCGACGTCTGCCTTTGAATGAAACGCACTTAGGGCCCTTAACGCTGCCGTTATAATCGCTTCAACGTTGCGCGAGCACTGCCGACGCTTCAGGTTTCACATGACCGTCACATAGGGTGTGTAGCTTCGTTCTGCGCATAGTCACTGTAACGTTCTAGCGTTAGCAGACACGTCGTTCCAAGAAATTTGTCAAATTCTCTCAGACTTGTTGTATTTACCCCCACCATTCTCATAGATATGTTGATCTATTATTGCTTTTCGAACACTTCATGTATGCTTCGTTATCATTAACAGAACATTTTTTCTGACCAACCCTTTTCTTCTAGATAACCCGTCTAGAAAAACACCCCGCTCTTCTTGAATTGTCAATGAGGATTCAGCGAAGATGAGCGTCCGACAGGTGAACAGTCTTCGTGTTTTTTCCCCTCTCCTGAACTCTGTTTACCTCTCCAGGCGCATTTTGCCAAACTTTTTCCGGCACTATTCCACATTAGGGGCCCCAGAACTTTTAATTTTTTTCCGTAGAAACTCTGTTATTTGAGGTGCTGAACACGAATATCGTATCCATTTTGTACCGTAACTCCACTTTCGTAGGGATACGGTAGGCATACGGTATGAAGTCCAGAGAAAATGCCAATTTCACGGAGAAGACGAGGGCGGAATGCGAAATGATGTTGATATTCGTGATCAGCACCTCAAATAACCCCTTCGTGCAAAATTTGAGCGAGTTCCATGAGGTATCGTATCTTGGGTCACCCTACCGTAACCCTGCCAAAATGGGGTTACGGTACAAACAAAGTGAATGCGATATTCGTGTTCAGCACCTCAAATAACCCCCCCCTATACAATGTTTCGACGAAAAAAATGTTTTGAAAATTCTGGGGCCCGTAAGTGGAATGGCGCTCTTTTTCTTAACCAAGGAAACTTTCTTTATGTAAACCTCTCAAAGTAGACTTCTATAGATTACATAGGTTGTCTTTGAGAGATTGGTTGCCTGCAATTTTCAGCAGATTTCTAGAGTTTCCGCATGCAATCGTCGGAGTAGTGATCCACAGACTAATTTTTTTACTGACGTGATTCCGCTTGGTAACGCGTTCTTGAATCCTGACCCCAAATTTCTTCACACTAGATTCGAACATTTCCGAAAACTTTCGAATTCCCGAGTTTTTGAATATCTTCGAAAATTTTTAATGTCCGAATCTTCGAACAATCATTCGAATGAATCATCAGCGTTTGAGAACATAAACAACAGCCACTTGAAATTCGTTATCGTCTTCGAGATATTACTGGAATTTCTTATTGAGTTCCGTTCAGTCGAATGAAAAGTTCGAGATCAAGACAGCACAAGGGCAGTTTATACTGGACTGACGCGCATGCGTCTATGCGATGAAGGATAAGGCCAGTAGCATCGCAGTCGCAGTTCAGACGCGGTCGTTTACGGCGTCGCGTCCCTTTCATTGAAAATTCCGTGCCGCGTTGATCGGCCTTCACAGAAAATCTTTCGCAAATGAATGCGTGCGTCTGACTAGTATAAATTGCCCTATATACACAGCAAAGGTCTCTGAACCTTTTCATATGATTGGCATCTCGAACGTCTGAGTGAAGCACTCGAATAATGAGGTCTATGACTATTCGAATAACCCAATAAACGTAAATTCGAAAATTGATTTTCTCGAGTTTTCGATTCTCGTATAAACTCGAGAAACAGAAAATTCGAGTATTCGAATTTTTGAATGATGCTATTCAAATGATTTAATCCAGTGATCATTAATATGACCAAGTATTTTCGATTTTGTGTAAAGTGAACCGCGCACTTTCACATTCCATTAATAGTGTGGACATTCTCTTTCCAACCCCCCCCCCCTACCTTTCCTGATTTAACCTGTCCGAACAGGTGCCGCACAGGTCTCAGTCTTCGGAGTTTTGTGCGCTGATGTGAATTGGTTTGTCTTTCTCCCCTTTTCAATTAAGGTTAGGTAATTGTGGTGCAATTTTCCAGCCACTTTCTCTGTTTCTATTCCACTTTCTATGGAATTTTTTATGATATTTTACGTTCAAAAGCTCTCTCCAGCAAGAGAATAATGGTGAGTGGTGTGTAATTTACTCAATGGCTAACTTAGGGTGCTACAAATTCTCCACAAAAAAAAAACTCTGACTAGAAGTCGAGAATGGCGCAAAGGGGGCCTTAGCGTTGTTTATTTGAAAGAAAAAGTGAAGTTTGCGCTCAATTTTTCGCTATCTCGCAAGTTCGAAAGCCTATTTACTACTAAGAAATAGCTGGAATCCAAATCAATTGAGCAAGACTTAGCTCGGCAAAGTTGCAACACTGTCGCAGGAAAACAGGCCATCAAACGACACAATAATTACGATAACTTATGTCCATATACGATCAGAAATTGAAAAATCAGAAATGTACTACGAAACCTTCAACAAATGTATGCTGAAATTTTTCGAACAGTGACGTCAATGAGATGAGCCGTGGCTGCTGCAATTCACCACAAATGGAGCCGCGACACGTACGCGCCGCTTCGCCCCTGCTCAGATGAAATTTGTAGACTGTACCCGTCCCTCAGAAGAATTATCATTACTGTGCAATGTGACAAAAAAAGGATCAAAGTGACAAGTGTTCCACCACCGCAACCAAAGTATCACCACACATATTATACTGCTGCAATATTTGTTACAAAACTGGTTTGACAGCCGTTCCATCGACTGGATTCTTCGCCTAATCATGGAAAGACAACTTCAGGGGTGAAGCGGCAACGACCACAGCCTGGTCGCAGGTAGTGGCCAATAATTGGCGCAAATGTTTTGCAAAACACACCGAATGACGAGGTTTCTGGTTTATCCACTCGTCTACGTACTAGTTTGCTGCGATTTTCCATCCCAATGCTGCTCAAACTCTACGTTTTTCTGTAGTTCCTGGAATGAAGCAGTCACTTCTAACGTGAGGTAAAGCGAAGAAATGCATGCAAGCTGCCCAAATTATCGTTGAGCGAAATGGAATTGAGGAACTTCTCCGAGGCAAGTGCTAAATTCAGTCTCATGGTAATAGGGATTGTTCTACCGCAAAGACACACCGTCATCGGTAACATTTATGTCAATAAGCTCCAACAGCGAATGCTTTTCGAGAAAAATGGCTAAGACGACTTCTTGTACACCTACTCCACGATAACGCTAGGTCCCATATAGCTGAAAAGACCCGTGAAAAATTGGACGAGCTGGGATGGGACACTGTTTCCCACCCATCCTATTCTCCTGACGTTGTTCCTTCTGGCTATCACATATATCGCCCCTTGAGGCATTCTTAGAGAAAAAAATCCACCAAAGTTGAGAATTTTGAAGAGGCGCTCAGGGATTTCTTTGACTCACAATCTCTCCAGTTTTGGGGGAAGAGGATCACCGGCCTGTGCATTTGGAGATTGTAGAGATTAACGATGGTGATGTAATCATTTATTATAGTGGATTCCATGGCATGCTGATTAAAAAAATAAAGCAGGAGTAAATGTAAAACGGCTCAGGACTTTCTTGACTGCCTGATACTGCTAGCTGTCAGTGTAGCCAAGGCAATAAATAAGAAGAACTCTTATGAGGAGGGGTGAATCGTGTAAAGATAAATTGTCAAGGTGGGGTTGTCAGCGCGCAGTGGGAGGGAGGGGGGTATTTATGGCGTGGGAGAGTATGTGCTTGGTAAAGAACAAGTTATTGGAGCTAAAAAGACGAAAATCCAGTCATTATAAAAATGTTTCTTACAGTTTTGATCCACTGCCAGTTTGAATCATTAGGATAGGGGAGATGGCATAGGGTATCTGAGAAGGACGGGGGAGGGGGGGGGGGGGGG
>JARK01001360.1:1496414-1533287 GCA_000688135.1 Ancylostoma ceylanicum | reverse complement strand
CTGTGCACAACGCCAAACTGCATCATTTGTCCGTGTGGTAGAATGGGGGACTGCATGACCTCGGGAGTAATATACCTTATAAGCTGCAAATCGTGCGGAGACAGCTACATAGGGGAAACGGGGCGCCCGCTTTGCATTCGGGTAAAAGAACATCTTGACGGGCTCACCAAGTCTAAACCTTCCACTCCATTAGGTGTTCATCGCATGCAGTCACATGACAACGTGGAGTTCGAGGTTAGCGTCACGATCTTGTCATATGAACCCGATATCCTAGCGCGCAAAACATTGGAAGCGTTTTGGATCGCAGCTAAAAGTCCAAAAATGAATAGGAAGGAGGAGTGCATCGCCATAACCAACGAGCTCGCCCCCTTTCAGAACCTTTGCGGGTTTTGATCTACGTGGGCGGGTCGCTAAGGCACCTTAAAAACCCCTAGCGGCAAGGTTTGGTACTGGGTGGTCCATTACTCTACCCGTTATCCTGCAACTGAGGTGAGCGCTAACCTATTTGCGTCTCTGGTTTCGTTTCTGAGTCCACTGATCTTTTGAATTATGTTTCTGTAGTAAGATAAGGTGTTTGAGAGGGTAGGTTACAAATGGCTTGACTTTCCAGGCTCTGACGAAGGCGAGAACGCCGAAACGTTAGCCGTAATAAAGATCGATACCAGTCTTGGCCTACCGCTGAACATAATCAACTTCTACCAACAACGATCATGCCAAGATTTCAAGAAAGTCGAACTTGGACACTGCTCAAACTAGAAAGTTTTTTTTTTCGCTATGAATTGGGTTACCTGAAAAGAATTTTTTCATTTTGCTCTTCTTTCTCCTGATTTGTAGGTGTTGAACATAGCCTGCTTAGGGAACTACGTACGTATAGGAGACCTCGTTGGTCAAAATTCTCAGCACCTGTTTGAACACTTGAAAACACAAAACGAGGCAATAGCGCTGGAGGGAGAGCAATGATATTTCTGAATGTGGGATGAGCAGAAAACCAAATTGTCGTCACATGCGAAGAAAAGCGTGCGAGCGGGTCCCAACCACGATTTTCCGCTTAGGCAGTCAGTCCTTTTGAGGAGCTAATTCTAGTCTCTCTCTTGTTCTCTGATTTTCAGCCTAGTTTTGCTCCGAATGGGAGATGGATCCAGAAGCAAGCTTTTCATCAAATTTCTATTATATTTTGTGCTACATGTTACACTAAAGAGGATTTTGTTTGGATGTTGTGTAATCATCCGATTTTTTTTCACGCAAATATCCCGTAACTGCTGTTTTAACGTGTGGAGTGATTTTATGAAAAAAAAAACTCGTGATCATCTCGTTATGTACTTCAATAATAAGTGTCAGTCTTTCCCCTTCACATGATTTTCACAATAATTGAAGATCCATCACCTCTGGGTACATTTTTCACACCTGGATACCTGGCAAAAATGGCTTTTACTTTGTATATTTGCAAAAACCTCTTAGTTTGTAGCTCTCTGCATTACTCAAAAATGAATACAGAGAGATGAAGCTGCTAGTCGGAAATCATGCTGCAAAACATGTCAGTCCCTTCCTTCCTATTTTATTCGTCAAACTCGTATCAGTAGATACTGACTGTTCGTTTCTTCGCCGAAGTGTTTGTTGATATCGCGAGTTCACTACGCAGCCTTCTTTTCTTTTTGGTTTGCGGTACAAATCATAACACGAATGTGAACATACTTATCAACATGAATTTTAATGCTATGAATTTGATGTGCATCAACTTTTGCACACTAATAAACAAAAATGCGCAGTAATAAATAGTCGGATATCAGTTGTGTTGAAGTAGCTTGATCAGTAGACCAAGGTTTCCACAGTTCGCTATAGCGGCTAACGTTTCCGCGTCGTTGCCTCCTTAAAAACTCGAAACGTGCCGTAAGCAATATGTATATCCTCCCAAATACAGTTCACAAGTTGTAACTCAGCAGTCGAATAACTCTGAAGTGACATCAGAATAGAACAGATTTTGTTAGTTGTATTCAGTCAAGTTGAAAAGAAACTGTTAGGAAAACTGTCAGCAAATAGTCGGATAATTATACATCAAAAAGTGTACGAAATTTCCGCTTTGTGAAGTTGTTCTGGGCTAGGATCCATGGAAGTATAACCAGGTGAAACCAGGTCAACCAGGTTAATCACCATTAATGTCCTCCCAACATTTATCACTCCACAATTTAATTTGATAAATGCAACAAATTGTGAACTAACATAAGCTATAATGGCTTGTTCATCGCCTCGTAGTACTAGGGCTATTTTGGAAGGAGGTTTTCATTGCCCAAACTTTTTTTGGCTGAGCATTCCATGACGATGGTGGAGCTGCAACTCGTGCGCTTTATTCACAGTCATTCTCTTCAGTGAATTAACGTAATTGTTAATTACGTATTTCTGCTCTTCATATGCTAATCGCCTAACTTCATCTTCATCTCATTATTTTCAGTTATTTCGCTTGTCTGGTATTTTGATGAATTTGTACTTCTATTTAAACGCATTAAAAAGAAGTAAAAATATTAGCACATGGACTCACGGCTACAGCCTAGTTTTGGTGTACGATTCGGCTGCCTCATCATGTCATTTCTCGCCTTCAGAAGTATGTCGATGAATATGTCAACACATTAACGGCGCAACCAATACTGTGATTGTGCCGTCGAACATTCGCCGTACTCCCCGTCACTTGGCAACGTTCGTCAAGCCGATCCTCGTTGACTCCCGTGTTCGTCGGCAGCATGGAGGACTCGGCGACATCCGGGTCACAATGGATGCTGGATGGCTCGGAAAAAGATCCCTGCACGGCTGGTCGGCCTTATCGCAGCGATCTCCCAAGGAAACGAAGGCGTCGACCTGCTATCGGTAGATTTGTTCGCTCGTTATGGAAGGCAGACAGTGATTGACTGCGTTTCCCGGGAAAATATCGCAGACGCTCTCGTCTGCGTTCGATTTTTGATGCGGCGAAAACTAGGAAGTTGTGTCATTTATGCGTAATCATTTTGCGCGTTGTATTTCTCTGGAAAGCATTCTGGCCGTGAAGGAGCGCTCGTGCGGTGGGTTGCGTTGTGCTCTTCTGCTGACTTGTGCTTCTGCTCTTTTATTCCTTTTTGCCAAGTTGTACCGATCACAGGTTGTTCGGGTTTGTAAGTACACTGTGTTCATTCCTTGAAATCCTTTGACCTAAATCGTCACATGTCTTGCTCTGATCCAGGAAATTTTCTTCATCCTCGCGCGGTAATAATAGCCCACTTTTGTTCCGTCCAGAGTGATATGGAAACTGCGCTCACATTTCTCCTGCGTTCCAATATAGCTTTGTATATCTAAGCCCTACATTATCCCGGGAAACTAACTAAGAAGATCTTTTAGCAGACATTAGTAGACCACTAGGCACCTTATGGGAATTTCCAAACAAGAGGATCCAAGAATTTCTCTTTCTTATATTTCTCAATTTTTGTATTTTTAGAAGCTGCCACGAACAAGGCTGACAGTCTCGAGAGGGCCAAGCGCGCGGAAGAAACTGGATTTCGACAGTGAGTAGTTTTTTCTCCGATGTTCCTATTGAGATTTCTTCATGGAACCTGATTGCAAAGGAGGCGTTCTCGTCGATATTACATTCACTCGCATCCTTTCTCTTGTTCGAGCATTTACGTTTCCAGATCTCGCTTGGGTTTCTTGTATTGTCACATTTGATCTTGCTCTCGTTTTCCCGCATTCAGTGGGAGATGAGGATATTTTCCAAAAAAACAAGGAACAGATTCTGATCTTGTTGATTGAAACTTCCTTCAACACCCTTGATCACAAGGTTTCTGTATCTTTCTTATATTCATATGTCTTTATTTCTTGTTTCCATCTGCATTCACTTGTACTCTTCCCTATTTTTCTTCTTAATTATAACAACCAGCTCATTTAGAGAAAATTCATAAAAACTACGACCACGAGTTCTGGTAGCGGTGTCCGCAGGCCTGTGTTGCTCAATATCAATTTCTTTCTTTCTTTCTTTCTTTCTTTCTTTCTTTCTTTCTTTCTTTCTTTCTTACTTACTTTCTTTCTTTCTGTCTTTCTTGTCTTTCTTCTTTCTCTCCTCCCTATTCAATTTTGTGCGGTGTTGCACACAAAGTTTCACTATGGAAATTCTGGATTTTATTGCAACAATTTTTCTGACCGATAACACTACGTATACTGACATCACCATTCTATCTCATGCTCAACCCGCGCCTGTTACCTGGAATACCACATCCAGAAATTCCAAATATATCGACAAAAACTCTCATAACTTTTTCCATAAATCATCCAATTTCCCTTGGAACTCCCGAAAACAGATGCCGTCATCGTTCAATTGCAGTGAAGTGTTCTTATTCAGAGCTCACTCTTGTTACCTAATTTACTGTTTCCAATGCATCTTTCGTAACCAGCATGCAGCGTTTATTCTGACCTTCAAAAGTTCGGGATCAAGTGAACGCGGTACTCCTTTTGTACAGTTACAAGCTCAACAACTATGATAAAATTTAACCACTCATAACAGATGCATTAGGCTACTCTATCCAGCCCACATTTGTATTTCATTTGCCAGAATCTTGCCTACAATTTTATTTACATTTTTGATGTCGTAACCCCCTTTTACATTTTCCCGAAAACTTTTTAAACCGCTCTAGTGTCCGGGCTTTTATACTTTTGCCGCCATGTCGTAAACGTCGTAAAATTTGCCGTAAACGTTCACAGCCGCAACCTTAGGCAAGGCGATGTTGTTATTCGCCACTGCATTGAGGGGGTAAATTGGGAATGTGTTTTTTTATGTGTAACACAAGTTTGTTTTAAAACGTCGCAACAACACCTCAATTCGAAATACATCCGCATTTGCTTTCAATTGCTCTCCGACATCTTTCTCGCTGAGAGTCACCGCTCTCTTGGATGACGTCGCTGCACCGTGATTTGAAGAAATGGCTCACTCTAATTTTGACTCCGTCGTGTTTCGAGCTCTTTCTCCCACCAACAGTGCTAAATTTATGCGCTGGCGAGGAGTTCGGTCAGAAGTGCGACTTTCAAATCCAGGTTTGAAAAATGGGAGAACTAGGATCGAATGACCCCCACAGTTTCGTTTCAACTACCCAACTTCGCGACCTTTTTAGGAATTCGTTTCTTGCATGTGTTAGATCGAATGACACAGTAGATGTTCCAGAAATCCATAATATGACCTACGGAGGTACTTTGCTGCAGTTTTATCTTCTTGAGCGCCATAAAACACGGGGAAGAAAGTCCTGAAATTGTGGTTGGTAGTGTCACAAATTCTTATCAAGATCAAAAACTGAGGGATTTCCAATAATCCACACATCAACAAATGGGCCATGATTAATTCTTCCAGATGAATGGAGGAACTTCACGCACATATAGACTGCACATAGACGGTCATATCTTCTGCAATGGCATTAGGCACACACAGAGAACACATATGATATCACCAGTGTCAACTTCACATTACCAGGCATACCCTAATTCAAGAGCCACGGACATCCGGTATCCTTCCCTCGTTAGTTCATTCTCGCCTTAGACCGCTGATCAGCTAGCTTCTGCCTACGGGCTCGCTGACCCTCAATTAAAATGGAGATAAATGGGTGTGGCAGCGTGTCTTGATGTTTGGGTAAGAACGGCTGCCATTGGGTCATCGTTCATGTTTTCCGTATCTCGGTATTCATCAGCAACGACTACATGTCTGTCACCATTGAATTAAATTAACAAATAAGCTGAACAGGCCAAAAGTAATTACAGAGAAGATCCATTGGTGCATGTTTGCCGCTATTGAAATGCATTACATTCCTTCTCCTCCTCCCCTCCTCCCTCCAAATCCAAGAAATTTTGCATAATTTCTCCTATGAAACAAACAATCCCTTTTGAAAATGATTATTGTACAACAGAAAAGAGGCATTGCTTGCCAAACTGTTAAACTCTGGCGTGAGTAAAATGTTCAAGAAAATTTATGATTTCGGTGTTAATTTTTGCTGAGTTTATAGCGCTAGCAACCCAACCTCACCCATTTCACCAACTTTCAGTTTATCAGTACTGTTTTTCGTTGCTCTTCACTTGTTGTGCTTGTTTTGGAGCTGGTTGCAACCCATATCCTGAAACCGGCTAGAACATGGTGTCTAGTGGTCAGTGCTTCCATTTCCAGCATCTGGCAAATTTTCCACGCATGGATAAACATCATCTCGTCAAGAACTGCCAACAAACACTAGACCGGCTACGAAGTACAGGTCCACAAAGCCGTGCGTCTGGTTGTGCCAACTTCTGGCCATAGATAAGCAACCTGTTCTCTGCTTTTTCGCTGTACGCTTCGCCGGATGCGTATTCGCCGCAGCGCCTACACAGGCGGATATATTGTTCCTGCGTTCGTCGCTGCGGCCACAATAATTTCTGTGCTTCAGCATGCCGTAGTCTTTGGATGGTTTCCATTAAAGTTGCATGTTCGACTAACCCTCACTGCAACTGGTGTTGTAAGCCAATATAGGCTGGAAAATTTGGAAACCTCTCTCTAAGTCTCTTAATCCTTTTGTGTTGCCCAAAACCTTGCTGTTTTCTATGCTTTTCTTTAAGAAAATTCTTTTCATATACTTCAAGAAGGTACACCCGATTGCGTACCTTTTTTTGGAGATTTTTTCCTTCGTCAAGAAATGCCTCCGTCACATTGCCCACTGACCCTACAGGAGTACAATATTGGAACGAAAGAAACGAAAACATGCGATGGAACTCACTACCTTTCCTCAAAAGTCAGCAAACACCTTTCACGTACATATTTGCACTAATAGTCGGCCCACGCTGTCGTTCTATCTGGCTCCGATTATTATTCTCTCCTCCTACAGTTTCAACAAGGGCTGATTCACGTTTTGCATGTTTCTATGAGACTTGAATGAGCAATAAATTCCCTATTTATAGCGCCGATTCACATTTCACATTGTGAGACTGATTGGGCAAAGAAATTCTCATTCTTCTCTCAGATTGTTCTCTCTCAGTCAATTCAAAACCTCTTCTTCAACTCGTCAGCTAAACCTCGAAGTTCACTGCTTTCTTTTACTGGCATATCATTCGTCACAGATTTTGAATCAGACCTCGGGTAAGGTGAGGTGCTTTTTCATGCTTTTTTGGATGTCTAGAGCTGGAGACCATAGGATTGTAGCTACATAAATAGTGCCTTAGTGGGTCTAGCAGAGCCGATTGGATGGAAATCCCCTCTAAAATCTATTACATTTGCAAAACAAATTGAAAGAATAAGCTTCGCGTTCTGGGATGTACGCGAGATTATGCTCTTCAAAACAGTACATACATAGATATGTGCAAAATCTAATAGGTAATCACATATTAGGAACCTTCCAAAAACGGCGCAAACTTATGTAACAACCTATCATAATAATATCAGTTTAATATCCAAAGACAACCCTCATGACGAGTCGTTGTGAGCTGGAATCTTCGGCCTGGAATGCGTTAACAAAATGATTTCCACATGACTATGTGTCCGGTGACACTTCTCTCTGCCACCTGGATTGCAAGCCATAGGAATTTGCATCCACCAATTTCACTGCTGAACCCTACCGATGCCAAAGTGGTCAAGCAATTTTTGCGCTCTGTAGCTGCTCATGAATACTGAGATTGCTGCATCTTAATATGCCGTATGTTGTTTGCTGCCAAATCGCCCATTTCACAGCCGCGCGCGCCGTCTCTAGAACCTCGGACCCGTCGTCCCGAATAGACGGAACAAGCCTCGCCAGCGCTGCTATTTCAAAAGTGGACAATGAGTGGACGTTATCATCTTTCCGGAAAGCTACGATTGTCTACTTCCTTAGCAGTTGTTGTTGTTTCCGTTGCTATCCTATAAGTCCAAACCCTTCGGAGAGTAATGGAACTCTGCTTGTCACAAGTGACAGCTCAGAGCAGCAATACGAAATGAATGTGGAGAAAAATTGAGGTAAAGTACCGCTGAGAATTTTTGGAAGAAAAATAGAAAAGGTACTCTGCTGGATAGTCTCTTGATACGAATAGATGTAGACCAAGATAGATACGTAGCATGACTTTGTCCTCCTAACTATAAGAGATTTGAAAGGTTTGAGGAAAATCCGTTCTTTTCCTGGATTTACTGTGTCACTGCGTTCGCGACATTCCGTTGGATGTGTTAGGAACACCCAGCGCAAGGGACTTGATCGTATTTCAAACTTTCTCGAATCAAAGCTCGTTGACAACTTGTTTCTGCCTTTCCTTGGAGAAAAGTTGCCAACCTAAAGCTTGCCAACAGCTTGCAAAGTCAACTGCAGGCAACTTTGCTAGTTGTCAACAAGCTTTGAATAGAGCAAGTTACAGATGCGATCAAACAACTTTTCCAAGGGGATTCTGAGTAACTTGTCCATTGCTGAGCGCTCAATGGTAATTCAATGAAGGGGATATCGGAGTGAGACTCTTCATATATAGTGCATCAAAAAAGCAAAACCTGCAGGTAATCACGAGCACGACTGGATTCTTTTTCGGAGAGCATCAAGACGTTTCATCCTAGTGGATTCGTGAATGAGGAACTCGTCCTTAGTAGTCGCGCATCCTTGCAACAATTACACGGCTCACGATTGCAATTCGCAATAGAAGAGGGCGAGTAGATGTGTTTGCGCACGGGGCGTCCAACTGAGCGGTCACCGTCCGCCCGATCGCGCTTTTTAGGTGTCACACTCCGCCCGTCGCATTTTCTGTGCCAACCCAGATCATCTTCTGAGAAACGAGCAACATGTCTCGTTCCCATCGAGTTCTGTTCTTTGCTTTCTCTTTTCGTTTTTTCCAACGCCTGAACTTGAGATAAGCGCTCTGCAACTAGAAGGTAAACTCATTCTACTTCACTTAGTTCAAAAACCAAGTATTTACCGAATAGTTCTGCATAACTGCTGCCTCCACCGACATCTGTCTGAGCGTTTGGCCCAAGAACCAGAGCTTGCCGTGCTACTTTTTCCGTTTTTTTTTAGAAAAAGTTGAGCTACCTAGTAGTGTGTACCTGAGAGATTACCTTTAATTGACCAAGGTCGTCTCATCGCCTTTACGCACTGAGTCGCGACTTTCGGTTGTCATCTTCATTGTTATTTTCGTTAGTTTCTGTTTATCGAGGTCTGGCACATAGCGCAAAACAAAGTGTAAATATGTAAAGTCCTGAAAAGTTGAACGGCTGAGCAAACAGAAGATTGGTTGCAACCTTGTACTTAAGTATCCCGATGGCTGCTCGTGTCTCACTTGCGGAACGACTTGCATCCTCTCGAAGTGTTGTGAACTTTGCGTAACTGAGTTGTTTCTTCCCAATCAAGTATTGGAACCTAGTAGTTATCCTGTTTTATTCATCCGTCTACTTTTTGAGAATTTGTACAGTATGATGTATTTAAAAGCAGCACCCACGGAAATTTTCGTGTCCGAGATTTTGATGGGTTTGGACACTTAGCAATGGTGTCAGCAATTTTACGAAAGTTGCACCGTCCTAGCTACAGTCCTTCTCAAAAAGTTAGACTGATTGCGCGACTGCACCATCGCTACGGAACCTGAACGAGGAGAGAGAACATGCTCTAGGTGAGAGGGTCGAGTAGGTCCCGTCGCGATTCTGCAGCCGCGCCGCTAAGAAACCGCACGCGCAATCCATCTATCTTTTTGAGAAGGACTGTACATATTAGCGTTCGCAAGAGATGAGAGGCTAAACGTATTTCAACATTTCAACGGGAAGGAATTGTAGCATAAAATGAATGGGTGTTTTTATTTGCAATCACCCCTTTTCTCTATGATAAACTTGCTTTCATTTCCATCTCCGCCCAATTCAATCCCATGCAACTCTGCCATGATTTGCAAACGAGCTAAAGCGGTGGCAATGAAAATCGTCTTTTCTTGTAGGTTCTGTCAAAATTGATCACTATGTACTTTTGTCTTCCCTACAGTGTCAAACCTGGGAATACAGTGAAATCTGACAGAGTGAAATTTCCGTGGGCGCTGCCTTTAAGGATGGTTAACACGTTGGATGAACCCGAATACACATTGCTGAATGAATGGAAAAAATTTCGAATGCTCGAAAAAGTGAGAGCAATGCACCTCTGAGTGGTAAGAAATGCCATAGTGTTTGTTGTTCTTCAAGTATTCGAGTGTTCGAACTGATTCTCCATCTATTTTCTAGTGTAAGTGGACTATTTGCTTTTATTTGCTTCCAAGCATACTTCCAGGAATGGAAATGTCGCAGATCGATCGACGTTTCGTTAGCTTTGGCGCTTTTGCTGTTTATTGTTGTTCCATACTCTGGGCTTTGCAGCAGTTTGTATGCAAAAACGCAGCTCAAGTACGAACAAGAACGATTTTCTGCCTATCTAAATTCTTTGCAATGATTACCTTCATTACATAGTTGAATCCTAACGAAAGAGTAACAACCAGGACTTATTATGCAAATCCATCTTTCCACAGTAGGAGGTTTAAAACCTCTCTAAATCCTATAGTTCGAGGGTCACATCATTCTGACATCATGTTTGGCAGTTATATGGCAGTTTATAGTAGTCAGATGCAGCTTCCATTTGCGGGACATTTCCATGAAGACTGGTCAATCCGCCATGTCTACCCTCAATAAAAAATGCTGCGCGGCTGAAGCGAGGCCTGCGATGCGACCTCATTATATGCATAGAGGCACACACGTCAAATGCAAATTTGCAAATTGAAATTTGCAAATTTAGCTGATATTTCACTGTTTCGGCCTTTTCTTGTCGTTTGGAGAGGTACTACACCTGCTGCATCATTCCGCTATCCAGTTTGTCATTTAGGGAAGGACTTCATTTTAAACCACAATCATTGACCTTTCACGTGGACCCACGGCAGTACTTTTTGTCTATACAATAATTTGCAATCTAAAATCGCAGAAATAGTTAAAGTTCTCTCGGAGAGGGAAGAGAAGCTGTGAAGCAAAATACATCATACGGGAATGACACAACTTTTCCTGCGATTTTCCATCATACGATAGCTGCATTAGTATTACACTTCCCACTAGAGTACATCTTACTCGATAATACTCCAATTAAGGTAGGTTCGATTGTGAGCAATTCTTGTAGATTTGCGATACACTGAAACAGTCGTAGTGAAGGCATAGAGTGCTGATTTTCTATTTGAATGCCGCGGGATGCCCTGATTCAGCCCACAGTATTCCAGTTATGAAGCAAAACAGCTGCTTTTTGTTCACATTTTCGGTCACATTAAGCATTATGTCTCTGGTTTGCCAGCAAGATAATCACACAAGACCACCATTTATTAAAGCACTAGATGAGGATGTTGCATGACTTGGATAAGAAAAGTAAATTTTTTATTTCGAGTGTCACTATTGACTCACACTCCAGCAACGAACTAGCACAGTCGCATGTTGCACTCATTTCTAGCCTAGTGATGAGAGGTCGCATGCATTATTGGGATTACCCAAGATAGATCTGTCAACACCGCACAAAATCACCGATCGTTAACACAGGCGTCAACACGTTTACCTTGGGTAACTTCAGCCACTCATCCAGGTAAGGGTCACGCTTGCGCTCTCACTGCTATCCTATTTTTTAATCTAGAGATGTCTACAGGAAAATACCTGGTGAGCCAAAGTGCCGTAACATGGAAAAGTCCACCCAGAAAAAGAGCCTACGTGTAGTTCAGAACATTGTCGTAGGTTTTATGTTTAGTGTCTCAAAACTCTGAACCTTTTCCTTCAGAATACCCTCCATTAGTTTCGAAAGAGGCCCAAAGACGCTGAGGAGTGTCGCTGCCGACGGCGCACAGGTGGTTAAGGTCCTACTCATTCAAGATTTCCCAAAGTGGTTTCCTAACTAATCCAATTTCCGAAGAAGTTAAGGACAAGCCCAGGTTTCGGGTATCTCAAAAACCTGCTATCCCCATTGATTGAGAGAGAAGCAGACGGTTGGCCGCTCGATGAAACCGATAGGACCAAGAATAGATATATTGCACGAGTAAATATTGGACGTTCAGACCCTCTGGTTGTCGTAGCGGTAGGTTTAATATGGAATTCCGCAGAATAAAAAACCGTGATTCCACTGCATTTTCGAACTCCGTTTTCTCTAGGACTTGTAAGTGGCTGAATCTGCTACCTGATTCAATAGTCTCGGCGAAGAATGCTACAGTGTTCCGCCAAAGGCTACAGAACTTGAATGTTTTGGATGTTCTTGAAACTAATGATGTACAGATTCAGGTGCATCCTTTTCGATTGGGCTTTTCTGTCATGCTACCACGCCTTTGATTTGAGTGCCATTTTTCGCCTAGAATCCAACGAGTAGTAATAACATTTGTTCTTCAACAGTTGTGATCTGTTTCTCACAGTGTTCTAAGTTAACTATAGACTATTAGATATTGACCTGTTTTTATTTATCCAGAGTTATTGTGTTTTCTTGGACTAGACATGTCTATGACATTACTCGTGGCGATTCATCATATGAACGCTTACCATGCTGTCCCTTCACGGAATTGATGCTTAGAATTGATTTTCTGACTTGGTGCTCAGAATTGGTTTTCTGACTGATTCTTCCTAGCGGAAATCATTTGATCAAGTTTTCTTCGTAAATAATTCTTCTCATCAGTTTTCTTCATCCGTTCTGAGCAGTTCTGTTCACTTGCTTTCTGTTGAGGGTAGGAGCCGGCGAGCACCCACCTGAGTTTACGCCTGGGGTTCGTATTTAGATCAAAGAGTCGCTTACTCGACCCAGAATGGCCCGCCAGTCTCAGGTGAAAAAGTTCAAGTAGAAATCGGGTAATTTCAAGTAGAATTCGGGTAATTATCTATAGAATTCGTTAGAGATTTACTCGAAAAAGTCTAGAATTCTACAGAAAAACACAAGAATTCTCTCGAAAACCTCCAGAATTCTACAGAAACTTCCGGAATTCTTTGGAAATGCTCTAGAATTCTCTAGAACCCCTAAAGAATTCTACAGAAAAGCTCTAGAATTCTATAGAAAAGCTCTAGAATTTTATGGAGATTGTCTGGAATTCCATGGAATTCGTCTCGGAACTCGGGGGCCACCCCGGCCCCAGGGTACGGGAGGTGTGGCATGGTCGCCCTCGGACCTGCCACACCACCAAAAATTGGATCTATAAAATTGCATTGCGATGCGCGTTCAACATTTTCAGACGAGTGCGAACGAGTTCACCTCGCGCTTATGCCATAGAAGCTGCGCCGTACATTAAGCAGTTGTGCACACTACGCTCAACGTGGGAAAATTCTTAAAATTGAAAAAAAATCCGAAAGTCCCTTAGATCGATAATATCGGCGTTACACGTTAAGATGCTCACGATTCCTGCGACTGACAATGTCAGGACATACATGGGGACCAGTTCTCGTTTCTCGAAAATCTTTTTTTTTTCTGGAAAAAGGATGATTTTGAGTGCGGCACGCTTTGCGTGTGAATTGCATGTAATATTCACGAAGATCCGATTTTAAATGTTCTGGGGACCAGTTCTCGTTTTGGCCTCAACGACGCGCACGACTGCTGGAAATTGATACTAAACTAGTAGTAGGGATAACATCAACATATTCACAAAAATTGCTCAAATTTTCCGTTATTATGACGCTAGAAAATGATCGGGGAGCAGTTTTCGCGCTGCAGAAACCCCTATTTGTAGTGTTTTTAGAGCCCCGTATCCAAAAAAAATTGTTTCACTATTCAATTTTCCCCTCTGAGTGTTATTCCTTTGAATTTAAGATCTAATCCAGATTACTTTTCTAAAAATTAGACCGTCTAAAAATTTCGAGTAGAATTCGAGAGGTTTTCTGTAGAGTTCTACTCGAAATTTCCAGACTCTAGTAATTTCGAGTAGAAATCGACTAAATTCTAGACGTTTTCTGGTTTCTAGACTTTTCGAGTAGAATTCTCTAGAAAAGTCTCGATTTCTACTCGAAAAGTCTATTCTCTCGATTTCTACTGGAAATTACTCGATTTCTACTTGAACTTTTTCACCTGAGGTTGCGTTCTCAGGTTGTGATTATCTCAAAGGTCCTAGCCCTCCTCACTGTCAAAGCGTATGCTACTGTCTGTTGATCAAAAAAATCTACACTTGAGATTTGTGCCTGTGGAGTGCTATCAGATCACTAAAACATTTCGCAAAAAAAAAGAGCACTAAAACATTTCGAAAAACAAACAATCTGAGGGATTGATGCATATGAAGGGCTTAGAGCAATGTCATTTGGCGTGAATCTCTCCAAGGGTTGTGTGTTGCCGGTTTTACTATTTTCTATGCAGGTTTTATCTTTTTTGCCCAATTGCAATTTGCAGTCTTATAGTTCGAGCTGTTAAGTTAACCTATATTATTTGTTCCAGCTTTTTTCTGTCCTCGGTTCTGTTGCCTTACTTAATATTTGATTAGTTCTGAATGGCGCATCTTGTGCGTTTACAAATAAATATTTCTGACTCCGCTCTGAATCAAAACTCACTTATGAGCCGAGGCGTTATTGTGGTAAGACGTTGCGCAAGGACATTCCAACTAGGTTTAAAATCAAGGCGGAACACATTCCCTTGAGGAGAAACGGATGTTGTTACCGTTTTTTTTTGGTTCACTCTGTAGATTAACACTCATGCAGCCATAGTTTTTCTCGACGTCTTTTTGCTATGCGTCCCATGGGATGAACGGCTATGACAGCACTCCTTATACGGATGTGGCACAGTGAACCCACTCACAAACTACTGTTTCTTACTTGAGGGGTTTTTTTCGCAGATTTATTAAAACATACTCTGCTCTTTAGGCCAATGCTTTGATATTTTTGTTTTACTCGACATTTCTCGTTCATTTGAGTTTCATTTGAGCCTTTATACCTTGATCAAAAACTCACTCTAGCTCACTTTCTCGACTCAATTTTGTATTCCCAGGCGTTGTTCTCGTAACCACTTCAATTTTTCTTGGGATTTCCTCAAACACTGTCACGAGAGCTGATCCTAATGACTCTCTCGTTAGCGTTGGCTACGTGCATCAGTAACAAGCTTTTTTTTCCTCACAGTGTGTACTGGGCATCCAGAGATCCGTCTTCTCAATCCATCCTACCCATTGAATTTTCACTGTTTCATGCCAATAATGAGAATCCTTCATCATTCTACGACAACACTGTTTTAGGTTCGTCTTCACTCTTAGTGTGGCTTTGCTGGTAATGATCGTTCTGACCACGCTAGTTTTCCTCTTCACGGGTTCTACTTACGGAGTGGTAAGCAATGTTCTTATTATGCCTCTTGCAACATATTTTTTCGCGTAATTACTGGAATGTTTCTTGTTCCGAAACAATCTGACACCTCCCATCTATGACATTTTCGAAAAACCATAGAATTTTCAGAAATTGTATAAATTTCCGGAAATGGTACAAAATATTAGGTCGTCAAGTATGGAATGTCTGATTTTTCGACTTGGAGAGGTAGTAGCTAATAAGGGAACGTGACACCAATGTTTCGAGAAATTTCTTCCCGGTGATATAAGCGTAGAATAGGTGTGCCACTCCACACCTATTCTACGCGGCGGCCCACTTACATCGCGGCTAAACGGCTATCTAGGCTCTGACGAAGGCGACGACGCCGAAACGTCAGCCGGAATAAAGGACTTAGTACCAGCGTCAAGCATCAACATGTACAATACACCAGTGTCAGTGAGGTGTAATGAAAAATCAAAGTCAAAATCATCACACGGCTTGTCCCATTTTTGCAAAATTTCATGTGATTCTAAGGAAGACAATTGACATTGCACCTGCTGAAAACGCACAAGATGATGTCATGAGGCAAAATAGATGTGAAAATCGTGTCCAGCTGTCAAGTAATTCCTAGTTTTCAGCGTCCAAGATGTTCGGAAACGCTTTGCGCGAGTTTGCAGTACGGTCCATGGAGTCTACGGATGCTTACCACCCACGCGCGTAGCGTTAAGCCCTTTTGACTTTCTTTAATTTGAAGGAAGAGAGCCGGACATGGTTCAAAAGGTGCTCTAACTCGCTTCAGCACCTTATTGAACCTATTAGATCAAAGCCGAACTGTACATCCTTGGAAATACCCGGGAATAACTGTTTTCTGTACACTGTCTTACCAAGGCCTTACGCGCACGGGTGGTTAGTGTCCAATGATCCATAGATGCATCATAGTTACTTCTGAAGAACAATGAAACAAATATAGACTACCACAAGTCCTGATGGAAATGCTTCCGATAAGTGTGGGCGTGGGGCGTGCAATCGAATTGGAGCACGTTTTTTCCCTCAACCCAGAATTTTTGCAAGAAATTTCAGAAATCTTTTGATGCGCTGTCAACTGCAAGAAATGTGCCCTGTGGGTAGCGATCCTCCCCTGAGATGGCATCCTTCGTTTTTGAGAAACCGTCTTCGTTTTTTGAAAAAAAAAACCGTCATTAATGGTCAAAAAGTGGTTTTTGACCATTTTTTGACCATTAATGACGGTTTTCTCCAAAAACGAAGATGGTTTCTCAAAAACGAAGGATGCCATATTGGGGGAGAATTGGTTCCCCCTAGTCGGACTTCTCAGAGTCGACAGCTCATCAAAACTCTCCTTAGAGATCGAGAAATTTCCTATGGAATTTTCCGGGCTAAGATGAAAACGCGCTCCAATGACAATTTCCTGGTCCTGACAGGTCCGCTGACAAGTTCGGCCCAGTTCTCACAGGTTCCAACATTTCTGTGTGTTGTTAGTTTTTTGAAGGTTTACGCTTACATTCGAGATAAACGGGACTGAACCTCCACAAATCTTGCTAGATGAAATATCATTTTCAAACTTTATTGGAGGCCATTTGCACGTCTTTTTCAATATTTTCCAACAGAGCCAAAATATGTGGGTACTTAGGAGGCTATTTCTGAATCTAAATGGACTTAGTAGTCCCCAGCCAGTGGTGACCATCTTGTGCTGCGCCCTGGAGGAAATGCTCCACTTTCAAGATGATCTTGGGAATGCCCTTCGTCAATTTATCTTCACTTGTTCATATAATTTTTCTTGTGCCAGACCAGGTTGTTAAGGTGGAAACTTTATTTCGACCTGACGTTTCGACAAATACCGTCTTCCTCAGAGGTCAGCGTTTTCCACCGTATTGCGGAGTAGTCCGCACAGCTCACGATCGTTCGCAGCGGACAAGTGAGACTCACTTGTCCGCTGCGAACGATCGTGAGCTGTGCGGACTACTCCGCAATACGGTGGAAAACGCTGACCTCTGAGAAAGACGGTATTTGTCGAAACGTCAGGTCGAAATAAAGTTTCCACCTTAACAACCTGGTCTGGCACAAGAAAAATTATATGAATTCTACTAAAGATGCCCAGGTTTAAAGAAGAGCGAACATGGGAATTATCTTCACTTGCTTCCCAGGCTTCCAAGCTGTTGGCGCAACCATGTTACCGCTAAGATGGCAAAGCTATGCCGGTAGCGTAAGGACATATTTGAATTTCCCGTACTTCATCTTCTTGGAGAAACATTACTCGAAACTGTCTAATTCAAAATCCGACATTTCATAATTGACGACCTAATAGTATGCTTTGACAAAAAAGTAGTTTGTGCTACTTGTCTCTAGCGCAACTCTATCGGTGAGTTCATGTGAGAATTACTCTTGAACCTCAAGCTTTGCCTCTGCAGCCCTTCGTTAACGATGCTCGTTTTGATTGGCCTCCGCCTTCCGACAGTGTCGAAGGAAGGTTCCAGAAAGCGGCCGTCACCACCGACCACGGGATCTGCTCACAAATTGGAGGGTACGTACTTTTCTTACTGCGGTACAGTCTGAGAAGGCATTGCTGTAGTAAAGCGCTCTTACGGCTGCCTGTTTAGTCTTTTAGAGCGTTTCAAGACAAACATGTAAAAATTATGTTCAGTGCTTGAGCGATCTAGCGATTAGCTGAGTAACTGAGTGTAGTAATTGCTCAAATCCCGGCAGTTAAATGGTAAGCTATGCCCTCAGACAACTGTCGGTTTCGTAGAATAACCGACTTACCACCGAGAACGTTTCGGTCACCACTTGAAATATCCTTCTGGTCCTCACTCGGTTGCAAGAGGTCGCTTCAATGAGGATCTGAGCGAGCAACTTTGTACACCTCACATTCCAAGATAATATTTCCTGTGTTTCCCGTTTCAGAATATATGGCTAGCGGTTCAACTTGGTGTTTAACTACCATTTGCAGCACAATTACCTCTGGTGTTTCCTTACCATGTTTATGTTTATGTTCATAGTTCATCTAAACTGAACTACTCTGGGTTCTGATTCTATTCATATTTCTTCTAACACTTTACATGTTACATGTTCTCTCATCATAGATCCTGGGCATATTTCAGATATTATTTCAATATTGTTATGCGATACAGGTCGTTACTTGAACACTTTTTATTGGCCGACACTTCGACAAATCGTCGTTTCCAAAGGCCTGAAAATGGTTCAGTTTTACAAATTTGCGTTCTACACCAAACGCCTCTTCCGACCCGCTTATTCAACTAACTCCAGCTGGACATCAGCTGGTGACCAATGTGAGAGATAAACGTACTCATCTTAGTTCTGGCAACATGCGGTGATGTTGCCAGAACTAAGATGCCACCAGCGAACGCGAATAAACAACACTCAACGGTTGTGCATGAGCGATTGGTGACAACCTTATAGGTCGCATAATGATATAAACGGCATCAAGTCGTTGGTTATCGATAAGTGGTTGTTGTTCATTTTTGTATTTCGTGCTGATATACAAAATGCCTCGAGACTTTCCCTAGCCGTGGCGTCTGGTTCATAAGACAGAATCATCTACCTTACATCAAAATCGTTTCCTTTTCACCGTGTTCATCATGTCTATGTTACCCGAGTGGCATTATCGGACTCTCTCATAGGAATGTTAAATGGAAGTTAATATAATGTACTGAGTGAACGAGAGAATTAACCTTTTCGAATTCTTTTCTTCGAAGAATTTTCGAATATTCGATATTTCGAATAATTGGATTTTGGGGTTTTCCAGTAGTCGATATTTCGGACAACTCAATTTTTTGGGCTTTTTCAAATAGACGATATTTCGAGTCATTCGAAAGTCGATTTATTCGGAACTCAACTCAGTCTCACTAGGTCGAGTCAAATGTCTAACTCAGAGGTTGTACTCATGATCATATGTAGTAAAAAAATGATTAATAATTTATTGAAAATGGAGATCACGAAAGAGTGATTAAATGAGGAAAAATAAAAGAAAGGACCGCACCATGCGAATGACTCGCAGCAAAAGCCTGAGCCGCCTGTGCTTCGAGCCGGTCGATAGCCGAGAGGCGGGTGTGATCAAATTCAGATCACAGCTGCCTGCGGTAGGATCATGGCTACGGTGCCTCGGTCTGTTCTGGACAGGAGCGATCGCCTCGCGGCACGGTGGGTGTAGCGAAAAGTACATCGGTGAGAAAATGAGGTCACTGCACAGGAGGTTGGATGAACACAGAAGGGCGCTTTCACGACCGGCTTCCTACCCAAAGAATATGTTTTTTACGACACCGGATCCTTAGGCAGGTGACTCAGCAACCAATAGTGTTTGCGGTACGAGTATTGCATCGTCATCCAATTGGAACATTGGAGAGGAAAATAATGGAAGCTAGAGAGAAAGCAGGAGCCATGGATAGATAACCGGGACGAGCTGATGGAAACACAGGCAGTTCAGAAAAGAGTCGGTGTTGGCGTATTCCTACGTGGAAAACATAACGATGAATTCGATCAATCACGCACTTCTAGCTTGCTAGTCACAGTGATATTTAGCTGCCTATCTTGTTGAAACAGTCCCGGAAGGGATGTGGGATTACGTTGAGCACATGCGTTCGAGCAGTGCGGGACCGACCCTCCGCTGAATTGCCTATATTGGGGCTGACCTTTCCTAGGCACTCTAGCTCTGCGACTCTTCACTCTTTTGCTAAGAACAAAAACATGGCTTCATCTCTTTCCCACGCTCTTGCATAGATGCGATAGTAGGAGCCGATGCTCCAAAACTCTTCATTATTGACGAAGGTCCGGCATACTCCTTGAAAGCGGTAGAGAAGTTAACAGACCGAAACACTACCTAAAAAACAGAGTAGAAAGATATAAACCAACAAAACAAATATATTAGGTTGTAGGGTAAGTTCTCGCGGTTTTTTAAAATTTTGCTTTTTTTAACCCCACGCTGCCTTGCAGCGACCTATCTTTTGCATATATAAGGAGATCAGGTATGTGCAAGTTTATTAGTATTATTCACTGTAAACTCTTGCACAAGCCCTGCCAGGAAGATAAATTTTTCGAAACAGTACATTTGCGGGCTTTTAGTATACGGCCTCAAATCTGGTGAAGCAGTATCCGTAGTCGCCGTATTAAAGGCAGCACCCACGGAAATTTTCGCCTCTTAGATTTTGATCCCCTCATGATCCAGTCGATTGTGGGGTCAATTTTGCAATAAGAGTACCAGTTAGAACTTTCCCAATAATGAGTAATGGCAGGTAAAACGTGGATCAACAGGATCAGTAGGCAGTAAGTTTTACGAGTTTTCATGCTAATACCGCGCTCCAAAATCATTCTTGGAGCGCGAAAAATGGCAACTATCAGCTGATTGAGCAGTGATTGCAGCTGGGAGTCTTTTATATTAACGTTTTCTTACCTCATTTCGACCACAATTTCATTTTGATCCTCAACTTTCCGATATTTACTGCCTTCCCACCTCTTATTGGTCTCTGCAAACCCTTTTTCTCACTCAGGACATCCAATTTTTCAAATATTGCGCGTATCTAAATTATTTAGCTTCAAAAACTACCGTATGGTCTTGTTCTTTTCCCTAGTCATGTTTTTATTATGAACATCCCATATTCTTTCTCTTTGTGCTCTTCCTTTTTCAAAAAACTGCTTTACCAGCCAAATATCCGATAGCGCTAAGAAAAAAGGTGGCAATGATGGTTGCGTTATCGACTTTTTTGTTCGACCCCATAGGTGCAACTCGACCGCCATGCTCTAACCTACCAAGATTGAGTCACCCAAAAACCTTTTTTGCATGAGTTTTGGTTGGATTGGAGACTTCAGCAATACTCCTCATGCTCAAAAATGTAATTTTGCGCTACAATCTCGGAAACCGAATTTTCCGTGGGTGCTGCCTTTAACGCTACATTTGCGGACGGTGCAGTGACCAAATGCCCTGCGCAGGATTGGTCCAGACGCTTTCGTACTGGCGACTTCGGTCTCAATGTTTCCTCATGGTCGTTAAGCACATCCGGAGTCGACATTAGTTGATTGCGGCAGCTGGTAGATTCAGATCCAAGGCAAACTATGTGTGAAAGGACACAAGTCTTAAATGTTCACTTTACCACCATCGCCGATCATCTGCGCCGGTTGGGAAAGGTATAAAAGTTATCACAGTGTGTGATGGTGAATTGACGGAATGCGATCTCTCGCGACGTGCCGAGGTGGCTACTGAATTGCCCTCGTACAGACCCATAAAAAACTGGATGAAGCCCATCTTCACAGCAGATGAGAAGTAGTGTCGGTACGTCAACAACGAGCGCAGTGCACCTTGAGTTGACAAGGATGAGCAGCATGAGCCGCAGCCAAAGGCAGGTCTTCACCCTCTGGAGGTTATGATCAGTACTTGGTGCGACTGTAAAGGCATCATACACTGCTAGGTACGGCAACGCTATATTGCGCTCATGGTAGACCTGTACTGTCAGCGGCTGCATAGAATGGCCGCAAAAGTCGCAGGAGATGTTCCGAATTACGGCACGATCTAATTCCTGCACGATCCTGCTCGTCCATTCTGCATAAGAGTGGCCCGCCAGAAGCTTCCTGACTTTGGACGGGGAGTATTGACTGTAGCACCGTACAGCCCTGTTCTTGCGCCAAAAGATCACCAACTTCCCTTGACTCCCTCTAACGTCTTGCAAGGAAAAACGTGCGATGATGAAGATGAGTTGGATCGTTGGTCGAGCAACTTTTTCGAATTAATGCCAGTACAGTTCTATGCGGAATGCATCGAAACGCTTCCTGGAAATTGGCAAAGAGTGACAATAGGTGATGGCGATTCATCCATTTCTTAATGTGTTTTCCTATTTTTAAAAACTCAATAAAACCTAATGGTTCAGAAACCGCGAGAACGTTCCCTACAACCTATATAAAAGTTGTGAACCGTGGTATGAGACTCGTTCCACGGCCAGCGACTCAATGATTACTAATCATGGTTGAAGCGCCCAATACAACGCACTGGAAGGAGTTGAAACAATGAAAGGAAAGAGGAAAAGAAGACTAGATTTTTCAGGAACGAAAGGAACCTTCGTTCATGAAAAATCTAGTCAATCTCATGATCGCCGATTCTTGATTGCCTCCTCCTTTATCTTCGCGGAGATGAAGTTTGTATCGACCGATATAAACTTCTTGAAACATCTCTGGACTTGTTCCTCCCCAAAATGGTTCTTTGGTGAAATGACTTTGCTGCGTTCCGACATTTCTCAAAGTGGTATAGCGCAACAAAAGATGGCAAAACTAGATGGGATTCTTGATACACATATCCACTAAAAGAAAAGGATTGCTTTGGAAATTTTTTTCATGAACCTTAATTGCTAAAGAAAAAAAGTCGCGAAAAATACCACAGCGATTATGCATCAACCTAATATGTGCTCAAATAATTATTTCCAGTTCTTTTTGATTCCGCAGGTAGTTTTCTGCTAAAATCTTGAAGAGCTGAATTTAGATCCGATTGCTTTCTTTCCTTGGCAATTAAGAGAACTCGAAGTTATTGCATTTTCATAAGTGTTCTCTTTTTCAGGAGCATCCTAAAGAAAGGCGGAAACGCTGTTGACTCTGCCATCGCGGTTATGTTCTGCTTGGGGGTGACGAACCCGCAATCCAGCGGACTTGGCGGTGGCTTCCTCATGACCATCTATAACAAGTAGGTGGTTTCTATTTCTTTTTTGAACTATGTCATGGGACTCAGAGTATCCCCAGATTTCACCACGATAGCCGACAGTAGCCACATGGATAAAGTGAATGAGGAGATCTCAGACGAAAGAGGGATGATAATGAAAGGGGCGTGGCAATTGATAAACGTCTTTTTCATTTTTGCTGTCAGCCACATAGCCACCTCATTTTGGGCATATCCTTGAGCGTAAGACGATGAACTCCGCTTGGCAGCGATCCATGGGTATGAAACGTAACAATCGATGCTTATCATTTCCACGATTCCTATCCTTTATATCGGTTCATTTTGATTCAAGTTGAACTGGTGAAGTCTTGGGAGACTCTTAGGCCGATGGCTTACTTCACAGCGACGCTGTCGCCGCCACCGTTCACCACCGAAAGTTTCCTACAACTGTTCCTAAGCCAACACGCAATCCAACGCAAACGTGTGATAAGATATGAGAACCTGTAACATTTTGTTCTCATCATTTTCATCCATTTTTCCTATTTCTGCACCGGCGTTTCCTCGAAATGCAAGTCCTATTGGATTGGTGCAAAAGACCACTAGGTCACTAAATGTGCTCTTCATTGCTTTTTTGTCTCTTCTTTTCTGGGATTTTATTAGTTGAGCAACCAAAGACTGTCTGTTCACTGCATGAGTCGCAAGGAAAATGTGAAGTGGACGCAGATAATCCCACACCAATATGTTTCCAAATATTTGTTCTGCATCATCTAATGTTGCTTCATTTGCCCTATCTTCTGATACGCCTTCCTCCGTTTGCCACTGCTCAAACCTTACTGCTTATAGGACCCAAGGCAGATGTGTTGCTATTGATGCGAGAGAGACTGCACCAGCTGCAGCTCACCGGGATATGTTCCGGAACGACAGTGACGGGTCGAAATACGGTACATTCCAATCTATTGTCTCTAGGTTTTTTTTTTTTTGGGGGGGGGGGGGGAAGCTGTAAATATAAATGCGAAAGTTTGTGTGTTTTTACGTTTTTATGTTCCGTATGGAAATCGCGGTACATTAACCGACTCACACCGAATTTTGGGGCTGGCAGTGGTCATGAGCCACTTTTGATCTAATATTATGGATGAGGGTATCGATTGTAGCGCCAGATTACTGATTTATTGATTTTCTCGATACTTTGCACTTTTGCTCAGATGTAAGTAGCGATATATCTACTGGGGTTAATCAGTATGCTAAACAGGAATATGGCGAACATTTCGCGCCAATTTATCGATTTATTGATCTTGTAGATTTTTCGGGTTTTGCTCATGGAATAGCGAGAATAATTACGCTGAAGTTCTCTAATACATTGAACATTTTTCAAGATACCGAACATTGCGATCATTTTCCAAGACAATGTAGGTTAGTGATTTATTGATTCTATCGATTTTTTACTTCCTTTCGGGTGCGGCCAAGAACATGTTGAGGGAGGTTTTCCAATACGCTATATAGATTGATTGGGTTTATCGACTTCTTAGCATTCGTGTAAGCAAAAAAGACCGAGATTATTCAACGTAGTGATCACCAAAATAATGAACATTCCAAATGAATGCATCCGTTTAACTATCTATCTGCATCAGTGTAAAAAGCCGGAGTAGTAAGACTCCCGAGCGAAGCTGGGTTTGATATTTGGCATTAAGGGTTCAAGTCAGCAGCCATACCAGGTGAACTAGCCGGCTACTGGTTAGCTTATGTGCGTTACGGATCAAGTGAGTTCTGCTTATTCATGGATGAGGTATTCCTATTATATTATCCAGTTTTTAGTTGAGAAAGTATAAAATTTCAGGGCGTGTTGAGTGGAAGGATCTCATCTTGCCCTCAGCTCAACTATGCCGCAGCGGTGTTCCTGTGTCGGAATATCTGGACAACGTAATGAAAGTAAAAGAGCGACATTTTCGTTCCAACCCTAGCATGAAGTAATTAGATTTTTCCGAATCTCTGCCCGCTGAGAAAAAAAAAGAAGTTTGGTTAAGGGCATGGATCAACCCAGCAACGAATAGCACCTATAAAGCAGGAGATCGCTTACCGCGGCCAAAATTGGCAGCAACGTTGGAAAAAATTGCGAACGCTCCAGACCCTGTCAAGATGTTTTATAGAGGTGAAATGGCGGAGGTGATTGCTAGGGAAATGGCGGAAGGCGGTGAGTTCCGCACTGTGCTTTTATGGAGCAAAATCTCATGAGTAAGTGAATGTTCGAATATTCGGATTCATTTTAGGTGGAATCATTACTAAGAAGGATCTCGCTTCGTACAAACCCATCTTCTACGATCAGTTGACAAACAATCACTTCCGCGGAGACCTCGTCATGTGCGGTGCACCTCCGCCGTCTTCTTTTGCCGTTACTCAACTCATCGTATCCGTAATGAGCGGTAGCTTTCTGGAGTATATTAGTTCATCTCTGAATCTCCCTAATCACTCCTATTTAGCCATGTACCCAGAAGGACACAAAGCGGACATCCGCAATGATCCTAAAGTAATTCATCACTTCGTTGAAGCAATGAAGTTTGCTTACGCTCAGAGGTATGGCACTTGCGAAGGAGTCAGTTGTCAAATGTGACGAGTAACGAATTTTCCAGAACTCTCCTGGGTGATTCAGCTTTTGTTCCATCCGCGCTGGATTTAGCTAAGAATATGACCACAAGGGAGTATACCAGTTGGATCATGCGACGAATGAAGGACATCGCGCAGCCGTCTGCGTATTATGGCGGGATTAACCAGACTCAGGTTCGTCTCCGTTCCCCTTCCCGCGCTACTGGTGGTCCGGTGTTTATGACTTTAAATAATTTAAAAGATGTACCCGACTCCTAGCTGTTCATATCATTACATCTGGACGCCCAGCCGACGTCGAAATCCAAACTTTCGTGAAAGCTCGCTTCGCTCGCATGAAGTTACCTCGTGAAACTCATAATCATGCCATTTTTTCTGTAATGCGTTCCATCTCTTTTTCATTGTTTTTTTTTTGCTCTGTGAAACTGCGCTAATCCAAAAGAAATGACCGCCTCCCAGGGCAATTTTATGTTTCTCTTGATTGAGGTAGCTTTTCTTCACTACTTATAACCGATTCAACCAGGAATGACCATGGGAAATGATTTATTCCCCTTTTTGTTGTGAGTGATCATCTGATATGAGCCAGTTTGAACATTCAAAAAGAAGGGGTGCGGTGTGCTTTGGTTAGGCACAAGTGAGAGGAGCGAAGCGCGAGAGGGGAGGTGAGGTGGAAGGGACCATATGAATAGGATCATTCTTCGACTCCAATGAACAGAACGAGGAAAGATGGAACTAATCCAAGCATTTTCCCAATATTAAGCACTGGTGCACCCCGCATCCCTCGGTTGACACGTCACCCTCCATTTCTCTACTTTCGGATTGGACGCCGGCACACCCTTACCACATCGTTGGACCCGTCTCCTTGCGTTTTCGCACTTTCGAACGCTGGTGCAACATCATATGCTGTGTACAGCCTGCTTTGGACGCCGGCATACCTACTCATGCAGTCTTGGACCTGTTGGCAATCATGGGTGGACCCTTTGCGCATCACCTCACCTTCTGCTTGATTCCCTCCCTGCTCGACTGCACCCCATCACACCCCATCCTAGCCTTTATATGAACTCATAATCGCCATAACTGACCATCGCAGAATTTCATGACACATACGAACAAATTGACAGACAGACTAAGCGCTTTTTTATAAGTCATGATTATAGGTGCCAGATCACGGGACATCGCAGGTGTCAGTGTTGGATGAGTACGGAAATGGAGTATCAGCCACCACGACCATCAACCGCTGGTAAATTTTTAGGCTTTCGCAGTATAATTCAGTGTTCTAGGTTGTAAAGACGTTCTCGCAGTTTCCGAAACATGAAGTTTCATTGGATGTTTGAATGTAGGACAACACTTCGAAATAAAGAAGAAATAAATAAGTCACCATTAAAGTTGAGTTCGCGGACACCAAGGCGTCTAATCTAATCTTGCTGTGGGTGCAGACCCGGTACCGTCCCCATTGATACCGCAACTGGATGTGGATCCCGATCCATCAGATTTGACGTAATATTCTTGAAGACCCCGAAAAGACTGCCTTGAAAGCTCCATCTTCCCGAAAGGGGTTGTGCGGGAGTTTCCACTCAATGTTAACAATTAATTTCCATATATCGTCAGTCCGAAAAGACGGGGCCGCCGAAGCGGTAGGGAATCCAGAGGTGGCAACGCTTGACAGCACTCTCCACGTCATCTTCTCTAGTCTTCGTTTCATGTTTGTTGCTATCTTTATGATATCATCCGATGATTTGGACGTGACGTTTGGCGACTTGGCAGCTAATAGCATACGCCACAGCCACCTCTAGATCCTTGTTTGGATAAACGACACCTTATCTTAGTAAACACAAGGTGAATTGCTGCTGCGTGGCAGTTGGGCGGGGGGAGGGGGTATAAGGACCTCATTTTCGAGAACCACGAGAACTTTCCCAACAACCTAGTAGGTGGCTGTTCGGCTACGATTGCATCCTACTGGACATCCACTCCCAACTGAGATATCGGATTCCAGCGTTTGGAGTTCATAGCCAGGATTAGAGACATCTTTCGAAAAACTGCAGTCAATCAACTACCAAACTTAAAATGTTCACAGAATAATCCACATGGAAAAATGCACCCGACAATTTAACCGGCAACGAAAAACTGAAGTCGTCTCGTCTAAATATACCAAACTTAGTTTTTCTTCTGCCCAAAAATGTTAACGAAAACTAATTATAGCTACGTGACTGAACTTACCTGGAGCTACTAGAGCTTGTTTCCATAAATTATACAGTGCGTTTCATAATTATAGGACACCCCCCCCCCCCCGAATTTCCAACTCCCGGGTTTTCCTGTGATCATGGTATTTTCTCTTTAGTACCATCGTGATCAGCACTCAAAATAACCTTGGTACCCAATTTTTGAGCTCACGGCAGCAACTCTGGTATTTTAAAACTTAATTTTTCTCTTTCCGCACGCTTCGCGGTCATGACACACCTTCAGATTCCAACAAGTCTCTTTGCCGCACAATCGAATTCACGGAATTCCGATAATTTATGGAGCATCTATGGATCACACTGATTCCATACAGCCCACTGCTCCTGCTCCTTAGAGGGAATCTGAGGACATGTGCGTCGATAGACATCGGACATGCAAAACTACCTATCTCAATTTCTCAGCCGCTCATTGCTGACGGAGGTGCACTCAATATTGACCGACAAGGATCCACAGTAGCCCTACTTTAGAAATACAGTTAGCAATGGTCACAGGCTGTTTCGTTGGCTTTGCTAGGTGGCTACCTAAGTAGGCAACACTCGTCCAATATCGAGGTTTTCCCATATTTCTTTTACTGAAACGTGCGGATTGGGAGGTTCAAAATGACGGATATTACTCACAGGAGTTTTTTAAGGTCCGATGCTGCCAGACCAGACACCGTCCTCTGTTTGCTCAAATGTCTGCCCTGCGCGAAATAGACAGTAACTGGTGACATATAGGGAACAAAATGTCACACTTGATAAAGTGACTAAATCCTGTTCCAAGTACTGTGATTGGTCATGAATGAGGTGGCTATGTACTAGACTTCGTAATTGTGGTAAATGGGAGAGTCGTTGACGTGACAGCGGAAGACAGTCATGACCTTCAGGGAAAAGGAATTTTTTCAAGGTTGCTGTCGCGTTTTTGGGATCACTTACCGCGAACGCAGACCTGGTCAGTAAGAGACTAGAACATGATCTGACAGCATCAGACATCAGAAAATGCCAACTAACAATTTCCGTCATTTTGAGCCACTGTTTCATGCGTTTTAGTAAGAAAATGTGGGAAAACCTCGATGTCTGGAGAGTGTTACCTACTTGGATCGCTACCTAGCAAAGCCAGCGGAGCAGCTTGTGACTAGTGCTAACTGTATTTCTAAAGTAGGACCATCGTGGATCTTTGGCAGCCAATTTTGAGTGCACCTCCGTCAGCAATGAGCGGTTGAGAAATTGAGACAGGCAGTTTTGCATGTTCAATGTCTATCGACGCACATGTCCTCGGATTCATCCTAAGGAGCAGGAGTAGCAGGCTGCATGAAATCAGTCTGGTTCATAGATGCTCCATAAATTATCGAAATTCCGTGAATTCGATTGTGCGGCAAATAAACTTGTTAGGATCTGCAGGTGTGTCATGACCGCGAAGTGTGAATGAGAAAAATCAAGTTTTAAAAAAACTGAGTAACCGAAGTTATTTTGAGTGCTGATCACAATGGTACTAGAGAGAAAATTCCATGGCCAGAGGAAAAGCCTGAGTAGGGAATTCGGGGTGTGTCCTATAATTATGAAACGTACCGTAGTTTGGTACCGAAAAATATGGCCGAAGTTTGCGAAATTTCTTTCCGAAAAACGAAATTGATTATGACAGGCCGACTAGAGCTTCAGCTATAGCACACTGAAATACATGATGCTTTCGAGAACAAAGGTGAATTGAATGTAACATGAGAGATGTAAATGTAAAATGAAAATTAGGTTTGGCGCTGCCGTTGAGTCGGAGAAGTACGGCATCGTTTGGAATGATGAAATGGACGACTTCTCCACGCCTGGAATGGCAAATGGGTGAGCGAGGCCATCTTTAGGCTTTTGGATATTCATATGGCTTTCAACAGGTATTCCTGTCGTTTTGTCAATGTTTTGTTAGTTTTGCAGCTTCGGTTTCGCGCCATCGGAGACCAATTTCATCCAACCCGGCAAACGGCCGATGAGCAGCATGAGTCCTATGGTTATCTTTGATAAGAAAACCAAAGAAGTGGGTGCTATATACATAATAGATCATCGTAGTGCAGGAACTCTAAGAAAAAGAAGCACATTTTATTTTCATTCCAGGCACGAATGGTCGTGGGCGGCTCTGGTGGCTCCAAAATTATATCCGCTGTTGCAAAGGTGAGGCTTCGATTATACAACACACATTTGAAACCCATTGATTTGAGCACCGCTTCAGGCCATCGTCCGTTCTTTGATATTCGGTGAGACAGTAAAGCAAGCCATTGATTCACCAATGCTGCACAACCAGTTCACGCCGGATATCGCACAGATTGATGACTCCTTCCCTAAGGTTATCGGATCTCTTTCCATCAACCATTTTTAAAAATTTCTCGAGAAAAATTGCTTACAGGAATTGAAATCCATCTTGGAGTGGAAATACGGCCAGAAATTCCGTAACACCACTGGTTTTGAAGGAATCGTGCAGGGTATCACGATAGATAGGACCGGCATTCGTGCTTGTGGCGACTTCCGAAGAAAGACCAAACAAGTTCCCTCAGGTTATTAGGTATTGCGCGTAGGTACCGGTGATCAGTCCGAGTGTGGTTTGTTAGCTCAGGGAGTGCCCATGGGAGGGCTCTGTCTGCAATTACGAGCGTAGTAGTATCGGCCAAGCGATTGGTTGGTTCGACCTATTTTTCACACCGGTGGTATGATCCCTTTTTTTAGATGCTTCACCATTGTTTCCGATCGAGCCAGCCGTTCTGCCGGCCAATACGGCTGCGGTCGTAATTGCAGATAACGTCCCCCATGGGCACTCCCTCAGCTAACAGACTATAATGATCTCGGAATCCTTTCTCCCTCTCAGAGAGACTCGAAAACAATTGAAAAATTGGTGAAGCTTGAAGAAACATTGAAAAAAAGACGCACAATTATTCGGTTTCTTGTTCACGCTAGCTGTCAGCTTTCCTCTACCGAAGACGTTCTCAAGGGCGACTTCGAGATACTCGGGCCTTAAAACTATTTTGTCAAGCTCTCCTTCCTTAAGGAAGTGCTTCAAGCTCTTCTCCAAGTCATGCTGTTCAAGTTGTTCCATAACCGAAATGGCCTTTGAATGATTCGGTGCATTAATTTGTCTCACTTATCCAATTAGGTGCATATCTTTTTGTTTCCTGTGATTTTGCTCTGCCTCTGGCTCTACCGAACTCTGCATGCGCAGTTTAATTCCCTATTCCACTATTTCCATTATCTGGAAAATTGAAGTCGTATTCGTGTAGGCGTACACATGTGCCTCTAGAGGAATAAATATTAAACATTGTCCTTGCATAATAATACAAACTGAATTTCTCCATAGTTCGTCCAGATGTCGATCCTTCGCTAAACAAGGTGGCCCACATAGAGACTGAATTTGGACCTTGTAGTAAATGTTGATAATCAAACTGTGGAAAGTTTAATTGAGCAACCAACAACTTTGAAACTTTGCGAATCAATGAAATTAGGAAGGCAATATCAAATGGAGTGGAACACTGCTCAAGACGACTCATTTTGTGGTCGCCGACTGCAACTCTCGAATGGAAGTTCAGAAATTTTTAAAAGAGCAACCAATATAAGTGGCTTGCGACTGTCTTTGGCCTGTGAATATTGCATGAAAAAAATTACCTTTCATCCCAGCATCTCTGCTTGGTTTGGGCGAAATTTACGCACAAGACCTGCGCGCTCTCAAAGGTCACCCATTACTGAGTCTCTGGTTTTTTTTTTTTGACGAAGTGGATGAGTGCAACGTAGGTTTTCCGCGGAGTTACTAAATGTGATCATTCTTTACAACTAGGGCCAACCTCCGCGGTTAATCGTCTCATTGCCTTTCTCAGAATGCAAATTCAAAACAAGGGACATCCTTTGGGAACTTTAGCCTCCGTAATGCGGAAATCCGCTTGCTTGCTGTATTTTCAGCAGGGATGGTTTCACTTCACACGTCATTTGTGTTCCAGCCTCTTGATTTGTATTTAATCCACGATTGAATTCGAAAAGCAGGTGAATTTGGTGGTGTTCGTCCCTGCAGAGGTGTAGAGTCACATTCCATGCGGTAAAAAAGGAGGGACTGCGGGAGTTAGGAAAATGGTATATAATATTCGCAAGGAGCAAAACAAAGTGTTTTACGACGAGAAGACGCTTGAACTCCAAATCCAAGTGGGAATAAAGGCTGCAAAACCGTACGAACTCATTGCGCAACGTTCAAGAGTTAAATAATGTAAGACGATCACGTAGGGGAACACCACTATGCGCTGCACAACAAACAATGGGAAAAATATGATGAGAAGAAACTAAACATGGTCAAGGAACTGGGTCCTTATCCAATATGTGAACTTTATTAAGTCGAATACCCGCATATACACACTTACATGTCTCCGAGCGTTTCACCGCTTTTCCCAACTCAACACGCTGAACATGATGGTATAATTAGTTCGTGATAAAAGTGGCTGGTTCTCGTGCACAGACACACACATGCTAAGCAAAATAATAAAAAGTATCAAGACTTATAACAACGCGCTTGGTTTGTTTGTATAGTCCATTCAACCGTTGTGAGTGTTGTTGGAAGGATGGACTGAAATGCGGGCGTTTTCGATCAATATCAGGCATGCTTGATAGTACACAACCGCACCGCTTGCCTTCAATCAGTGAATGCACCAACATTCATTTCTTTCTGAATGTCCCATAAGTGTGCTCAGACATTCGCTCGGGAGTCCCGCACTACAAAATGATGACTCCCGCTCGAGGGTGAGCGGGAGTCATCAAAAACTTCGAGTTTTTGTCCCGCAAGCTCCGGCGGGAGACCGGATTTTGTCCCGAAAATGATACCAGTATCATAGTGCGGGAGACCGGATTTTGCCNCGGAGGAATAGGCGCGACGAAGGCTTTTTCCGCACTGTCACGGAGATGCTGGATGAGCCGCTCGTGATCTTCATCGATGTTGTTGACAACGGTATGTTCCCAAAAGCCGGCTAACGTAATGAAGAGATCCCAGTTGGATGTTGGTTTTCTTCCTTCTAGAGCAGGACTTCAAGAGCGAGAAGCTCCCCGCTCTAGAATTCCCGTTGGATTTGCCGCGTGGCAGAAAATACCCCAGATCATTCTACTCCGCGACTCGCAGAGCGAACTCGCAAAGTGCCTCGGAGGGCTCACGCGAGGGGAAATCTCTGAAAGCCTCCACACTCGCGTCATCTGCCGCGCGAGCTCGATCAACGTTGCCGCGCCCTATCCTTCATCATAAAGCGCGGCGCGGCAAACTCTGAAAGCCACTAACACCGATAGCCCTATACGATCTTGTAATCGTAAGCCTAACTCATTCATTCAGACTGTTGTCACGCAGCGGAAGCACGACTGAGTTTCCGAAGCCGTCTACCGGTTTATATACACCTTGGCTGGCAAGTGGCAATGGAGAAAAAAACAGGCTGCAGGAATACCTGCATAAGTCCTGCGTCATGCTACTCATGCCATTCACAGCCTGTTTTGCTGCTCCATCCGCACTTCCACCAAGTATTCCTGCTCCAGCCAAGACTACCTGCTGGAAACCTGCATCGGCTGAAAGTGGGAGGTTTCGTCGGCCTGAATGAACGCCTGAATGTCAGAGATTGATGACCGAAGCAATCGCGTGGTGACCAAAACGCTAGTCAGTCGCGCCTTGTGCTGACTTTGTCTTGTGAATCACTAGTGATTTTCCTCATTTCTCATGAAGTCGCTACATCTAGATTTTGCGATGCGAAGTAATCGTTCATATTCTTGGTAATTTTGCTGGAAATTCCCGGAATTTGTAAGTGTTAGGTTAAAGTGATAAGGTATAATGATTAATAATTTGACAGAAAAGTAACATGGCAATATTTTAAAAAACCATTTTTCTTCGAAGTCATCTTAAATCAGCTTGTCTCAAAATAGAAGCGATACCAAGAGAATCTTCCAGGGGGTTTCATCCATGGAATTTTTTTCTGAAACTGGAAGATCATAATGTGGAAAATAGGGGGCGCCGGTTTCCAGAATCAGGCTTCCTTCTGTATAAAGCTTCTCGTCACGGTGCATGATTGCCACACGTGTGGGTAAAAGTTTCTGTGAGATCATGTAGTGAGATCTGGCACCAGCGCTGCCACAGGTGCTTCACGCTTGGCTCGCACCTTTAATTAGCCGGCTGTCGGGGTGAGAAACGCTACGAGCCCCCAGAATTTTCCTTCATTCGTATATGTTCCTGACTCCTGACAATTTTCGAGCGCTGTTCTTGTTTAGAATATGTGCAAGTTTTTGCATCTTAAGTAGTATCCTCATAATTTGTTTGCAAACTCCAGTATATCGGAAAGGTTTTCTATACTTTCTTCATGACTGCTCTCGCATTCTTCCGTGTCATAAGCATCTAACAAGAAATACCAACAAATTAACTGCAAAAATATAGAAATAAAACCAGCTTGAAAAGACGAAATACTATCCCAAACCAATCGGAAGGCATAATACGATAAAGGAAACTTCCAACAAAGGCTTACTACCGCTGAGTATAGAAACACGTGCGAATGAACCTCAAATTTCAAGCTTTTTCTATGATCAGGATAACAAATCTTTCAACACGCTCGCCCCTCGTCACATGAAGTGTGTCTGAGCGCGCGATAGAGTCGCGGCGACTGGATCGCTCGTGCGAAACTCACTCGCGGCTACCAAATCGCGTCGCTTCGAGTATGCCCAAGGCTTAACACCGCCGTAGCCTCAGCGACTTGATTTTTATACTTATTGATTGAAAATGAGGTGTCCTCGGCGACGGCGATAGTAGGCGCTATAAGTGCCTTCCATATATTCGCCGCGGCGGCGTCACCGCGGCAAAAGTTGTCGCCGGGCGGCGAAATACCCTCACGACTATTCATTGCCGCACATCGCTTAGCGACGTCGCCGGGCGTCGCCGCTGCAAAAAAAGCTATGCAAGCTCCGCCGAATCCTTGCCGCGGCGACGTCGCCGGCCTATGCTTAACAATAGGCGACTGCCGCCGCGGCAAAAGTGTGAAAACCCTATACTCCTCGAGGAGTAATACCAGCAGCCTAGAAGAAAACAGACGGGCACAATGCCGTTCGACGGAAGAGGAAATGCCAGACAAACGGGGAGTAGCACTGATGACGGGTGCGCTGACGAGGTGCGAGAGGCTGTACGCAGTGTTCCCGACGACAGCGTCGTCATTGAACGTCGTCATTGCGGACGCGATTCTGTGACGCATTGAGAGGCCTGGGAGTCCGGCATAAATCGGCGATAAAGCTGGTGATGGACTTGCCGATGCCTCAGAATTGCTGTCGACCAACCAAGTGAAAATGCCTGGGTTGGTTATTCCAAGCCTAGGACTCGGATTCTGAATTCCCGTAATATTATCACCCAAAATTGACGGCGTGCTTAATACGTGGCCGCCACTGTATGACTATACATTGGACACTTTCACTACCTTCTGCTTGTGCTTTTTCTGTTTTAGAGGAACTGTGAAGTTTGTTGGTTACTCAAGTTCATAGAGAAACTAGGAGGCAGTAAAGGCAGCATTATCGAGTTCCGTTTGTTCGATCCCATCTGCGTAACTCGACAGCCTGAGTTCACGCTGAAACTTTGGTGAAGAACATTTGAATCAAAAATTCGATCTTCATTTGCAAAACGAGCAGGAGTTTAGTTACGATTATACGTAAACAAATCCTGGATTTGCCTTCTACTTCGATTGCGGGTGACCTTTGGATCTTGTCGCTGGTGATAGCCACCTAAACTAGATTGTATGAGATGCTGACCATTTCTGTTGTGAATAGACAAGCGATTGTTGTCACTCCCTAATGGGTTCGTGCGCACTGAATAATCGGATGAAACATTCATGATTCTGACTGAGACATAGTCCCCACAATGCTTGCTAAATTGTGTGAAGGTAGCTGCGGACTCAAAATGTGGCAAAAGCGTACGTGGGTTCTCACTCCAGTTGTTCGCCTGGCACTCTAACAATGGCATTACAACAGAAATTCTCTAATATTATACATTCACACTCTGCACATGATAGTGTTAGCAGCAGCGTGACCCTGTGGGGCAGTGGACATGAAGCTATAGTTCACACAACTTCTTTGAGAATTTGAATCCAAACATATTTCTTAAGAAAATACAGGTTTTGGGATGTGACTCAAGGAGATCAGTTCTTATTTTAAAGAAATTTGAAGACAAGACATATTGTGAAAAAGTCTGTAGTCATTTCAAGTACCTCTGCGATGCTTTCTCTGAGCAGTGTTTTTCTGGTAACCATCGTAATTTCTTTTGTGTTGTTTTTTTCCTTTTGACTTTTGTTTCCTGTACTTTCCATAAGTTTCTGTGCCTGATTTTCTTCCTCCTTTTCTCTTTCTATTATGGTGACCATTCTTATTTCTATGATATACCTTATACGATAATCCACCCGGATAATCACGCCTCTGTGAGTCCTGTGGACGACGGGCGTTTACTCGGAGCATCCTACTAGCTTTTATATGTTTCCCTCGCACAGCTGTCCCAGTGTTTCTTGCAGGCGAGCTTGGTTCCTCATCATAAATATAATCGCTCATGTCTGTTTCATGATGTCCAAGGCTCTTGTGGTCAGTAGATGTTTCTTCATCGTCTGACTCGTCAGTACTCTCTTCTTTCTTGACGTTTTCGAGTTTGACACCCCGGCTTTTCAGGACCTTTTGTCCAGTTGTGGTCTCAGGAAAGATTTGTTCTCCAGTGCGTTCCTGATGCTCTCCTATCATAGCGCTTTTGTCGCGTTGATCACTCGTCTAAATATACAAGAAAAAAATGATTGAAAATGAACAAGGCAAGCACTGCCTCAGACATTCGCTCGGGAGTCCCGCCTGACAAAATGATGACTCCCGCTCGAGGGTGAGCGGGAGTCATCGAAAACAGCTAGTTTTTGTCCCGCAACATCCCGATTTTGTCCCGCAAGCTCCGGCGGGAGACCGGATTTTGTCCCGAAAATGATACCAGTATCATGGTGCGGGAGACCGGATTTTGTCCCGAAACTGAAAAACGAAAGAAAACAAAAATGCACGGTGACCGCAACGCGTGTGCGGTCCGTGGGCCAACGCCGGCCGCTACTAGCGGATTCCGCATCCGCGTCACGGCCGAGCGCGACGGCCTCCCACGCATCTCGCCTGGTCTTAACACTGGGCCACGGTCTTAACCGGGCCTCAGCAGGCCAGACGAGTCCCGTAGGACTCCTCTCCGCCGAAGC
>JARK01001360.1:1480283-1491152 GCA_000688135.1 Ancylostoma ceylanicum | reverse complement strand
TGTGTGTGTGTGTGTGTGTGTGTCCGAATAGAAATCGCGGAGAGTGAACCGATCCGGACCAATTGCATGCTGGTCCAGGACGGGCCAGCGGAGGTTATACTCTCCTTTACGCCGGGAACTATTGATTGAGTTATCGACTATATCGATTTCATTGATTTTTCGCTAATTTGCTCGGGGACTGGCGAGAACATGCCTACTGAGGTGCTTCAATGTGCTGAACACGAATATGAAAACCGTTTCGGATGGGGTTATCGATTTATTGATTCTATCGATTTTTTCATTTCCGCTCAGGGGCGGGCGAGGACATGTCTACTGGGGTTCTACAATCTGCTGAACAAGAATATGACAAACGTTTTGGGCGAGGGTATCCGATTTATTGATTTTATCGATTTTTTTGCATTTTCGCTCGGGGGCGCGCGAGGACATGTCTACTGGGGTTCTCCAATGTGCTCAGCAAGAATGTGACGACTATCATCACGAAGTGATCGACTAATTGGTTCCACCGACTTTTCTCACTTCCGAGGGGGTAATCACCGAAATGATGATTACTTCAAATCGATATACATATTTGTACACTGATTATCCGCATGAGCGTGAAAAGCCCAGGGTAGTAAAACTCCCGAGCGAAGCCTTGTATGCCGTCTAGTGAGAAATACAATTAAGTGACTCTAGAGAACTAGTGAGAGAGTTTTAACTATGGTTGATGGGGAGCTAGTGAGAGAATTCTGACTGTGGTCGATTTCTTGAGTGTTGTAATTCCTAAAACCGTCGATTTTTCTCAATTCGAACTACCGCTTAATTTAAAGGCAGCACTCCCGGAAATTTTGTCTTCATAGACTTCAATGAATTGCTGGGTTCAGCAAAACAGTGAAGACGAACGCTGGGACCAACTTTGAAAAATCTTACCAGGAAGGCGGTTTTTGTCGCCACCACTTTAGTCCGTTTACCAAAGATAACCGAATTGCTCGGGGTTGAGTAGCATGGGGATGAAAGCAAGTTTATCATAAGCAGATAAAGTGATTGTGAACAAAAACATCCATTCATTTTCTACCAGAACTCATCCTAAGTGATCACCAGCACTCATTTAATCTCTCTATTTCATGGGAGTGCTGATGACTACGACGCTGCAACTTCCGTGGGACTGTTGGCATCATTGCTAAGTATCCGAAACGATCAAAAGCTCAAACACGAAAATTTCTATGGGTGCTTCTTTTAAATTTAAATACATCGTGCTGTTAAATTCATCACCTTGTGCATTGTATTGGAACTCTGAAAGCTCTCGCATTTACACCGACTTCGAGAAGAATTTGCTGTCAACTGCTGTCTGTGTATTCTGTCTTTCCTTACCGTCATTATTCTCTGCGCATTTCCGTGTCTCGCCGGCGCATAGTCTTGCAGCCTAAACTCCTTGCGTTTGGCGCGCCAGCCTACATGTGTATCAAAAAGCTACGCTGCCTAGGGAACGACATGCGAAGAAAGTCATGACTGTCAGATTTGTCTAGTTCAGCTGCGGGTCCGATGGTGAAGTTTTTGAGCCTGATCTGAGTTCTAGTGAGCGGGTTCTCCACCTTAATGCTCCCCCCCCCCCTGTTGGTGAAATTCGTGACGATAACAGTGATAGGATGAGTTGATCTCACGTTGTAGCACAAATTCTGAGCGCAATGGTGTAATTACCAAGAGTTCATTGAATCCTGAGATACATATAAGAGCTTACCAAAGGGCATATATCCATTTCGGAGAATTTCATACCAAAATGATTATGAACTGCAGGCTCTGTTGAATTAGGTGACGGATGCGTTGACTCGCTGGTGCTACATACTCTTCCCGGTACGCGGGTCTAATCAATTATATGGGCTGAGAGGATCTCCCAACGATGACTGATGAGCCCTGCAGTTATGGGCCACTGGAGAACTACGCGCATATGTCAATGTATTTTACATTTTTAGATTACGTTATCCCTGAAGGCTGGCAAAGTTGGACATGGAGAATCACCTGCATGTAATTTTCAAGTGGATTTGGAAGCTCTGGGATGTTCTGAGGTCTGAGCTCCCTGTGCCTTGCTGGTGAATCAGTTAAAAAAAGAAGCAAACAAACCTCAATTGGCACTGCTTCTGCTTGTTCCAAGAGTGATATAACATAAAACAAGACAACTCCAACAAAGAGATGCATCCTATAACAAGGCAAATTAATTCCCAGTGACCCCAAACGACGGAAGTGCACGAGATTTCGAAACGAAGCACATGGGTTCAGATGCACCACGCCACCAATGGTACTGTACAAAATATTAGGGTGTTAAGTTGGAAATGCGCGTTTTTGCATCGGACAAATTATTTTTTCAAAAACAAAGCTACAACACCCCATTCCAAATTCAATGCAGAATTAGTATTGTTGAACCTTCGACATCTTCCACACAGAGAATGAATGCTCTTCTCTGGGTCATCGCAGCGCAGTGAACTAAAATAGCGGCTTACCCAGAATTTGGTTTCGTCGCAGTTTCGGAATTTTTCTCATTTATTCAAGGCTTAAACGGAGCTAGCAAGTGGTCGCCTGATAGCGCAAAGTCTGGGCTACTAGGCACTCCCATATGCGAATCCTGATTCCAGATGTGAAAAACAGGGCAGTTCATGAATCGATTTACAGTCACAATTTCGGTTCAGTTACCCAAGTTTGGGGCCATTTTCGGGTAACCTATTGTCGCATGGATTTAGCCAAGCAACATAGCAAAAGTTCCCTCAATTCTATATATGATCTGTAGTGGTGCTCTGTTACAGTTTTACGCTCTCTAACAACATAAAATTAGGGAACAGAAATTCTAAAATTTTGGTCGGTCTTCTTATAAATCCCTTTAGAAAACAAAGAATGAAGTTTCACTCGACAATCCGCATATGAAAAAATACTACATGAATTGCTCTTTCAGGAGGTGATAAAAGTTTGGCGAAAAACGTTTGGCAGCACATTCATAAAAACGTCAAAAATTCAGCGCGCATTTCCAACTTAACACCCTAATAACTAAGAAGGTTAGGGCTGTGTGATGAGGGTGCAACGACCCTGCTGTGATGAGGGTGCACCAGCGTCCAAAGACGGCAGAAGGAGGTCCCACTGCAGTGGTAAGGGTGTTCCGGCGTCCAAAAGTGGAAGATAAGAGTGTGACGGCGCCTAGTAGTTGGATAGCGCTGCGGAGCGGGTCTATTTCTGGATTTCTGTGTGAGCCTCAAATCGCTTCGTCTTCTCCTCCCACATACATGACCTTAACGTAAAATATTTCCTTCTACATATTACATACTGAATTCCTACTTTCAGCACTATAGTGAACAGATACACAGTGGTCAATCTTGACAAACCCTATGGAAAATGTGGTTTTCGTTGCTACCACTTCAGGCCGTTTAAAAAAGATGGCCGAGCTGCACGGGCTGGAGTTAGAGGGAGAAGGAAATGGAAGTAACTTTATCGGAAGTGAAGATGATGATTGTAAACAAAATTTCTATTCAATTCATACACAAATCATCCTAACTGATAGCGAGCACACAGTACCTCCCTCTGTATCCTAAAAGTGCTGACGCCTACGACGCTGGCAACTTCCGTAGAAATGCTTGCACCACTGCCAAGTATTCAAAACGCTCAAAATCTCGGATGCGAATATTTCCGTGTGTGCTGCATTTGAGGAAGTTTATTTGTAATGCGGCGACCGCCTGCTTCGAGAAGGAGATAGTTGAGGAGGGCGATCTAGGCCCGAAAAACCATTGGGACTTGCGAAGGATGTAGATGGGGGTGCGACATACCCCCGAACACTGATGAAAGCCTCGGATGGGTGCGGTGGAACATGGCAGGTAATCCGGGAACTCTCTAATGTCTGACATCACGGAGCAGAGAGTTCTTATTAGTTGCCAAGTCCGGTCGTCTTTGAACCTCGGCATAATACACCAGTTTGATCAATGAATTTGTTAGCCGAGCACAAGATTATTAGTAAAATCCTTTTATTGGCCAACATTTCGGTGGCCTCACCTTCGTCAAGACCTTAAAAAGGTCAAATTGATCTATGAAAGTGGCCGCACAAACGCCGCCTCAGTCAAACATCTAAGAACAAGACCATATTCTGAAATCACAAAACCATAACGAGAGGAGAATACGCACCTCTGTATGTCCACCACAAAAGTTGAGTGCTGTTGTTAGACGACCGAACGCGTCAAAACTTGTTAGTAGTATGAGACGTTCTGCCACAAACCGTATCGCGACTTAGATGTTACACAGTCTAAGATACGGTAAGAGTTCATTGGTGATGGTGGAGCACTCCTCTTTGCGGTTCATTTTTGGATTTTTGACACGAATCCAAAATGCTTCGAGTGTTTTGCGTGCGGAAATCTCGGTTTCAAGTTGGAGGATTGTGGTTTCAACTTCATAATCAACTCCGTCATGTACTCGCATTCGATGACAACCGAGAGGGGTGGATGGGCGAGAGCTCGATTTCCCCTCAAAATGTTCCTTAACTAAAACGCAGAGTGGCCGTGCAGTTTCACCTATGTATTCGTCACCGCAATCCCTGCATTTGATCATGTAGATGACGCACGACTTCATGCAGTCACCTTCTCTGCCAAACGGACAAATGGTGCAGTTGGGTGTTGTGCAGAGACAGTCATATATGCGGTTCCGAACCAATTGGTATTTTAGGTTCTTTGGTGGTATTTCTACGATCGTCACCAAATCTTCCAAGTCTGCTCTCCTCAGACAGAGTCGTGTAGCTCTGCTCACTTCATCGGAGATGAACGGCATGCAAAACTGGACTTTATTTTCATCGTTGGTGTGCCCCTTTCGCGATTGTTTGCTTCGTTTCCAACCATGCGGTTTTCCCGGTGCATAACCGTTAGAAATTGCTATAGTGGTAGCCAAGCCAAGAGAGTTGTGCTTTTCTTCGCTACCTGAACTCTTTACACTCTGCACAACACCCAACTGCACCATTTGTCCGTTTGGCAGAGAAGGTGACTGCATGAAGTCGTGCGTCATCTACATGATCAAATGCAGGGATTGCGGTGACGAATACATAGGTGAAACTGCACGGCCACTCTGCGTTCGAGTTAAGGAACATCTTGAGGGGAAATCGAGCTCTCGCACATCCACCCCTCTCGGTTGCCATCGAATGCGAGTACATGACGGAGTTGATTATGAAGTAGAAACCACAATCCTCCAACTTGAAACCGAGATTTCCGCACGCAAAACACTCGAAGCATTTTGGATTCATGTCAAAAATCCAAAAATGAACCGCAAAGAGGAGTGCCCCACCATCACCAATGAACTCTTACCGTATCTTAGACTGTGTAACATCTAAGTCGAGATACGGTTTGTGGCAGAACGTCTCATACTACTAACAAGTTTTGACGCGTTCGGTCGTCTAACAACACCACTCCACTTTTGTGGTGGACTTACAGAGGTGCGTATTCTCCTCTCGTTATGGTTTTGTGATTTCAGAATATGGTCTTGTTCTCACATGTTTAACTGAGGCGGCGTTTGTGCGGCCACTTTCATAGATCAATTTGACCCTTTCAGGCCCGAAGGTGAAGCCACCGAAACGTTGGCCAATAAAAGGATTTTACTAACAACCTTGTGCTCGGCTAGTAAATTCATAGATCAAGCAGAGAGTTCTGCCTAGTTCTCCACTGTTTGTAGCTCTGCACTACATCCTCCTGCTTCTGAGCTCTCCATCACCCTCCCTATTCTAGAATCCCAGAAACACCCTGTCTCATTTCGAACCAGCTAATATGACGTCCTCGCAGGGAGATAGGTCACCTTTTCATTTCAATCTTGCAAGGAGATTTCTATGTCTAGACCTTCCTGAGATGGGAGGATGTATAGATGTGTATCTCCGAGAGATTTTAGGGCAATTCATAGTGGATGCGTGCGACTGACGCGTGTGCTTCTATACGATGAAGAATAGGGGCTAATCGCATCGCAGTCGCAGCTCAGACGCACGCGTTTGCGACCTCGCCACGGCCGTGCGTTCTTTTCATTGAGAATTTCATGCTGCGTTGACCGGTCTTTATGGAAAATCATTTGCAAATGAATGCATGCGTCTGATAAGTCGCACCTAGTATAAATTGCCCTTCTCAGGGCTTTGCTCGCAAATACTATGGAGCATGCGAGTGGAGCGGGCATAAATAAAAGTCTGGATGTCCTGCGTCGGCCGTACGGCCACACTGTTCTCAAATAACGCCGATCATTTGGCTTATTTCGAACCGAGACAGTCTTGGATACCCTCGTAGTAACGAGGAGGAGCGAGATGTGCGGGAAACAATAAGGAAAAAGGTGCTGTTCCAAGGAGCATGCTGGACACATGTCCACAGCTGTGCGTGGACGTCCACCTACTCTGGAAGCGACATCAGACTCGCACATTTGGGATAGCTGCGCTTGGACATAGTGGAGATGTTGAGCAAAAATTGTGGGTGAAGGATACATCAGCGCTCCGCAGTGAGGAAAATGCAGACAAACGTCTTCATTGACGGTTAAAGGCAGCCCTCCCGCTCGAAAAAAGTTCCCCTGCATTTCTGCTGATTTTGAAGCTGCTATTCAATAGAGCGTCACTGCAAAAGGAATCGCTCCAATTCTTCCAGTTACTCGAGTGATAAAGTTGGAACGCATGTACAAAAGCGCCCACCAAGCTCACCCCCACCCCATTAGTAGTGTTTATACTTTTTGGCGAGGCGATGGCGTCGCCCCGACGGCTACAACACGCGCGACGCGACGTGTAGCGAAGCTGTCGCGTCGCGCGGTTGCGCCATGCCAAAGTTCGCAAAATTGCGTACACGCAGAATTATACACTTAGCTCGATTTTGCTTAAGCGTCAACGTTTATGCGTTCTTATGATAAGCCGTCTAGTCCTGTAAGTTTTGGGCCAAAGCAGAAAAAAACCAAACAAGGAACAGCTCAGACATTCGCTCGGGAGTCCCGCCCTCATCGAAAACAGCTAGTTTTTGTCCCGCAACATCCCGATTTTGTCCCGCAAGCTCCGGCGGGAGACCAGATTTTGTCCCGATACTGAAAAACTAAAGAAAACAAAAATGCACGGTGACCGCAACGCGTATGCGGTCCGTGGGCCAACGCAGGTCGCTACTAGCGGATTTCGCATCCGCGTCACGGCCGAGAGCTACGGCCTCCCACGCATCTCGCCTGGTCTTCACACTGGGCCACGGTCTTAACCGGGCCTCAGCAGGCCAGACGAGTCACGTAGAACTCCTCTCCGCCGAAGCGGAGAGTAGACTGAAGCCTACCTGCAGAGTGAGGCCCTTATATACCCCTCATTTGATAGGGGTTACCACGTGGCGATAACAAACCCGCACCATTCTCGGGTTAATCCCGCAACAAAACCAAAATGGTGTCTCCCGCCGGAACTCCTGATTTTGTCCCGAAAGTGATGAGAAAGCTTTTTGTCAGGCGAGACTCCCGAGCGAACTCAGACATTTGCTCGGGAGTCCCGCACTACAAAATGATGACTCCCGCTCGAGGGTGACTCGATGGTGTTTGTGCTCGAGGGTGGCATCAAAAACTTTGAGTTTTTGTCCCGCTACATCCCGATTTTGTCCCGCAAGCTCCGGCGGGAGACCGAATTTTGTCCCGAAACTGATACCAGTATCATGGTGTGGGAGACCGGATTTTGTCCCGAAACTGAAAAACGAAATAAAACAAAAATGCACGGTGACCGCAACGCGTATGCGGTCCGTGGGCCAACGCCGGCCGCTACTAGCGGATTACGCATCCGCGCCACGGCCGAGCGCGACGGCCTCCCACGCATCTCGCCTGGTCTTCACACTGGGCCACGGTCTTAACCGGGCCTCAGCAGGCCAGACGAGTCCCGTAGGACTCAGACAATTGCAGGGGCAAATCCCGTTCCATTCGCGGGCCAATCCTCGACGAAAGGTTTGAACGAGGGAGCATTGCGGGCAAATTGCGGGCGGAACCGCGCATGTTGCGGGCCAAACGGGCAATCGGGCCAATAGCGGGCCGAATGCTACATGAATCGTGCTGATCCACGACCGTTGGGGTTCAGCCCCCAATATGAAGAGTGTCGGGCATCGGCCCGCTTTTCACGGCCACTGATCGCCGAATGAAATCTCCGAAGAGCGGCCTAAAAGTCGACATATTTTGGCTTAAGGGTGGGATGGGCAGAGGACGAGAAGATCAGAACAATCTTGCGCTAAATTATACATGCTTCTAAACGAAAACCACTTCGGTACACCACCCTTCCACGCCGGCCTACTTCCTTCCTGCATTCGCCACTGTTGTGCACATAAGTATACCCCTTTCGTGGCTCTTTCTAACTCAGGTACCGTGTATCCGAAACGACGCGGCCGTAGATTCAGAGGCTGCGCGGCTCTGACGTGGGCGGCTTGACAGCACAGAACATACGTCACAGTCGCGCCGCCTCCGGATTCCCGACCGCGTCGGCGGTCCCGTCGTTTCGGAGAAGCGGTAGATCCGATGCGCTCCACAAACGGCAGCGTACTATTCCATCAATACTTGTACGTACCCAATCTTTTCTAGCTTACATAATATACTATGGGCAATTCAGAAAAAGTCGGTGTTGGCGTATTCTTACGTGGAAAGCACAACATTGAATTTGACAGTCTGCCTAATACGTTAAAACATTTCCGGAAGTGATGGATTACCTGGAACTCATGCGTTCGTGCAGCGCGAGACCGACTCGGGGTTGAATTGCCTGTATCTCACAAGAATAAGAGCGTGGAGATTGGAATAGGCCGATATCATGACTACGATCATGGTCCTTAACGCAGAAACGCAGGTATTTTTGCGCAGTATTTTGGGGTGCTTGACAAGACCTACGCTGCTGAGATGTGAATAGTCGATTCACGTGCACGTCGCGGCTGCAGCTTCTGAATGTACGAGCAGCGCTGGGGAGGAATAGACAAGTTTCCTGAGCTGAGGTGGGACAGATGAATCCTATCAAAGTCGAAAAAGTGTAAGGAGTGGCCACCGATGTCATTCAATGCGTGGAATTTTAAGGACCGAGCGGAACTTTAGAAGAATACACGTGCGGTGCTGTCGCGTCGCGGCCTACGCCTTGACCCCCCACCCCAAAAAAAAACTCATTTGAATGACATCGGATCCGAAAAAAGTGTAGGGGATGTCCACCGGAGTCACTCAGTGCATCGAAGAACCTGGATTTAAGGAGCTTACGCCTGCGGCGTGGTGGCGTCGCGTCTTACGTCTTGACCGCCTCCAGTATTTTGGAGCAGGCGATGACATCACCTGTGAGCCAGCCGATCAACGTACGTAGCCTTCTGGCCGGTTAGGTTGGAAGTGTTGATTGGTGAAATTAAGTGCGCGTCGATGGCGGTGACGCACCCACGGCCTCGACAAGGACGCCGCGCAACTGCGCCGAACGTGGCGGAATCGATGTCGTTAGCCGACGGAGTGCTATTTGTAGGCGTTTTTCTTTCCAATTTGGTAATCTTTTCACTTTTTGCATGTTCCATAACAAGAAGTAGCGTAATGGCAGCAAACGACATCGATTCCGGTGTGCGCGGCACGGTTGCGCGGCGGGCTTGTCAACTTCTTTAGTGGGTCACCACCATCGACGCTCACTGTAGTTGATAATGAATAAAGGGGTCACTGGAGTGAAAGAGGCCAGGAGCACGGATGGCCGAGTGGATAGAGCAGCGGACTCCCAAACAATCGTGGATAATGGCCAGGTTGGTTCGAATCCCCTCGATGGTAGAAGAAAGCTAACACTGCGAAAAGATGCAAGGACCTTGCAAAAAGTGACTTTTTCCAATTTCTGATGAGAAATTACGCGTTTGTGTTGTGGCAGAGCAGGATCAGTGATTACCTGGTTTGGGCGGATGGGCTCAAACCTCCATGAGTTACGGCCTCATTGCGGCCTAAGCGCGGATGCTTTTCGGGCTGATAGGGATGAAAGCTCCCATTTTTGCGGCTCTATAGCGGCCTGAACCCCGATAATTATTGGGCGAAAAGGACCGAACGCTTGTTCCGACCCTCGCCCCCCGCTCGTTCCGAACGGTATTTGCCGTGGTTTCGCCCCCAGAATTGTCTGGGCCGGTAGTAAAGTCCTAAATGTTGGCAGCCACCTCCTGCCGCCGTGACGTGAGGTCACTGCCGGTGTATTTTGAGAATGATGTCGCTAACTTTGCATTCTTAACCATGTGCCCTCACGTCGGACGCCAGATTGTTGGCAGCAATGACCTCACGGCTGCCAGCATCTCGATCGCCCCCAACACGACCTGAGCTCACAGCGGCAAGTTAGAAAATGAAGAGAGAGCATGCAATGGCGAGAGGGTGCCGACACCGAAGCTCGGTCATGGTCGAGGGCATAACCATTGTCGTCACTTCCTTACAAATCATAATTTCTGAAGATTTACCTTGGTTGTTGGCGGAAAAGACTTTTCTGTAGGCTCCACCTGCTGCAAGCGAGATATTCCATGGGGCTGGTATAGAAACTCACAATTTTGAGAGCATATGGGTTTGTTCTCTTAACGCCACATTTAGGACATTCCATAGGTGATTAGGTGAGGGTGCTTCCACCACGGTACGAAGTGCTTGTGTCGCTTACCCAAGAGTGTACCCAGTTCATGTTATTTTTGTTTGTGAAGCACTGATTCACTCACCACAATACTGCCGACCATCCCAAATGGTCTCCACTTCACTGCGCCCTTGGATCTTCATGACTTATAATAACGCGCTTAGTCTGTATGTAAGTGTGTGTGTGAGTTTATATGTGTGTGTGAGCGTTACGAAATTCCCTGATTGGTCAGTGGTAGTGATTGCATACCGTATTCTTCTGATATCGATCATTTCTGAGAATGGGAACGGGTATGGTGTGGTGCAGTCAATTCGAGTAGTCGGGAA
>JARK01001360.1:1446260-1471955 GCA_000688135.1 Ancylostoma ceylanicum | reverse complement strand
ACACACACACACACACACACACACACACACACACACACACACACACACACACACACACACACACACACACACATGAATTGCCAATTAATAGATAGTAGATGATATGATGTCTGATCAGATTCCGGGACTCACGCGTTGCCTTACCAGATTACGAGTGAAGCCGGATTTCTTTGTAGTCCCCTCCATAATCTCTAACAGTGCGAAAAGATTTCGAGATGAAACTCAAGGCCAAAAGCCAAATGGATCTTCCTTAACGTCCTTTCATAGTACCAAAAATTGCGTCATATTTTGATCAAAAAGGATTTCCTCCATATTGACATGCGAGTCGTAACCATCGGCATGTACGAAGCACGATGAACGAATACTTGTAGCTGGCTAACATTGTGTGTCAGCCATCAGTATGGGAAAAGCTGCTCAATGGAGTGGATTGCGCCCATGACGTGCCGGCGTCGTGAGTCATCTACGCACTACTGGAAGACAGAGTTCCATGGAGTGAAGTGAGACCCTGCTTTTCGGGTGACATGTTATCTTAATTTCGTGTAGACGTCCGGGGGTAATGCCTGGGCAGTTTCCGGGTGCTGCGTTGCCAGTTTCCGGGTGTCGCCTGAACAGTTTCCGGGTGTTGCCTACCCAATTTCCGGGTATTGCCTGAACAGTTTCCGGGTGATGCCTGGACAGTTTCCTGGGGTTGCCTGACCAGTTTCCTGGTGTTCATAGCTGCTTGATAGGATTCCAGGTATGAAAGTTCTGACCATTTTCCGGTTATTGCTTGCCTGGCCAACAAGACCCGTATAATGTCCAGGCGGAGGACTTTAAAGTGATATGTATCACCGAACATATTCTCTTGCCAAATGTATCGCCAAACAAAATCTTTGGTCATTCCCCCGTAAAATGTATTACCAAACACATTCTCTTGCCAAATGTATCGCCATTCAACATCAGAGAAGTCTGTCGGGCAGTCTGCGTATGAAGCTACATTTATAGTGCGTCGGAGTCCGACCCGGCAGGATAACAAAAGATGCGTATCGATCTTCGTCGGTTGGATTCCGACGAGGGATCGATGCACATCTTTTGTTATCAGACCGGATCAGACTCTGACACCATATAAATCACCATTCTGGTCGTCAGGCTGACGCCGGACTTCCAGACTTTACTGGTGCTTGCTTCGCTCTCATACTCCACAATATATGCGAAGAAAGCCCTAGAAACCTCCCAGGGGATGGAGAATCTACATCTTCCCACGTAGTGACTAAGATCTTCTGGAAATGTCTCGAATCTGTCAGCGTTAACCATTTTCCATATCCGCGAAGAAATAATGTAAGGTGAGCCCTATGGGCTACGAATATCTGGATGCGACCGACTCAGTGCAAATGATCTCTTGGAATGACTTATGTTCAGCTGGCTGATTAGATAAACAAGTGATAAGAATCTATTGGTCTATAGTTCATAAGCGTTATTTATAGTGCGTCGGGGTCCGATTCGGTCGGATAAGAAATGATACGTATCGATCCTCGTCGGAATCCGACCGACGAGGATACTCATCTTTTGTTATCCGACCGAATCGGATTCCGACGCACTATGAATGAAGCTATAGCTGCCTAATCGGATTCCGGAGCCGAAAGTTCTGACCAGGCTCCGGGTGTTCCGTGACCATTTTATGGCTCTTGCTTTAATGCCCAACAAGAACCGTACAAGGTCCAGGCGGAGGACTTCAGAGTGAAATGTATCACTAAACAATAAATGAATAAACATATTCTCTCGCATTTTGTATCGCAAAACAGAATCTTCAGTCACTCTCCCGTAAAATGTACTGCCAAACACATTCTCTTGCCAAAGCTGCATTCATAGTGCGTCGGAGCCCGACCCGCTTTGAGCGCACCCCTATCACAGCGGTGCACCCGTCTCCCCCTCTACTTTGAGCACCGCCGCTACTTTACCACAGCGCCCTATTGCCCGTACCTCTTCCTTATTCTCTTAACGACTACTTAAATCGACTGCACCATACTTTACCCGTTCCTATTTTCTGATATGATCGGTGCCAGAAGAATACTGTATGCAATCACTGTCACTGATCAAACACGGAATTTCGTAACGCTCGGACACAAACGTACTCTCACAAGCACTCAGACATTCCCTCGGGAGTCCCGCCTGACAAAAAGCTTTCTTATCACTTTCGAGACAAAATCGGGAGCTCCGGCGGGAGACATCATTTTGGTTTTGTTGCGGGATTAACCCGAGAATGGTGCGGGTTTGTTATTGCCACGTGGTAACCCTTATCAAATGAGGGGTATATAAGGGCCTCACTCTGCAGGTAGGCTTCAGTCTACTCTTCGCTTCGGCGGAGAGGAGTCCTACGGGACTCGTCTGGCCTGCTGAGGCCCGGTTAAGACCGTGGCCCAGTGTGAAGACCAGGCGAGATGCGTGGGAGGCCGTCGCGCTCGGCCGTGACGCGGATGCGGAATCCGCTAGTAGCGGCCGGCGTTGGCCCACGGACCGCATACGCGTTGCGGTCACCGTGCATTTTTGTTTTCTTTCGTTTTTCAGTTTCGGGACAAAATCCGGTCTCCCGCACCATGATACTGGTATCATTTTCGGGACAAAATCCGGTCTCCCGCCGGAGCTTGCGGGACAAAATCGGGATGTTGCGGGACAAAAACTAGCTGTTTTCGATGACTCCCGCTCACCCTCGAGCGGGAGTCATCATTTTGTCAGGCGGGACTCCCGAGCGAATGTCTGAGGCAGTGCTTGCCTTGTTCATTTTCAATCATTTTTTTCTTGTATATTTAGACGAGTGATCAACGCGACAAAAGCGCTATGATAGGAGAGCATCAGGAACGCACTGGAGAACAAATCTTTCCTGAGACCACAACTGGACAAAAGGTCCTGAAAAGCCGGGGTGTCAAACTCGAAAACGTCAAGAAAGAAGAGAGTACTGACGAGTCAGACGATGAAGAAACATCTACTGACCACAAGAGCCTTGGACATCATGAAACAGACATGAGCGATTATATTTATGATGAGGAACCAAGCTCGCCTGCAAGAAACACTGGGACAGCTGTGCGAGGGAAACATATAAAAGCTAGTAGGATGCTCCGAGTAAACGCCCGTCGTCCACAGGACTCACAGAGGCGTGATTATCCGGGTGGATTATCGTATAAGGTATATCATAGAAATAAGAATGGTCACCATAATAGAAAGAGAAAAGGAGGAAGAAAATCAGGCACAGAAACTTATGGAAAGTACAGGAAACAAAAGTCAAAAGGAAAAAAACAACACAAAAGAAATTACGATGGTTACCAGAAAAACACTGCTCAGAGAAAGCATCGCAGAGGTACTTGAAATGACTACAGACTTTTTCACAATATGTCTTGTCTTCAAATTTCTTTAAAATAAGAACTGATCTCCTTGAGTCACATCCCAAAACCTGTATTTTCTTAAGAAATATGTTTGGATTCAAATTCTCAAAGAAGTTGTGTGAACTATAGCTTCATGTCCACTGCCCCACAGGGTCACGCTGCTGCTAACACTATCATGTGCAGAGTGTGAATGTATAATATTAGAGAATTTCTGTTGTAATGCCATTGTTAGAGTGCCAGGCGAACAACTGGAGTGAGAACCCACGTACGCTTTTGCCACATTTTGAGTCCGCAGCTACCTTCACACAATTTAGCAAGCATTGTGGGGACTATGTCTCAGTCAGAATCATGAATGTTTCATCCGATTATTCAGTGCGCACGAACCCATTAGGGAGTGACAACAATCGCTTGTCTATTCACAACAGAAATGGTCAGCATCTCATACAATCTAGTTTAGGTGGCTATCACCAGCGACAAGATCCAAAGGTCACCCGCAATCGAAGTAGAAGGCAAATCCAGGATTTGTTTACGTATAATCGTAACTAAACTCCTGCTCGTTTTGCAAATGAAGATCGAATTTTTGATTCAAATGTTCTTCACCAAAGTTTCAGCGTGAACTCAGGCTGTCGAGTTACGCAGATGGGATCGAACAAACGGAACTCGATAATGCTGCCTTTACTGCCTCCTAGTTTCTCTATGAACTTGAGTAACCAACAAACTTCACAGTTCCTCTAAAACAGAAAAAGCACAAGCAGAAGGTAGTGAAAGTGTCCAATGTATAGTCATACAGTGGCGGCCACGTATTAAGCACGCCGTCAATTTTGGGTGATAATATTACGGGAATTCAGAATCCGAGTCCTAGGCTTGGAATAACCAACCCAGGCATTTTCACTTGGTTGGTCGACAGCAATTCTGAGGCATCGGCAAGTCCATCACCAGCTTTATCGCCGATTTATGCCGGACTCCCAGGCCTCTCAATGCGTCACAGAATCGCGTCCGCAATGACGACGTTCAATGACGACGCTGTCGTCGGGAACACTGCGTACAGCCTCTCGCACCTCGTCAGCGCACCCGTCATCAGTGCTACTCCCCGTTTGTCTGGCATTTCCTCTTCCGTCGAACGGCATTGTGCCCGTCTGTTTTCTTCTAGGCTGCTGGTATTACTCCTCGAGGAGTATAGGGTTTTCACACTTTTGCCGCGGCGGCAGTCGCCTATTGTTAAGCATAGGCCGGCGACGTCGCCGCGGCAAGGATTCGGCGGAGCTTGCATAGCTTTTTTTGCAGCGGCGACGCCCGGCGACGTCGCTAAGCGATGTGCGGCAATGAATAGTCGTGAGGGTATTTCGCCGCCCGGCGACAACTTTTGCCGCGGTGACGCCGCCGCGGCGAATATATGGAAGGCACTTATAGCGCCTACTATCGCCGTCGCCGAGGACACCTCATTTTCAATCAATAAGTATAAAAATCAAGTCGCTGAGGCTACGGCGGTGTTAAGCCTTGGGCATACTCGAAGCGACGCGATTTGGTAGCCGCGAGTGAGTTTCGCACGAGCGATCCAGTCGCCGCGACTCTATCGCGCGCTCAGACACACTTCATGTGACGAGGGGCGAGCGTGTTGAAAGATTTGTTATCCTGATCATAGAAAAAGCTTGAAATTTGAGGTTCATTCGCACGTGTTTCTATACTCAGCGGTAGTAAGCCTTTGTTGGAAGTTTCCTTTATCGTATTATGCCTTCCGATTGGTTTGGGATAGTATTTCGTCTTTTCAAGCTGGTTTTATTTCTATATTTTTGCAGTTAATTTGTTGGTATTTCTTGTTAGATGCTTATGACACGGAAGAATGCGAGAGCAGTCATGAAGAAAGTATAGAAAACCTTTCCGATATACTGGAGTTTGCAAACAAATTATGAGGATACTACTTAAGATGCAAAAACTTGCACATATTCTAAACAAGAACAGCGCTCGAAAATTGTCAGGAGTCAGGAACATATACGAATGAAGGAAAATTCTGGGGGCTCGTAGCGTTTCTCACCCCGACAGCCGGCTAATTAAAGGTGCGAGCCAAGCGTGAAGCACCTGTGGCAGCGCTGGTGCCAGATCTCACTACATGATCTCACAGAAACTTTTACCCACACGTGTGGCAATCATGCACCGTGACGAGAAGCTTTATACAGAAGGAAGCCTGATTCTGGAAACCGGCGCCCCCTATTTTCCACATTATGATCTTCCAGTTTCAGAAAAAAATTCCATGGATGAAACCCCCTGGAAGATTCTCTTGGTATCGCTTCTATTTTGAGACAAGCTGATTTAAGATGACTTCGAAGAAAAATGGTTTTTTAAAATATTGCCATGTTACTTTTCTGTCAAATTATTAATCATTATACCTTATCACTTTAACCTAACACTTACAAATTCCGGGAATTTCCAGCAAAATTACCAAGAATATGAACGATTACTTCGCATCGCAAAATCTAGATGTAGCGACTTCATGAGAAATGAGGAAAATCACTAGTGATTCACAAGACAAAGTCAGCACAAGGCGCGACTGACTAGCGTTTTGGTCACCACGCGATTGCTTCGGTCATCAATCTCTGACATTCAGGCGTTCATTCAGGCCGACGAAACCTCCCACTTTCAGCCGATGCAGGTTTCCAGCAGGTAGTCTTGGCTGGAGCAGGAATACTTGGTGGAAGTGCGGATGGAGCAGCAAAACAGGCTGTGAATGGCATGAGTAGCATGACGCAGGACTTATGCAGGTATTCCTGCAGCCTGTTTTTTTCTCCATTGCCACTTGCCAGCCAAGGTGTATATAAACCGGTAGACGGCTTCGGAAACTCAGTCGTGCTTCCGCTGCGTGACAACAGTCTGAATGAATGAGTTAGGCTTACGATTACAAGATCGTATAGGGCTATCGGTGTTAGTGGCTTTCAGAGTTTGCCGCGCCGCGCTTTATGATGAAGGATAGGGCGCGGCAACGTTGATCGAGCTCGCGCGGCAGATGACGCGAGTGTGGAGGCTTTCAGAGATTTCCCCTCGCGTGAGCCCTCCGAGGCACTTTGCGAGTTCGCTCTGCGAGTCGCGGAGTAGAATGATCTGGGGTATTTTCTGCCACGCGGCAAATCCAACGGGAATTCTAGAGCGGGGAGCTTCTCGCTCTTGAAGTCCTGCTCTAGAAGGAAGAAAACCAACATCCAACTGGGATCTCTTCATTACGTTAGCCGGCTTTTGGGAACATACCGTTGTCAACAACATCGATGAAGATCACGAGCGGCTCATCCAGCATCTCCGTGACAGTGCGGAAAAAGCCTTCGTCGCGCCTATTCCTCCGTTTGTCGCGCCTTATCCTGCGTGTGACCTGCCGTGATCCTGCCGATGGCAGGAGCAGGGCAGGTCATCCTGCCGCTGGGATGACAGGAGCATGGCAGGTCATCCTGCAGCACTAGAACTAGCCGCCTTAACAGTGATACCTAACAAGCATAACTAAAGACGTACTAGTCCAGAATAAGTTCTATGTTCGATTGCATTGGAACAATTTTTAACCTTCTCATGTAGGATAAAAACACAACGGACCCGTATAGCAACCAATGACTACAAAAATACTACAAAAATGAGTTTCCCGGACGCGTATGCGCTTCCAGATCTCATCCGCATCTCGTCTCCTAAAATGCCGCGGAGGCCTCACGCGAGGGGAAATCTCTGAGAGCCCCCACACTCGCGTCATCTGCCGCGCGAGCTCGATTAGCGTTGTCGCGCCCTATCCTTCATCATAAAGCGCGGCGCGGCAAAACTCTGAAAGCCACTAATACCGATAGCCCTATACGATTTTGTAATCGTAAGCCTCCATCATTCATTCAGACTGTTGTCATTCATTCAGAGTGTTGTGAAAGCAACTGTCGGCCTTGAGGGCAGCACCCACGGAAATTTCCTCTCTCAGATTTCACCGTATTCCTAGGTTCAGCACTGTAGTGAAGACGAACACAGTGATCGATTATGAAAAATCCTACGAAAAAGGCTGTTTTCGTTGTAACCACTTCACCCCCTCTGCAAATGATGGCCGGGTTTCCCAGGCTTGAATTGGAGATACGTGAAAATGAAAGCAAATTTGTCAGAGAGAGGGGGTGATTGTAAACGAAAGCACCAGGTCCGAAACCACCAAAATCTCGGACACGAAAATTTCCATAGGTGCTGCCTTCAAAAGAACTTAGCAAAACCGAATGTGTTGAAATCGGACTGACTCTGATATCTGGATGAGGTCAACGCAGCAGAAGCTGCTGAGTCACGCCCCAACATATGGACCAGGGCTGAGCGGATACGCTACTTTTCATTACCCGGATAACAGTGCGGATAACGGGTAGGCCAAAAATGACCGCATACCGGATACTAGATAACGGATAAGCATCTAGGAAAGCACTTTTTTTTAGTAACAGTCATCGTCGCGAAACGTGATTATGACGAGAATTTTGTGAAAAAAAATTTGTACACTAGATTATATCTTTTACAATAATAGCTGTTATTATAAAACAGGAACTTTATCTTGCTCACAAGAGATCGTCTTCGGAGAGAATTTTCTTCAGCGAATATCATCTTTAGGGACAACATGAAGAAAAAATTATTTTTTCGAAAACTTCCAGAGAAAGGCCGCATTTTGGCGCTCTGTTCCAGGTTGGTGTGGCTCCGTACCTTTGTGCCAGCTGAACTCAGTAGAAAAATCTCAAACCAGAATGCCGTGCACCACTTTTCTTTTCAGTCGGCTGAACTCAAAATCACAGTCACCCAACGAAGCGCACCTTAGCCGCGCTCGGTGTATGGCAGTGATTGCAAGACGGTGCAGAGAAGCGATAAAAGGAGACTCCAAGGAGATACGAGCAGCACTGTTGGCTGAAGACGCGGAGGCAGGGAGAAGCATCCGCAACACCCGAGACTTCGCCAACCGTAAGACCAAGATGACTACCTTCCGTCTCCCAGACGGAACAACTTTTTCATCTAGAAGGGTAATGGAGAAGGTCATCTACGACTTCTACTCGGAGCTCTTCGACAGCCATGTCTCCCTCCATGCCATCTCAAGGAGAATGGATTTGTCATCCGATCGGTTCTCTCTTCCGAAGTCCGACATGCCATCAAGTCGGTGAAGAATCATACAGGGCCCGGTCCCGACAGATTCGACCCAAACATCTGAAGAATCTACCGACATAATTTTATACTGTGTTTAGCCGGACCAGGTTGTTAGTGGATATATTTATTTCTTAATGTGCCTGATGTTTCGACGTAACCGTCGTCTTCGGAGGCCTAAAAGTGGCTCACAGTTCTCTTATCTGCGTTCCAGACCGCCAAACGCCTCCTCCCACTCTGCTAGTTTCAACTTTCTCTCCAGCTTACTACCTCGATAATTCTCAGGACAAGAGAATTATCCCAACCTATATTCACCGTTTTTTTTTGCGGAAAAGTCAGCACCAGTTGTGACCGTCTTTGCGGAGAAGTGAGTGACACAGCACTGCCCGCATCTACTATTATATACGGTCTAGAGCTCACATAACGATATATACGGCAGAAAGTCACTTGTTACTGATAAGCACTCATTTTTACTATTCATTTCTGGATCCTTTACAGTAATCCAGAACACTTCAAGCACTTTTCGAGCCGAGTTCTTATCTTCGCGTGCCAGGATCTTACATTTGACAGCGAAATCATTCCCGCCGTGCGTTTCGTTCCTGTGCATACCAAGCGGCGAAACCAGACTTCCTCGCCTTATGCTCGCCAAATGCTCCTTAACGAGTACAGAAAGTGCCCTGCTGGTCTCCCCTATGTACAGCACATTGCAATCTAAGCATTCTATTTGGTATATCACTCCTACTTTTGCACAGTCGCCTTCCTTCCCGTGCGGGCATACAACGCACTGCATACATAGTTTATCGTAGAGCCTGTTCCGAACAAACTGTTTCTTAATGTCGTCATTAGGTATGTTCACCAAGACACAACAAGACAAACAATCTACCGACAGCTCTTGTGAACACACTTGCATCGGCAATTATCGCCCTATCTGCCTACTGTCCGTAGTCTACAAACTCTTCACTCAACAGGATTGAAAGAACACTAGACGAAGGACAACCATGTAAGCAAGCAGGGTTTCGGAAAGGATTCAGTACGATCGACCATATACACACCGTCACCAGGCTCGCTGAAGTATCACGAGAGTAAAAGATGCCTCTCTGTCTCACGTTCATCAATTTGAAGAAAGCCTTTGACACCGTTGAGACAGAAGCAGTCTTGGAAGCTCTGGGCAACCAGGGCGACTCAATATATCAGGATATTTCGTGAGCTCTATAGCAACTTCACGACCAGAATCTCGCCATTCTACGACGACATCATCATCGACGTCAGGAGAGGGGTTCGACAAGGCGACACCGTGTCGCCGAAACTATTCACCGCCACCCTCGAGAACGTCGTGCGAAGATTAGAATGGGACAAAATGGAAGTGCGAGTCGACGGCCCGCTGCTACACCATCTTCGCTTCGCTGATGACATCGCCCTTGTAACACCTACCATCAGTCAAGCGGAGCGTATGCTGGCCGACTTCGACGACGTGTATGGAAAGGTCAGTCTCCAACTGAATCCAACGAAGACGATGTTCATGAGGAACGGATGCGTCCCGGATGCCCCATTCTCGCTCAACGGAACGACCATCTCCGAATGGATCCCAAGTTCGACTGTCGTTGAATCTTGGCATTTGGAGTAGTATAGGAATCGAAATAGTTAAGCAATACACCAAGATTGGTATTCACGTTTATTCGGCTAACGTTTCGGCGTCGTCGCCTTCGTCAGAGCCTGGAAAGTCAAGAACATAAGTAATCTACCCCCTCAAACGCCTCATCACGCTACAAGATACGATTTAACAGAAAGATAGACCAAAAGCTTTTTTTTCTGAGATTGCTTTTGGTCTATCTTTCTGTTAAATCGTATCTTGTAGCGTGATGAGGCGTTTGAGGGGGTAGATTACTTATGTTCTTGACTTTCCAGGCTCTGACGAAGGCGACGACGCCGAAACGTTAGCCGAATAAACGTGAATACCAATCTTGGTGTATTGCTCAACTATTTCGATTCCTATACATCTCCGAATGCTCCAGGTCGGGAAATCAATATGATGAACGCTCGCTCCAGAGCTGGGTAGGAGGAAGCGAGCGGCTTGGGAGCCTACAAGAGCATCGAGGACATAGTGAAGAAGACGAAGAACACCAGGCTCTGTGCCCACCTCCTCAACACCACGGTTCTCCCTGCTTTAACTTACGCCTCCGAAACCTGGGCGTTACTTAAGCAGAATGAGAATGCGGTCAGCGTCATCGAACATCGAGAGGGTAATGCTAGCAGTGACCCGCCTAACACAAATGAGGGCAGGAATACGGAGTTCCACCCTCCGTCAACAGTCGACGATCAGGGACGCTGCCGTGTATGCCAAGTTGAGTAAGATCAGATGGGCTGAACATGTGATGCGCCTAATCGACTACCGTTGGACGAGAGCCGTTGGCAACTGGACTAAGCGTCACGTAACGACAGGAAGACCACCGACGTGATGGTTAGAATTCTTAATGAAGTCCTTTAAAGAATGGTATGATGCTCTTCGTGTCTCTCGAAGGGACAGAACACATTGGACCACCTTGGCACGTGAAAGGGACAAATGGAAGGATTGCTGGCGCCTTCTCGGTATACCCGACAATTAACGGGAGTCAAGGTGATAAGGTGAAAAAAGTTCTTACCAAGAACACTTTCTCTTTGGTAAAAGCGATCAATCGGAATCTTTGAACTCACACTTGAATCACACTCAAAGTCTAGCCATTAGTCTCGATGAAGTAAAGGACACGGATAACGAAGGATCGGAGCCTCTAGAAATTGTTCGGAGAGAAAACGTTTGCACTTGAGAGAGAACTGCACTAAATGTTCTGTGGATGACTTCTCTCGTAGATAAAGGATGAGGAAAAACAACCGGATAACGGCTAAACGGATAACCGGATACGGATAATCCGCTCATCCCTGATATGGACGGTAGACATTGTCGAGTGATGAAGAACTACTGCATTTTTGGGTATAGTACCTCCTATACAGTGGGCGCTGACCGATCAACTGCGGTATCGTAAAATCGCTCATGTCCTGCGTTCTTCCTCCTTATTGTCATGTGACGCCCGTCCCGTGAATCCCCAAAACCCGTGAATCTTGTGGGAATTGTTCACATTTCACCGTTAAGAATGTAGAATGGATCCTGCAGTCCTTCAGTCGTCGAGCAATAATGGAATGATTCTCCCATGAACTATTACATATCTAATGTGCGGGCAGTGGTGCAAAGAATAGCCCATATAACCCTACTTATAGTTATACAAAATCCCATCAAGCTATGGCTAATTTTTGGAAATATAGATGTAAAATGTCGTCTTCGAGAACTCGAAATTATTTTTCACTTACTGCTTTGCTCATTTATACATTCATTCACTTATTTCCCTCCTTATTTATATTTTGGTGCGCGCGAAGGCAAGTACATGAAGAAGGAAATATAAAAAGGGAAAAAAGAAGCAAAAAAGTCAGGGAATCATGTCTCAATTCAGCCATGTTTTCCGAACGTTGCATGTGCCCAAGGGTGGACGGTAGAAGAGAAGCACAAAAGAAGAACCCTTACACATCTCCTACAATCAGACACAACCAACATACTGCAATCAAGATTTTCAGGCGGGCGGATAGTCAAGCAATGACTTGAGAGAGACACATAGGGAGATGGAGAGAGAGAAAGAGAAGAGAGAGAAGAGAGAGAAAGATAGAGAGAAAGACGGGGAAAGAAACAAGAATAGCGCGAGTGAGGGAGACTGATGCCATTATCTCTAATACATAACTAACTTTATTTGTTTCCTTCCCCTGTTCTAACCATGTGCATATGGATCCGCTCTATTGCTGAAGGTTTGATTGAACATTTCTCACCTCCTATCTCTACCTGTCTCTACTCCTGAAGAAGAAAGTCAGCTTCACCGTCAAGGTGTAAGGTTTTCGACAAATCATAGGAAAATAAGTTGGAAAACATGGGAACGAAACCGGACAATTAGCGAGAGAAGCTGCTTGGATGACAACGACAGCTGCTGGTAAAACCAACTGCCCCTTCACCTCACATTACAGGAGATGTTTGCTTACCAGCACCTCGTTGTGCAGAAAAAGAAAACTCAGCCGGCTGTTTGACCACAACCTCCACCCACCTCTTTTGAACTCTCAGCAAAGCTGGACATTAGAAGACTTGCCTTTCCCTTTTTCCGAGAGACTTCACCACTGACTGGCCCCAGAACTGCTTTGCATTTCTCTGCATTACGATGAAGACGTGCAAATTATAGCTGCTCCTTCTAGAATATTTTCGTGTTTGTCGTGATAGAGTTCCACCAATGGTTTGTCTTTATCCGATATTTTACGGGATTAGCTTAAGAACGGCATACTATGCTCATCAATTCTATGTACGTACATGGATGCTAGTTACCGTTTACATTCGTCCAAAATGGTACGTTAAGCAAAATAAAATTTTCCGGTGTGAGAACGATCAGAATTCCAGAGTGAAGCCTATGATGTCCAAGATCCTCGCGCAATCGCAACACCATGCGATCGTTTGCATAATCTAGTGTTTCACTCCTTCACTTGCTCAGCACACACCAACAATGCGTATCGCACGCATCGCCAGGTTGCGATTGCACTTTGTTCTGGAGCGCGCTTTTTTGTCATCACATGTATAACATTATTAATTACTGATAATATATCCTCACTTTCACCAAGTTTTAGTTTCACCATTTTCGAAAACAAACCGCAGAAAAAATGATATTTTTGTTAGCTCATTTTTAAATGTTCATTTTCATTGCTACTTTTTGAATACCTATTTGAAGCTATATAGCATTAATATTAATATTTACTTATGCATGTATATCAAGTTATTTGGAGTATTATTCCAACCAATAAACTGTTTTGAGGGCTATCAAATTATTATGATTGTCTCATCACACTTAACATCACATTTGTTCTCTTTTCTCTGGAAATTTGATTTTGATTTGTTTCATCTGAGGATTTTTTGAGAGTAACTTCCAAGCTCATTCTCTGAACCGATACCTACATCAGATCCAACTTATACCCATACAACAGAAAATCATCTCATTGTCAGATATTCAGCTTAAAAACCTAGTTGATGTAACTGTGGGGTGATCCGTTTGCTTCCACCTTCAATCAATGGCTCGGAAAAGCGAATATCAGCAATCACTATCATTTACCTTGAATACACCGCGTTTTTCTTGTGTTTAGGGTGTATGAACACCTTCATGCTATTAGGTTTTCCCAAAAATAATAGCCGCAACCAGCAATATTTGAAACTTCATTCAACCCATCAGTTTAGGAGCTAGGAGTCAATTCCTGAACGATCAGAAAGCTCAAGGCGTGTGACATCCACATTCCAGAACCACCTTGTCATTCCTTCGTTTCCTTGATTTTTACAGTTCTGCACCTTGCGAAGCTCAACTTCAAAGCGGCCTTTTTCTGAGCAACCTAATAGTATCTATAGCGTAATGAGTAATATCTTCATACTACATATTTGAGTTTTTCACCTACATATAACACATCCTCTTCTGATGCATTAGTCCGATAAGATTTAATATTGTCGTGCCATGTCAATATTTTTGAGTTTAAGTGAAGAATTTTGATTTGCTTGTATGAGACCAGGAGCATAGTGTAGAGGTCAGGTGTTCGAAATGTTATGTGATGCTGAGGCTTGAGGAGGACGCGTAGACGTGCATACGTACCAATGAATAGGTGTTGATGTCTACATACACGAACTGTCCACTAGAAAGAAATTATTTCTGGATTTCTGGAAAGGATTTCGCGACAGTAGAATGGAATAGAATGGATGTACCATCAATTTCAGCACTCTTGCGCATTGGTTGTATTGCGAATTCTGTGGTAGAAGAGGTAAGGACCTCCCACTTTGCTGTGCGTTGCGCTACACAACGTTGAAGAACATAATTACGCTGCAATATTGATCACTTGTTGTATAGTCTACATTGGATGTCTGAAATATTTTGAATCGATCATGTGTTTCTTATGGACGACTGGATCAAACTGTTTACGAATGTCCTGCTGTCATTTTATGCTCAAATCATACTCTGTACAGCAGTGAATAAAAAGCTTGTAACTCATGATTTTCAGTCCATGGCGCTCTCTACAGTGACGGAAATAAAAAATGAATTTTTTGCTGTTTACCGGTTTCTAAGTGGGTAAAAAGCTGCCTATAAACGCCTTCCCGTTCCATTATTTCCCTTAAAAAAAGCTCTAAAGAAAATGGCACATCATTAACTATGTAGCTCGAATCTACGTATTTGCTTACGTTGCATGTAGCTGAGAACAGAATTGCAAGAGACTAACCCCTCAGGCAGCAGATCGAAATGAAAGTTATCTTGTTTGATGCATCTCTTAACAATGTGCTACTTTGCGCCATTTTTATCCACGATAGGTGGTGCAATATATTTCACACTGGAACGGAGGCGGAAGGGTCAGCATCACGCCAATGCATACTATTTTACATGTTACGTTCAGACTTCGGCAAGAAATTGACGCAGCGCAAATTTTTGTCAGGTAACGTTTCTTTATTTACTATTGCATCAAAATCTTTTATTATTGAAATGAAATGAAACTGAAAAAATTGAGATTGAAATTGAAATTATTCCAATGCTTGATCCCCGCTACATCACGCTACACCATATGGACTGTTCTTTTTATTTACCAGTGCGCCTTGGGTGTACTGAATAAATAGATGAAGAAATACAGAAAAATGACTTCGTAAAAGATGAGGTGAGCAAATGAGGCTCCGTAGCTGGGACATGGAGTTTGGTCAGATAACCACCCACTTTTTTGAAAGCATGAGTGAAGAAGAGAGATGGAACAGAAGAATTTTCTTGTAAGCTGCAGCATTCGTTGTCGTCTCCCTTGAAACATGCAAAGAATACATGGAGTGGGTGTCGATGGCTGTGGCCTTTCCGCATGTCTCGAGAAGCACGTGGCGCGACCGCGCCGCTCGAGCAGGTATTCTCTCCAGGAGACAACAAACTATGGGGTTATCTTAATAGTTACTTAGCCTTCTTCTTAGTTAACATCAAATGTGATGAACGACTATCAAGAAAACCCAGATTCCACTGTAAGCAGTGCCATCTCTTCGCGTGATTTCGAGGCAGAGGAAAGGCCATCGCCACCGGCGCCCACTGTACAGTGTTTTTTGCCCATTCCCATTGCTTTTGGTGGATTCTGGTCTGTCTGCTGTGGGCTGGCTTTGACTTTATTCACCGTGCTCACTCGGATGCTTGAGATCCGACTCTTTGTTGTCTCATTGTTATCCAGAAAGTCCGCGGACATCAATGTCTCCATCTCCTCTAGTCCTGCGAGGATGTGAATTTGCAGATTTAGGTAGTGTATCCTTCAATTGATGTCTGACTATTTTATCTTCATTCCTTTTCATTTACTATCAACTACATTCCTGACTACACAGTTCTTTTTGAATTTCCACACTGCGCAGTCATCCACAATGTGGGAAAGGAGCGAATCACAAAAATTATCACATGCCAGTGAACCTTGAAAACAGGTCATCTATTCCTATGTTCTTGTATAAATTTCTATTTCTCTTTCTTCATTATCTTCATGAGATTCCTTCCTTTAACCAGTCATACGAAAGTGAAACATCGTTAAAGAACTGAAGGAATCAAAGGGAGACGGCTAGACGACGACGAGAGCGATCGTCAAGCGAGCTCTGATGGTGACGCGCTTCACCTCACTAGTCGTCCTGCTCATCGTCGTCGCAGACTCCCACAAAAATATCGACTGGTGCCTCTACTTCCGCATCCTCAGAAGGGATCATCTGCGCCCTGAGTGCAACGGGATCTACAGGGCACGGGTGTCCAGGCAGAAAGGTGAGTCCCTCCACTTTGTCCTCAACACCTTTCTTCTTCGTTATTACGTCATATTTTATTTAGATCATCCTCCACCGAAGTTGCTTCCGCTACCACGGGAATTTCTCCCAAGCTTTCGGAGATTCAAAATACATCGAACTTCTGTAGCCGATCTCACTAGGAGAGCGCTCGGATTGAGTAAGGAACTTTTTCACCTCTGCATAAAACTTACAAATACTCACCTGTTGGTCTAGAAAAAAAAAACGTGAATTGAATTATATATCCTCGAATGCGAAGGAAATTCCCCACCCAGTAAAGATATTTTGTACCAAAATGTGAGAATCAATACCATGCATTGATCAGCAATTAGCACTGGGGTACCAGCCGCCGTGAACTCAAACCCGCTTCGGATCCATTGTCTCCTAAAATTGAATCAGAAAAGCGAAGTACCGCCTAGACCGCCAGACATAGGGCACTCCTATAAGTACTGTCCTACCCTACAACTCAGACATTCGCCGATTTGTAGGCTCATGTGATTGAGGCTCGGATTGCTAAGATGAGCGGGGTTGGGGTGTCATTCCAACTGCTGTTCGGCTGCTACTCGGTAGCTGTTGGATTGCTGTTAGATCCCTATAGAAAAAGTGATTATTAGTCGTATAGCGACCGAATAGCAGCTGACCAGCAATTCTAATGGCACCTGGACTCCGCCCATTCTAGCACTCCAAGCCTCAATGAGATTAGGCTCTAATTCGGCGAATGTCTGAGAATGAAGCGCCAAGACATGTTGAGGAACACTGTCTGCAGCCGGGCTGAGGAAATGCGGGTTCCTTGCGCTTTTCAATAGGTCGCTAGGTTCTTAGTGGTTGAGTTAACCAAGAAAGAGAGAGCCACATGGTTGCTCTACTGACCAATCAGGAAAATTTCGTGGTTTGCCGCCTTTAACTGCATAGTTTAGCTATTTCTCGAGACCCTAGTCTAATAAATTCGTGGAATTGGTGTTTTCTATTAGGTTGTCGTGAAAGTTCCCCGCCACTTACCTTCGTGTATTTCCAATTTCTTCAGGATTGCTCCGAAACTTTTTATCTAAAACATTTATGTAGGTTAGTCAATAGTAGAGTTCAGCTAACCGACGGATAGCGTGGCACACGGGTTCGGAAGCACCTCTGTTATCTCAAGTAAGGTCCCAGCTCCCTTTTCGCACACTTTTTCAAATGCTTCTATGGCTTCCTTTGAAAAATTTCATCTAACCTGAATGGTGACAAAAGCGGGCAGTAGTGAGCATTATTGGAAAGGTCATGGAATGGGACGAAGCTACTTTCAATCACTATACATAGAGCAGGCTTCATAGTGCATAACCTCAGGGAGTACCTTCAGTCTGTGAAGGCACAAATATTTACCCTTTTCTGACTTCCCCATTATTGAATGAATATCTCTCAATTTCCTGCAAACTAATCTTAGCACTTGTTCCCACTCAGACAACTGTTCCACTGCCGTATCAAAATGCCGCGAGTCGCAGCTTTGTCAAAATGGTCTGATGTGTTACTCCGTCACCGGGTACTGCTGCCTCGATCTGGTAAGGTAAGTACGAAACAACAACCGTTGCTGATTTCTGTTACCTTTCCCTACATTGAGGAACTCTAGTCTCTAGTGTCAGAATAACTGTCTCTTCTAGGGTGGCACTGGTGAACGATTGTGCTCCTTCTGACACGCTGAATATCCAGTGTCATTCCGCACTTTTTTCCAGCATCTGCCGACATGATTTCCACTGCAGACTCACGTCCAAACGTAAATGCTGTCCCTCTATTTGTGGATACAGTATATGTATTTGATAAAGTTATTGCACTCCCTGGCCGGACAAAGAAAATTGGCTCAGTGGCTCGTTGCCATGCGTAATTCGAACAGTATACGCAGGCGTCGCTGGCAGCTTTTCCGCGGTCGAAAAGCGTGCAGCGCTTGAGCAGGAATCCTCTCTGGGACAACAAACTAACAAACTGAACAGGCACTGGTTATGAAATCACTTCGGCGACTGTTACACATTCGCTGGATATCCCTCATACTCCCTAGTACCAACACATCTGGATATACCTGTATATAGTTGCTTTATAGCGCAGTCCTCTACCTTGTTTCTCCGAAATTATGGGACCTATCGCTGATATCCTGGGAGAATTGTAGGGTTGAGTTGACTCTGAGGTGGTGCGGGCTCAAGGTTGTGTGGTTCGTAACGATTTTGAAGCCTATACCGGAAAAGCCGGAATTTTGCTCCAAATCTTTTCAGTGGTTTTTAGAGCTTATGCATTGAATAAACTCACACTAAATTTTGGTTCATTGTCTAACCTACAGGGATTTTCATGACTTGCAAAGTATGGCCAAAGACTTTGTTGTCACCCTATATACCAGAAATGAGCTAGTGTAAACTATGTGTAGGTGAATGCATCTTTCAGAAGTTGATTACTGTTATTGTTTTTGCTTTTCCAACTAAACCCTGACCCACATCAACGCTTAAATGGATCCAATGACCTTCACAAGGTGGGCAAGGTCTTATCATTCCAACTTTCAGTCCTCAGACACTTCGCAGAACTAAATGGTCGATCAAGAAGCAGAGACCACGTCTATAGTAGTGGCTGAGAAAAAAGTGATTTGTTCGTTACCGGAAATGCTTCACGAAGGCAGCGACCAGTTAGTCCACCAACTAGTTGTTGCTATTTTTAGAATACATACATACTATGTCGGTGGAGGAACTTTAGTGCGATCAAGAAGGCGAAAAACCAGTCTTTGTGCGATCGCAAACGGACCACAATTGTGTAATAATAGCTAAGCTGGGCTAAATCGTCTCAGTTGTAAGTGAGTAGCCACATGAAAGTACGAAAACTTTGATGGAATTCCGTGTCACAGAGGGCCCCCCGAGAATGATTCGCCTAATTTCTGAAGATACTTCACAGTACATATGAAAATCTTGCATTAGTTTATTTTTATTTGTTTATTTTCATTATTATTCTTTTAAATATTAATTATTTTTTATTTACTGTCAAAATTTATATTTTTATTAATTTCCTTCTCGCGCTCAGGACAGCGCTTCAAAGACTTTCCTATCACACTGCTCTGGGAGTCCATCCAGTGCTAGATTCATGAAACTTCAACCAAACCAACACCTTTTACCTTGTTTAGCTGTCCTATACACTACGGACCGTTTGGATTTGAAGGGCGCAAAATTTAAAAAAATTTTATTTGAATTTTAGGCCGGTATCCAAACGCTGTAGGATGCACCAGCAGCTGGGCCAGCTCACCATTGCTGCAAAATTTGAAAAAATTTTAGCAGCAATGGTGAGCTGGCCCAGCTGCTGGTGCATCCTATAGCGTTTGGATACCGGCCTAAAATTCAAAAATTCAAAACGAGTCCAGCTGGATTCGAAACTGAAAAGTGGCGGAATCCAAACTCTTGTTTTCTGCCTAGTAGTACGATGCGTCACCCACTCGACCACCTCACCACTGCTGCTGTGATTTCATCTGCGACTTATGAACTCATTGCCAGGTGAGTACACCAAATTTTAGGTCCTCCATCTCCGAACACTCCATAGTGTAGAGGTCAGCCAACCACGATAAACGTAGTTGATCTGGTTGAAATTTCGTGGCTCCATCTATGGAGCAGTACAATAGCGAAATCTTCGACGTCCTGTCCTGAGCGCTTCAGGACCACTGGGCAAAAATTATATAAGTACATTAGCATTATCTTAGACGATATTTGGTTCCGATTTACGAGCTTACCCTCGTGCACTCCCCTTGTTAGATTTCAGTCTTCTCATTCTCCAGAATAGCTCTTCGAATACATATTCTATCATAAGGTTCACTCTGGTTCGCGTCCATATGCGCAAATCTAACAAAACCGCATGTTCCTCTAGTTCTGCATCGAAAGGGATGACGCTTCGGGCTGTAGACGATGATGTCATCAGCCCGCCCCGTCGCCGCTGTCCACTGCAAATCTGTTGCCCGAGAAAGCGCCTCTTGTTGCCTTGGATATATGAGCCTCCTTGCAGTTCGGCCATAGTTTCTCATCAAATGTCTGTCGAGGTATTTCTTGCCCGTTGTTAATTTATTCCACCATTCCTAACCCTTTTCACTTCTTTCCTTCACTGTGAGACATTATTTATGTATGTCTCCTCTCTTCTAATGCCCGCTTGGGCAAACGTGTGCCCTTCCCTCAGCTATCCAACTTTCCTTCCTTTGCGTCAGACTTTCAGTGCTTGATGAGTTTGCATTGAAATCAATGATCATTCCGCGGAATTCCAGCTTTTCCTCAACGCAGTATCAAATTTATAAACAGGCGGTAGTTTGCGATAACAGTGCTAGGAACAAAAGTCCAGCTGATACTCAAAAATAAGTCCGGTGCTCATGAATGAAGGATAACGTCAGTCATCTTCTCATCGATCATTTTCAGTTTCAGGCACTCATTTTTTCCCCCTATTTCTCGTCCTCATTTCCTGCTGCTTCTCTTTTGACTCAAAATCGTGAAGTGCTCAGCTAAACTTGGCTCAGATGAGAAACTATTACGAAGTGTAGCAAACAAGCTCTTTGCCTCGACAAGATGTAACTATCCAGAAAATTCAAAGAGTCAGGAGGAGAGATGAGCTCCAATTTGATTATGCACAATCTAAGCCTGCAATGGCGTCCCATTTTTTGGCAACTTCTCTATTCGCCGTGAACAGCTTCCTATTTGGTCCAAACCAAAGAGCTTGTTGAGATCTAATTTAGGATTGCAATTCTACAACCCGTTACTTCCCTTATAGAAAGTTTAGACATCAAGTCAGGTATTATCTTGTAGAGTTATTATCCGCTTAGAGGCAGAGGCCCACCGCGCTTTTGGAGTTGGGCACATTGCAATTTATAACTCCTGGACACTCTGATCCCAGCGGTATACATAAATTGTGTCAAAACAGCCTTCAAAACCTTTTTTCGGAACGGGGTTCGTGACAGTTTGCTGAACCGAGTTGACGTGTGAAGCCACTGATTTTACCTGTTGTGCTGGCCAAGACTGGCTGTCACCGTGGCAGGCAGCCAGCACATCTTGGAGCGATTCGCCTCCGGGCTCTAACAATAAGATAAAGCCATTTCGACCTTTCCAAAGACGAGGGTTTTATCGCTGTTGTGCCTGTTGGTTTACATCACTGAGATCAACATGGCGAGATAGTTTAGGATATGCTGATAGCTCCATCACGCGAAGCAAGGTGGGCCCCTATCTTTGAGTGGGTAATCTAGAAGACACCTCCCCCGGTCTTTTAGCGTTTCGGAAGCGTTTAAGCTAATCCACCATCTTTCCGTCTTTTACCGCATGATCATCATCATTTGGCTTCATTTACATTTTTCTGTCTGTTTGCTTGTTTGTTCACCTGGTCAGTACAGTGACAGACCCTGAAAAAATACTATTGCAAGATATTTGGATTGACAACGAGGCTAAACGGAAAATGGTTGATGAACACAATGAATTGTGGAGTGAAACTAGCCCTAAGCAAGGAAGGGCCAGCGAACCTACGGGCGGAGTTTAGCTACCGCGTGCCCCAACTTAAAGGCAGTGTATCAGCTCATTTTGAGTATCAAGATGTCAACGGAATCTAATTCTTCTCAATGCGCTGATTCCATTGATGTACTTAAAATGCGAAAAAACGATCAAAAACCCATACTTTTAAGGCAAAATGTGATCTCGACATGAACGAGTTTTTCTGACCGCAAACAAGGAGGAAGCGGCGAGAAATTGAGATTGTTTATCGAAATGAACTTCTCAGCAGCAGCTATTATAGACAGAACAAGTACTTTCGTGTTGGAAAACCATGCCGTACCCTCAGTAAGCTTCACTGCGGGGTGAAGTCTCTCGTACAACTGGCCCAGAATTTTGAAATTCTCGGCCAAAGAATCCCGTATTTTTCGGGGTTTTCGACATTTTTTTGAACTTTAAAGTGCAGCTGTGTACTCAGCAGCCCGAATATGTTCAGATGATGTGGGGTTGCAACGAGCTGATACACTGCCTTTAAGAGGTAGAAACACCTCAAGGTAGTTCTCCCATTAACAAAAAAATTCCTTTATTCGTATGTTGCGTGATAAGTCATCAGATAGCGTTTCTAAGTAGTGCGAGCTAGAGGAGGGAGCCGCTGATTAGCCAGAATGCGACTCATCAAGGAAAATCAATAAAAGGAGGTTCAAATGAGGTGAACAATGTATTCAAAATCTAAATACTTTCTAATTGGAACGTTTAGTCAAATGGCGAGACTGCAGATGCTGTTCCAAATGAGGCTGAAATGCTGAAGAATAGCATAGGTTCTAACTTCTGCGTCTGGACTCTGCAGAGAAAAGAATTTTCAAACATGCATGTGTGAGCCTTATCAATGTGAGCTCTAAAAATGTGACCTCTGATTAGGATGTTAAAAGGGACGCCATGAAATAATCGGAGATTTCAGTATGCATTTTACCGTTGGTAACCTTGTACATGGCTGCAATGTCTGCGACCAATCGATGGTCTTCTAGAGATAGTTTGCCAAGCCTTTTGAGTCTTTCCTCATACGATCACCTGAAGAGCACTTTTCCTAGCGAAGCTCCTTCAGGTGAATGACTTCTACACTTTTTCTACTTGATGCACCCGCGAAGGAATGGAATAGCAGGGTTACGCGTTCCAAGAGCTTTCAAGATAAAGTTTCACAGTTGTTGCTCCCTCCCCCTCTTACAGTTAGTTATGTGCGAGATGTAGCGAGTGAAATCTAACCTATGGCTCTACATCAATCCGATGTTGCGAATTGCATTGCCTGAGTAAGATTCATCCCTTCTAAGATAAAACTACTTCTGGGTGGTTTTTAGAGCGCTCCCCCATACTATTTTCTCCTGAAATGTGAAAGGATTGCTCTTTGCAGAGTCGATTTGATTGCCACAGTTTGGCGAAGGCTATGCAGCATATTAGCATTTTTGTATTAAATATGTAAAGGAAAAAGTTGTGGGTGTTGATCAATCCCGTCACGTGGGACGCGCCACACATTCGAATTCATCTGAACATCGTATAGGCGTTGAATGCGTATGTGCCCTATACAGTGACTTGCGGAGGGCATCCGATGAATCAACCAAGGGCTTCATCCTCCCAAACTTACTGACCCTCGGAGGGATAGATGGCCTGATTGGCCACGGGCGCGATCGAACCATCGACCGTGTGTGTGCGCCTCCTCCCACTGCGCCACTAGATACATACGCGTTAACATTGCAACTATGTTCTTAGGCTTCTGTTCCAAATTTATTGATTTTAGGAACGTATTTCTCCGACATACTCCTGCACAATATGCATAGCATGTCGGAGGCGCTGTGCATGGTCTTCCAAGTTAGTAATGTCCTGTTTAAGCAGGACCGATTTTTTTGTTCGATTGACAAATTTGGCGCCTTTCCATTTCCACAGTTATGTACCAAAACATCGCTCTTCAGGTTCATTACAAGGCTCACTTCGCATTTAAATCAACGAGAAATTCCTCAAACCATTGTGCTGCCGTTTAATAATCCAGTTCGTCTACAAACATTTCCTTGATGTTTCGAGTTGTCATCGGTTAACAGGCTCCACTATGAATTTATGTATATTTGGAAATAGCATCATGTTGTGGCGTTCGAAAAGTTCCACATGCTCAGGAGATCTAAAAACCGTATTTTACATGTGAATGCATGGGTTTCGCATGGGTTTGAGGAAATCGGTTCGAAAATCAAAAAAAAAAGTTTTTGTAGGTTTAGCATGAGATCTGCATGGGATTTAGAAACGCACAGGGGCCGCATGCATCTGTGAGATTACTCAAAGTGAACGTGTTAACACCATATAAAATTACCCAACGTGAATAAGGTCGTCGACACGTTTACTCTGGGTAATCTCGATGATGCACTCAGGCCCAGGTTCTGCATGGGTATGCACGAGTCTTGCATGGGTTCAAGCTTTGCTAAAAACGATTGATTGGGAAAACCGTGTTTTGCATGGGTTAGACCACGATCTGCATTGATATGCATGGATTTCGCATCGATATGTAAATGAACCAGTTATTTTGATTTTTCTATTGATTGTTGCCGTTGCCTTCACATTCAAAGGTGCTTTTTGATTAAAACGAATTTACTCATTTGTGGTAGCTTAAGTATGTCGGTTTACTGATATATATGACCATTGCTTGCGTGTTGAAATGAGGAACACTCAACATCTCAATTTACGGAACACCTTAATCGGACATCCAGGGCTGCGATTCATGAAACGCTAACCATGCAAAGCAACGATGGCTAGCGTGATTGGTTATGTCATAGACTACGCAACGTTGATAGACGCGGGACGCAAAACTTGGTTTCCTAACCTTGTTTCGCTTGCTTTTGCGTTCATGAATTCTAGCCCAGCAGGGGTGGGTGTGCAGCAGTTTATCCTTAAAGCGATGCCGCTTCTTCTCACCTGCATTGGTCAAGAAGTCAGTTCGGATAAACAGCTGCATAGTGGATCTGTTTATCCGGGATTTTTGGATAAACAGCCCCATGGTGAAACTGATTCTCCTAGTTCAGTTAGGAATCAGAATGATTGTTCCTAATGCCGATTTTGAAAAATCACCATTTTTGAAAGTATTATTTTTGGAAATTGTAGGAAGCTGAAGTTTTTTCTTCAGCTTCCTACAAAGGAAAAAAAAGTTTCCTCTTGCATACATATTTCCACAGGAGCTCGTACTTTTAGGCAGTACCAGACATTACATTTCTGAATCATGCCTTCGCTGAAACATAATCCTTTTGGGTATTTTTTAGAAAAATAGTGAAGTTAAACGGTTTTCCAGAACGTAGTGGATCACGCGATCAGCATTTCATCCAATAGTGTAGCTGTTTATCCGAAAGAGGCCACACCCCAAGAGAGTGTTGGATGCGCCAAACTGAAAGCTGGAACCGTGCGGCAGTATCCCCTCGTGCCACAACAAGATTCTTTCACAAACCATGTTTTGCATCGAATCTGGGTGTGATTGGAACATGCCTGCAGAACACGGTTTCTAGACATCCTGAGTTAGTTTCTCTCTAGAAAAATTTGAATGCTGATCAAGATTCAAGAAGGGAAGGCGTATATATCTTTACCAGTCTGGCCGTCCGGCTGACGGCGGAATTCCAGAATTTTCTCTATGCTCGCTTCGCTCGCATAACTTTACATCGCATCCACTTAAGTAGAATTACGGTCATGAAAATTTTTGTTCCGCTTCGATGCATGCTTACACACCGTTTAACCCGTCTCTTTTCCGCTTCTTGACGCCGGTGCATCCTTATCACAGCACTGGAGCCGTCTCCCTCCACCTTGGACGCCGCTGCACCCTAATCATATCGTTGGACCCGTCTCCCCCACTTTAGACGCCAGCGCACCCTTATCATATCGATGGTCCCGTCTCCCCCCCCCCCCC